>JBAMYA010000022.1:640685-770327 GCA_037176975.1 Arrhamphus sclerolepis | reverse complement strand
CCCCCTAAGAGCCGGGTTCTGCTCAAGGTTTCTTCCCATGAGGGAGTTTTTTCTTGCCACTGATGGCGTTGCCATGTACTCGGGGGTCAAGCTCTGGGTTTCTAAAGTGCCTAGAGATGACTTGTCATAAACAGGCGCTATATAAATAAATTGAATTGCATTTAAAACATCTCATAATCCATTGACCCAAGAGTGACTTTCCTTGAGATGCTTCTGAGGAAGAACGTTGAGATGAAGCTGTTCCTTTGAGGTTGTTCAGGTATCAAAACTAGAAAAAAAACTGTGTTATTTGTCACCAAATGTATGCATTGTTGTCAAATAAAGCGGTTCTGGGTTCCTTCGTAGCAGCTGACCTCTCCAGTATGTGCGCCTTGAACCCTCATGTGGAGCTGTTTCACAGATGTGAGATAGTGCAAGGCCGTATCTCAGGAATGGCTTCACACATTTCATTGACTGACACGTCTATCCAGTCTCCACTGCCAACAGTCAGAATCAATTTACATTGTTTTTTGGTTTTTTTCCTCTCAACATTGTTGTCCACACTCCAGCGCTTGTACCCTCCCACCACAGAAAGCATCTGAAAGCAAAAACAGCTCTCATATTTGAGTGATTTATGACGGCTAAACACCAAAGGTGATGCTGAATTCAGCGCTGGGCCGTAGAAAGCTAAGTTGTGTGCTGCTAGCTCAGCGCACATTTACTGAAGGTGTCAGGAATATTGCTTCATTCTTTCACTTTGTTGCCATGATTTGCCGGAAATAAGACTTGTTGAGAAAAGATGAGAAGATACTGAACAACTGTTTTGACGAACTGCCTGTTGTTCAGAGCTCACAGTCTGAAATTAAAACGTCACGAGCCAAAATATTAAGAAATCTAAAAAACTGGTCTCTTACTTCCCGTCATGATTTTGGATAAAATGAGACATCATGGATGCAGAAAGCTCATCGGCAGAAAAGCAAGAAGCTATCTCTTGCACGAAATGACAGAAACAGTATGCTAATGATTGCTTTGCAACAAAGATTGCCTCTTAATTAAAGTTCCAGTGGATTAGAATTAAAATTAATGAAAAAAAGTGCTCTTTATGAAAGCAAAATACCTTTGTATCTCTATCTCTCTCTCTCTCTCACACACACACACACACGAAGAGACACATAATCAGATAAACCATTCAAATCAGTGTGCCCTTTTCTGCCAACAAATATTGAACCCTATTTAACATGACAACAATTTAATTTCAGTTATTCTGATAAGCCTCGAGGAGACAGAGAGAGACGGCATGAAGCTGGAGGACGAGCGGAAAGCACTGACATTTATTCAGAGTAAATACAGGATGAAAATAACTTGGATTGATTCTCTTCCTTTTTCTGAAAGCATTATTACTGCAGACAGCGCCTGTGCACGTACGTCTTTTTCTTATAACTGTGGGAAAAATCAACAGCACTTAAAGGAAAAAAAAAACAAAACAAACACGTCTTCATAAGTTAAGATTTAGTAACCTTGTGACATTCGCAAAAAGTCGGGATGGAGTTCGTGCCATAGGAGGAAACAAAGCAGCATTTACAGCGATCCAAAAGAGAATCGATATGTGGTCAGCAGTTCCGGTCGAGTCTCGCAAACGCTTTAAAGCCGACTTATCCAGTCCACTGAGAGGCAGAGTTTTAATTGTGTCTCTCTTGTGTTGTTCCTCAATAATACGGAGGAAAACAACTGAATCTGTGTGCAAATCATTTCTGCACAAAAGTCTGAATTTCTCAGGCGGCAAGAGGAAGTCACAGAGTTCAAACTGCTGCCACTGGATGGCTGTTCTTGCTTTCTGACCATCTCTTAGGTAAATGCACAGTTTCAGGGAAAAATGTGTAAACTAGTTCCATCAAATTATGTGTTATAACATAGTAAGACTAAATAATAATACAACATGGGCTTTAAAGACAAAAATATGCGAAAAAAACAGACAAAACCCAAAAACTATATAAATCTATAAGTGGGTGCTAACTCAAAATTCCAACATAACACAACGTCGTGACTTAGGTCTGAGTATTTTTCATCAAGCCAGCTGGTTGGAGCTGCAGGGTACTTCACAGACCCAGATGAGAGTAGAAACATCCATATTTATCTGCACCCAATCTCACATCACAGCTCATTTGCTGCACCTCTCAAGTGGCTAGTGCATATGTGTGTAAAAAGAAGCGGACAAACCCTCTGTGATGTCACCCAGAGGTTTTCTGACCAGTCCGTATGAAGTCTGTTCGTCACTCTGGACGACGGTCTGCACAAATGGCCTGGAATTAAACTGCATTCTGATTCATTTTCAGCATCGTCTCTTGAATATCTTTGTCCTGTCTTTATGCAGGAATGTCCCCGTGTCAGAAGGCATTCCCAAACAGGATTAACACTAAATTCAACATAATATTTAACCAACTTGTAACAGTTTTTTTTTTCCAACCTCACAGTTAAGCGTTTTACACTTCCTGCCGCCGGGGCTCCACATTAGAAACGCTTAAGTGGCGAACCTCCTCGTGGCTTTTCACATCGACCCCAGTTATGTGTCATCAGCTGCTGCTGATTTCCCATCATCATCATCATCA
The DNA here is from genome assembly GCA_037176975.1 of Arrhamphus sclerolepis. Taxonomy (NCBI): domain Eukaryota; kingdom Metazoa; phylum Chordata; class Actinopteri; order Beloniformes; family Hemiramphidae; genus Arrhamphus; species Arrhamphus sclerolepis. The sequence continues at coordinate 767,742 of JBAMYA010000022.1, read as the reverse complement.
TCATTTTCTGAGCTGAGAGCAGTTACGAATGACTGCAGGCGGCCGACCACAACTCTTCATCTGCGGCACATCGCTGAGACCACGACGCCGCTGGCCGTGCGCCGGTGATGGATAAAGCAACTGTTTTCCAGTAAATGAGGCTGAAATGAATGCACCAATATCCGGTAATTGTCACAGGTGGTTGGCGTACGGCGTTGTTTTGGTTTCCTATTTACTGAATTCATTACAAATGCTTCCTGCAGGAGGATGGGATGAATGCATATAATGACCAGTGATAAACTGGGAACTGAATCATTGCTCACGTTTCTTTTTTTTAAACCACTAACATCCCTACTTTATTCACGCCTGCATTTCCAGTCAACACAGACTGAGTGGTCTTGTAAATAGCAGGTTTTGCATTTATACTACTTAATGTGACAGTTTTAAAAGGTCTCAGCTACCACTTTCCTGCTCCAAAGAGACAGCTGCTCCACATCTGTTCTTCAGGATTCCTCATTCCTGCCGCTGACGGGACCAACGAGGGCCGAAACTCTCCCCTCCCACTCCATTTAACTGGATTCATATTGGAATCCAGGCGTGAACAGCATCTCATTAGGTCGCTAACATGAACAGCAGCTGAACTCCGGTACCTGATGACCCTGATCAATAACCGCTGAATTACTTCATGTTTGAGACAAGACAGTTCGATTTTCAACCACTCTCACACACTCGGCTGCGTCCGTGTGGGTGAAGACCTAACTGACTAGATGAAGGGAAAAAATGTCAAAATTCAGAAAGTCTAACAAATGTTTTGCTCGTGTTACGTCTGTGCTGGTGGACTTTAAAATCAATCTGCCAGAGACGGCGAGAACTGCCTAATTTGCCGTTTACTGGAACAACGTAAACACTCCGTTGCTCGGGGGAATGACAGTCGTCAATAAGCGGATGTTAAATAAGAGACAAGACAGGAGAGAGTACAGTAAAGGTGTCGAGCACTAAAAATAAACACGTCGTCAGTCACCTTAAAAAAAAAAAAAAAAGAAACTAAACTTGGGACTCTGTAAAATGTACGTTTAAAGAGAAGGTGATGATTCGCAGCGCAGGAAAACACATTCACAACATTTTATCATTTCATTTCACCACACTAGCTGAACCCCATGGGTGAAGGTCTGACCGCCAGGTGCTCCCCGAAGAGCCCAACCACCAGTCCTGGTTCCAGGGTGGGGTCCTCGAAACCCTAGTGGTCCATTGAGTCCGGCCAAATGACATCGAGCCCCTAACCAGCACCCCCCACACCCCCCTCCGTGATGGGTCTGAGAACTTTCACCAACTTGAAATATTATGAGACCAAAAGGACATGAAGCATCTTCGATCGCACACCAGGTAAGAAGAGCACCAGGCTTTTTTGGTTCTAAAATGTTAAATACTTGACATGTTTTTATGCTCTGTTGTGAGGTTTTCTGCACATTTAGCTAAAAAAAAAAGAAAGAAAAGCAGCTCTACATGGATTAAATCAATAAACTGCAGAACGACGATTCTGCACAGTAAATGAAGTGTTCGTACAGTAACCGCAGAAACCGAGGTGATGCAGAGGCAAACAAGTATTCTTCAGAAAATCCTTCCCCTGACTGTCGTCGCAATTCTTGTCGCACACAAAATAAAATAAAACAAAAGAATAATAAAGCATCCTCTCTTGCCTGCTTATCCTCGTATTCTCCGCTTTTACTATTTTCCACTTTCCATCTCCCTCAAAGTATATGAAGCGACACAAAAAAACAAAAAAAAAAACAAAAAAACAACCCCAATGTATTATTCAGAGGAAGCCAAAAGCATAAATACATTAAAAACTCCCAAACACCACTCCTTGTTTGGGATTGAGCAGGTGTGTAAAGATATTGATGTGTGCATGATCTGTGTTTTGGGAGAGAAAGACTGGATGTGTTTTACAAGTATCAGCGGTCGCAGCCGAGTGGAACAGCAAGTAAAGATGGATAGAAAATTCCAGCAAAGCCCATTATCATCTCTTTATGTGTGTGTGAGTGAGTGTGGTGATAACAAGAATGTATATTTTTCAATCTGCTTGCAAAATGCCTGCAGTATGTGTATATTTCAGCAAGTGTGCCTGTGTGTATTATGTGTGTGTGTGTGTGTTTCTCAGCACACACAGACAGACACACACACGCACGCACAGTCAGTTTGTCAGGTTCTGCATGTTATGGTTATGAATACCAAGCAAGAGTCAATGCCCCAGGGAAATGAAAGCACGAAAGCCGAGTTATTTACTATGACCTCTCGCCCTGCGTGTCTGTTCGCACATGTGTGTGTGTGTGTGCATGAATAAATGTGTTCGGCGATCGCCCTGGAGAAATTTGATTACTTTCTACATTTGTGTGAGTGTGAGTTAGCCTGTTCCCACTGATGAGAGCAGCAGCGAGAAACAGATTTTTGTCTGAAAGTCTTAAAGCGGCAAATAAGGGGGGAGAAGAAGGACCTGAGAGAAAAACGAGTGGAAGCGAAGGAGCGGGATGAAGCGGGGAGCACACACATGCCCGTGGCCTTTTTTTTGGCTGAGCTAACAGCGAGCAAAAGTAAGGGTGATGAAACAGCCGAGGACGTCATTAGGAAGAAGGGATGATGGGGAGAAGGGAGAGAGGAAGGATGGAGGATTTTAAGCAAAAAGAAGAAGGAATTGAAAGGAAACCAAAGACGGTAAAAGGGGAAAATGTTCTCTCTGGAAACGGGTCCAGTATCCCTCCCATTCACACCTGTGGACTGGATGTCCTATGTCCTACACATATTTAGATATTTATACCAGTCGTTTCTGTTTTTCTACCTATCCTCTCTCCTTCCTTCATCCTCTCTGTCCTGTCCCGTAACTGATCCAGGTCCTGCTTCATGGTATCTTCCCAAGAGGGAGTTTTTTTCTTGCCGCTGTTCGACTTTGCCATGTGCTCGGGGGTCACGCTCTGGGTGTCTCAGAAGCGCTGAGAGACAACTTTGTGGTAAATAGATGCTACATGAATGAAAGCAAATCAAACTGAATTGAACTACAGGGGTTGGTGGACGGCCAACGGTGGTGGGTGTGTTTCCACTAGTGTGTGATAGAAGGGGAGTTTTTCACGGCAGCATCGTTGACGTGTGTCTCCAGTACCAGGACCGGGACCCTAAAAGAGGCCCGTAAAAATGTTACTGTCGTACGATAGGTACTAAGAGTGGTAAACTTGATAAACTTCTGGATGGGGGGAGGGGTTGACTTGCTGATTGGGTACGCTGTGGGGAGGTGATGATGTCATCCAGCCGTCTCTTCTCACTTAGCACCACCATTATGCTTCATACAAACAGAGGCACTTCAATCAACTCTAGCTCCTCCAATATTTTTTGCTACGTTTTGTTTAATTTTTCTTCTTCTTTTGTTTCTGTGTTTTTCCTGACGGCGGTTGACAAAGAGCGAAAGTGGTGCACTACCCCCACCATGTGGCTTGGAACGGTATTTTACCTGCAACCGGCGCCGTCACCGTTAAGCGGAGACACGAGACAAGAGCAACTATTTAAACCATCCACGGAGACAAAGCAAGGACACTGCAGAACTGCTAATGACACACTGGATCAACACGTTCCTACTTCAAAACCCGACAGCAGTCATTCACCGACTGCATGCCATTTAGGATCTTTTGTTGATACTAATCTGCCGACATCACATGCTTTGTTTCTCTGATCGCTTGTATACTGATCTGATAATGTCCAGAGGCGGTGTCCTCTGTCCTCTACAAATGAAAGTCAAATCCCGAGGAAGCAGAGTAATGTTTTGTGTCAGACAGGGCGAGAACTGGGGCGACTCGCCCAGCTATTGTGGTGTTGGCTGAGTTAACAGCGACTAAACTTAAGGCTGATGAAAAGAGCGAGATGCAAACAAAGGAAAGGTGAAAGCTGAAAAGAAAATGGGGAAAGTACCTAAAGGATGTTGATGAAAGTCAAACTTTAAAACTATAACGTTTCATACAAGACACTCCAGCTCTATTTTCTTAGTTCTTTGTGAGACTTCCTCAACCTGAGATGGAAGACGAAACCGCCTTCCCATATATCGCATATTTTTTCAGATAACAGACCAACATTCAGAGCAATTCACATGCTTCAGAAGTTTTCTGTTCGGATGGCTCACAACACATCGTCGAGCATGACCTCAGCTTTATAAAATACACCCCTGCTGAATGCCAAGTTGAGACAACTTCTGCAGACGCTCGCACTCTGGTTGAACCTGTCTCCTGCTGCAGCATGAAACAAAAACTTTTGCATTGATCCAGTCTTAATTTTCTCTTCTCATCTGACCACCAGCAGAAAATCTACAACACGGTAAAACAGGTAAAAAGGTAAAGCAGAAAACAGAGAGGACTTCAGTCGTTTGAGATAAGACAGAACATACAGAAAACGCTTATGTGCTCCAGGAAAAAAGTAATCTAAAGCAAATACAGCTCCTTCTTCTTCTCCTTTTTTTTTTTTTACCACCAGTCCACTGTCACCAGTAGCAACCGGGCATGTCACTGTGGTAACAAAGGATTTTAACAGAGCACGAGGAAACAGCGAAGCAGATGTAAGGGGGCATGTGGAGGTAAAACGGGAATGAAGCAGTTGAGCTTTGATTGTGTCTCCAGCTCCGCCGAAGAACAGATCTGTGGCTGCAGGGGATTTGTCCGACTGCTCTGAGGAAATAAATCAGGGCTTTATCTGGCCCCGCCAAAGCATCTTAACAACTAGACAAAAGACGAAATGTTCAGGTGGAGTTACAAGCTCAGGTCACCTCTGTTTTAGCTCTGGGACAAAGTCCGCCCTCATCAATAATTCATCGGCACAAAGAAAGAAAAAGCGTAACCTTTGATTTGGATTATTTAGGTAATTATCCGCTCTCATCCGTTACGTCATGAAAGCATCTGCAAAAATACTGCAGCAAACGTGAAATAGCAGTTGGCCAAAATCTGCAGAGGATACAAGTCCATCATATCACAAATACATTGACATCGGCAGATATTTTGTCTTTGCTTCTTTTTAAAAAAATAATAATAAAAGGAAGCAGAAATATTTAAGCTCTGATGCAATGAAAACTCTTACCACCTGAAAACCAATGACTGGAGGTGATGTTTAAAAGAATCAGGGAAACAAATGAAAACCATTTTCACTTTTTTTTTTTTTGGTTTGTTTTGTTCCCAGTTAGCAGACACTGCTTCTTCAAATCGTAGCAGGCACGAGTAAACAGCGTATACGGCCACCTTACGACAGGCTCCCATCGCCACTCCCAACCAAAGGGAAACATCCAGTTCACTGCAGTTGTATTTGAATTTATTTATTTATTTATTCATGAGAACTTACTGGAGTCTATGGTAGTAACAAGCTAGCTGTTATAACTTTTGTTTCTTTGCACATTTTCTGTGAACTTGACGAGCGAGCTGTGAACGAGGAGCAGGGCACCGAGATGCTGCCTCGACCGGCTCTGGCTAATTATGTCTAATTATCTTTGCTTCAAATGTGCTTGACAGTGAAAACCTGTATTTTGTACATCCCCAATTAAAAAAAACATGTTAAAAAAAAACAAAACAAAAAACCTAAAGAGAAAGCAGTGGCAGCACAGTTCCTGTCCTCCTGCTCTCAGCCTGACTGCCTGCAGCATCACAAACCACTTGTGGACTCCTGATACCTTTCTTCTCTCGCTCTGAGGACCCGAGAGCGTCTCGGTCCTGGAGATAAAGCTCTTTTGAAAGCACAGAGAGAGAAGAGTAGACTAACAGGGTACTAGGTAGGGGGGCCCTGCGGACAGCAAGAGCGCATACATGCACTCATACGCTCGCTGAATCAATATCCATTGATCATTCCTTCCAACGCCAGTAACCTCACCCACACAGCGGTTTTCTGTAAGTACTTGTTGCAGTCTGTCAAAAACAGAAAAAAGAAAAAAAAAGAAAAGAAGAAGTTATGAAGGAAAACTTTGCTTTCCACTCGAGGATGAGTTCTGCTGCATCTCCTGTGGTTCTTTCTGGGAAAAGCAGCGTGTTCACCGCTCTGCCACAAGTTCAATATTTGGAGAGCCAATGTAGATATTCCCCAGCCGACGGTGAGGGACGTGCATGCCACATACGCACGCTGTTGCACAAATGTCTTTATTTTTAACTGACCGCTTTTCTCCTCAAATTATGTTGTCACCGGGAACTCCTGCAGGGTCAATTAAAACGCGGCTTCTCCTTTTAATTCCAATAATATCTAAGGCCATTATGTGCTCACCGCCTGCCTGCTGGACCGCCGGAAACGTAACCCTGCGGATCCCGAATCATTCATCTAGAACAAAAGGAAGATAATGAAGGAGTTGGACGGGAGCTAGTCTGAGCCATTAAGGGGGAAGGTTATGAATATTAAAGCAGAGCAGTGGGGGAAGCTAAGTGCCCGTGCCGCGACAACATGTGGGTCATTTCGTCCTGTCCTCAGGTGGGAACCAACACCATTACCTTGAATGTCCTAATAGCCAATTCAGCTTTAAGAGCAGGTGCTTAATGGCTTTGATTTTAAGGGATTTCCAGGCTACTGAGCCAAAGCTTACTATATCGGGAAGCCAGGAGTGGGAATACAGGGGCATGTGTCAAAATGTAGGTTTCAATGCGTTAACTTTTAAAACAGCAGACATTTCAAGGTTTCAAGTAGAGACGCAGTACATTTTTCAGTTGATTCTGAGTTTTAGAGCTTTGATCAACTACGTAAATACCTTTAATGAACAAAGAAAGCTAGCAGAGGCTGCAGGCTGTGTGCTTTAATTTTTGTCTTCGTGAGCGTTGGTTGACGTCCCTCAGAGTTCTTCTCAACTCTGAGTCGGAAAAAAAACTTCCACAACCTGTTTTCCAGTGACTGCATCATCATGATGTACTTATACACAGGGGAGAAAAGGTTTTCTGATTATTCTAAGTATCTGAGCCGATGCATTTACTTCCAATATCAACAAAAATATCTGTGCAGATACCAAACAGAGCTACTCAGATGAAAATCGTTCCGTTCTGATGAGCAGAGGATGAGTCAGTGCATCAAGGTAACCATGTACAGTTGCCTTCTCTTTAATCATTCACCTATAAATAATTCAATTCACCTGATGAATAAAAGGGTGTAATCAGTCTGCAACATCATTGTTATAAAACCTAAGCTCACAGAGAATTTGATGCATCACTGTTGATGGACCAGGAGAGTGTTTCCTGCTCTTCTTTTAACGGCACACTGAGGACCTGCTTTAGTTCTGCAGGTTGAATGTTTCATTCTTCAACAGTTTTAGGCTTGTTCCAAATTTTTATTTATTTTTTTTGTAGATGAGATGTTAAAACCACAGGTGAGTTAATCTAACACCTTTAATGACACCTGAAGAGGTTCCCCATGGCATGTTGCTAACGCATCTTCACCTAATCAGACAATTCTTCAAATCACCTGAATTCGAAAGGGGACATATTATGGTTTCCCTGACTTTCAGAAGGTTAGAAACTGCCTGAGACTGTCATATACCCAGTTTTCAGGATGGCTGGCTACCGCTGTAAGAGGTGTACGATTGGCTAAAGCAATAAAAGAGCAGACATACCAGGAACTTCCAGTATTTTTTCCACCCCTAATTAAAGAAAACACCATAAAGCTTAAATTGGGAGGTATTATGTGTTGGTTCCCTACATATGTAGACTCCATCAGGGTTCCTCCTAACGTTAGCCAATTCACCTACTCCAAAAGAAAAACCACCACTCAAATCAAATGAGTCAAACGAGGCCTCGAACAACAGCACCAGTCCAGCTGCCCACACATTTCTGAAAGTTAAAAGCTCTCCCATTCCCCACGCTCTCTTCCCTTCTGCACTATCTCCACCTCTTCCACCCTCCGATCTTTCCTTCTCTCTTCCTCCATCAGCCCTGACAACTCCATAATCTCAGTCAGAGTGACCTATCCAGACCCTCCGTACCGACTGAATTTATTGGAGACGGAGAGAGAATGAGAACCTGTCAGTTGGCTCCCAGTCACTTCTAAAGCAGACACGCGCGCGCTTAACGCCCTGCATACCGATATACGTTACCTTTTCCTATGCAGGATGTGTATACAAAGCGCAAACCTCGACTCCAGCCAGACGCATAATTATAAATGTTGATGAATGTGAGAGCACAACTTGGCTGAACCTTCCATCTCACTATAACACTACTTTGAATGTCTGGATGGCTGCTGTTCTGAAAACGCGTATCTACGGTCGCGCGCGGGAGCTTTAAACAAGACGTCTGCAGCAGAAATAAAAAGTTTAATCATCAGATGTGACAGTCAGGAAAGGGGAGGTTGTCTTGACCTCACTGTGGCACAGAGAACAAGCAGAATTAAAAGAATGGAAGTTCACGGTACTATGATTTCAGGTACATCAGTATCTCTGAGTCAGAGATGAATCTGTGATTTCTGGCCAGACTTCCACATCACATAACTACCACAAATCTCAGTTTGTTGATGTTTTATAGAGTAGGCTATGCATAAAAATTCATGTCATAATATAAGTACTCTCACATTATATAAGCTGTAACAATGTTTTCTGTAGCTTTATTTCAGGGAAGTCGTGTTTTGTTGGCATTCAGAAAAAATGTTTTAAAATGTTTCAAATTAAGTTTGCTGAACTTGTAGCTGTAAACAGAAAACTCCATGAGTATAAAAATAAATGCAAATAAAAGAATATCTTAAGAATGTTTTAATTAAATGACAGAAGCAACCAAACAGCACAAATGACGTATAGTGAAATAAAAAACCAAATCCATTTTCTGTAATATACAGATGATAATTGGCACCTTTCGCTGATTTTGAAGTTGAGAAGCTGTCACTGTTGGCACCTTAGAAAGTTTCGTGCACCCGTCTGCTGCCGGTTTCTCCCACTTTTCCACCCCTGTGCATTCATGCTCCTTTCTGTTTGGTGGAATCCTTTTGGCAGTGACAGATTTCAGCTCTCTGCAAAGCTTTTCAGCAAGACTTGGGAGTCGCTGCCGTGTAGCTTGGAGCAGCTCAACTTTTCTCTTTAAACCTTTATCTTTTGATATTACTGCAGTCCTGCCGAAGAAGCCACAAAGGTTTTCAGCAGAAATTTACGACATTTAGCTCAAAAACATCTTGGTAATCTGCTGATTTGTTGATGCGTGCAGCTTTTCCGATAACAGAGGCAGTGAAGCAGCCCCGCAGGATGATAGCGTCACCACCGTGCTTTTTACTTCACCAAATATCTACTCATTGATTGACAGCAAAGTTCACATCAGTTAATTTACGTTGAGCCAACAACTGTATCCAACATTTGTGTACAACTTTAAATTCCGTCTCACAAAACAAAATCCCTTTTTGATCATTTCTTTTTGTTCTCTTTATGTAATTTAAGAAATTCATTTTGGAGGCCCTTTGTAAAAGAGATCTTTGAATACGTTTTTAAAGAGACTTTTTATTTCAATAATCTGGTTGAATGATCAAATCTCTGACTTCACCTTTGGAAGGAAGCTGATTTGACAGAAGTTAATTTGATAAGTCCACCCATCCATCCATTAGCTCTACCTGCTGCTGTCTAGGGTCACAGGGGTCAGCTGGAGCGTATCCCAACTGTCAGCGGGGAAAAGGAAAAGGTCACCTTGGTTGATCATTCCCTCTCAAGCCATGATTTTGTTTTTGGGACATTCTTTGCGTGATGACATCATAAATCCTAGCATACTGCCTGACAGGATTTACCTTGACAAGACCTCAGAACTGAAAACAGTTTTGGCTTTACAAGCTACAGGGTTTGTTTACAGGCTCTGCTGCATTCTCACCTTCACTGTACTAATATTTCAAAGACAGTTGCGTGATGGCATCTCAGAGTACAAAAGTAGTGAGGCTGCTGCAGTGGATGCCGTCTGTGTCGAGGTAAATAAAGAAGTGTGAGTTCTCTAACAAAGGATTCACAAACTGATTACCATAAACATCAATAGTCTCTGAAATACTGACTGTGAAGGAACGAATAGAGATTTGGCTTTGAATCAGATGTCAGCAGACTAGTGAAGAAGTGAATTTAGGTGGCGAGCATGCAGGTATTATCAGCAATACTGCAATTAGTATCATGGTTTTTATTATTATTTTTTTCCCTTTTTTTTATTTTATTCCACGACACTTCTCTCTGCTGCTTCCAGAGATAATTATGGTGCTTTTGATGGCCTTAACCCTCCACAAACCATCATTAGAGCCCTTGTACTATAACCTCCTCTCTCTGGATTTCACTCAATCATTCACTCTCTCGCTCTCGTATCACCCTCTTTGTCTGAATATTTCACTGCTCATTTGACATCACACCCTCCTTCCCTCCCTCTTTAAATGCCATTTCGCTCTCTTCCCTGCTGTACCCAGCTCTTATTCCGTGCTCTATCTTCTAAATCTCTTTATTTCCTCTCTGCCAGTTGTGGGCAGTCACCGAGATTGTTATTAGTGCCAGGATCCATCCTGTGATGTTGTCAGGCCCCTGGAATTAGCAGCAGACCCACACAGAGAGGGAGGCACAACAGCGAGCAAACACTGTAGTTACCACTGAGGCTGTCGCAGTCGCACAGCTTTGGTACAAATCTGCTGGTTCTTTTTTTTTGGGTGGGTGGTGGTGGTGGGGGGGCTAGATTCTTATAGGGTTTGCTAACGACAAGGAACAGGCTGCTTTATGGGACCACGAGGTGAGACATGCACCGGATGGTGACCAGTGGGAGCGGTAAATGGCACACTTTTTGTTTGTGAGGGTGCAGGTGGCACATAAGCACTGGGAGCCCAGCCATACTGGGAGAACAATGGATTGGACATAATGGGGACATGTTCTATTATTGCGGGATAAAGACAGCAAGGCAAAGCCTGTTGTATTAGGACAGGGTATAATTGACATCCATTTAGCCAACAATAACAACGGGTATTTTCGTGTCACCTCGGCCGTGTTCAGACATCAGATTTGCTTATGGTGTTACCATCGGAGACTTGATATCTGTTTTTTGTTTGTTTTTTTTGCCGTTCGTCATACTTCATTCAGAGATCTGTGCAAACATGATGTAACATTAGCCATTTGTGCGAAAACTGGACAGTAAATCAAGACAGAAATGTCAGTACAGGTTCTCACAGAGTCACAATTTTCATACGTGGCCTGTCGGTGTCATCGAGCAGAGATCTCCAGCTTTCACTGGAGCGCTTCCAAGCTGAGTGTGAAGTGGCACAAATGAGAATCAGCACCTCAAAATCTGAGACAGTGGTTCTCAGCCGGAAAAATGATTGGGAGTGAGACACAACCCCATATGGAGGAGTCTGAGCAGGTGACTGACAGGTGGATTGGTGCAGCATCTGCAGGACTGCAGACTCTGTATCAGTCTGGTGCAGTCCTCTCTCTTCTCTATGTTCCTGCCATCACCAGAGGTCATGAACTGTGGGTACTGACCACAAGAGCAAAATCAAATGGTTGGTCATCATCAGGATTCCCATGCACTACGGTGCTGGCGAACTGTTGTCATCTCAAGAAAATGTGACTTTGCTTCACCTTCAACCTCTTTACTTTCATTAGGAATGGACAGATGAGAGGTCTCCACACAAAACGCTACAAGGCCATGAGAAATCACATTAAGCTTGCAAGAGGTCTGCGCTTTCAAAGCAAGCAGTGGCGGAAAGGAGCGTGTGAAAACCTGAAATAATGACTGAAATAGCAGAGGCTGCAGCTGCAGCTCAAATGCTTTAAACAGTTTTCTCTCATTCAATCAAGAATCTAGCTGCAACAGCAAATTAGCTGTATAGAAACCCAACAGGCAGGAAAGTCTGGACAAAGGTGTTATCCATCCATTCAAGGACGCAGCATTTTTTCCTCTGCGTGCTAATGCAAGTGCAGCACTTCAGACTTTTCCTGTGTTACCAGGTTCAACCTAACTGCAATTTCAAACTGTCACATGAAAGCGGACGTGACACAGATTCACAGGAGACTTCAGCTGCAAGTCTTCCTTCCTAAAAATCCTGTTTCTTCATGTTGAGGCAAACCTCTGAGCTCTCTAACCCCTGATACTTGATATATTTTACATCCAACTCTCAAATCAGGTAAATGGTGATTGAACCAAATCTAACTGCTCGATCTATTGTAGACTGAATTATAATTGTCATTATTATTATTCTGTCTGTCTTATTTTGACATTTAGAGACCTGTTCAATTTCAGTTGTCTTCAAAAGGTAAATCCATCTATTCCTTTCTTTCCTGCTTCTCTATGAGTATACAAGGTTTGTAAATGTCAAACTTCAACTTGACCTACTTCTTTCCCCCATCCAGATCAGTACATTAGACTCCTTTTTGTGTATAACTTTAAAATACTGCAACAAGATGAAGCCCGAAACAGACAGACCACTCCATAAAGGGATTTCTGAAATGAGCTACTCTGCAGTAAAAGGACATGAAATGAGACTCTGATTATGGTCTGTGTTTAAAAAAAAAAAAGACAGAGAGATATTGGATGATTTTGGTAAGATGGATATTTTCTGACGGCCTGACGTGAAGTGTGTGTTGGTTCTGGTTAACGGACAGGCGACTGTACTCACAGCAGGGTCCCTTGCGCAGGACTTTGATGCGTCGCTGGGTGTTGCACTGGGCTTTCTCCAGCTCACACTCATTGGAGTAAGTGGACGAATCCGAGCCGCAAACAGGTGCCACCAGGGATGGACAATCCACTCTCTTGCAGACGCACTCAGCCTTGGCCGGGTCGGTGGCGTCACGCTCGCACACGGCGCCAAAGCCACACAGCATTCCTCTGCAGCCTACCAGACGGGGGGAGAAAGAGAAAAGATGGCGTTAAAGACGTAGAAACACCTTATTTCAATGTAGCTTCATACCACAAATCTCAGTTTGACACTTTAACAGGACGGTAAATCATATCATACACATGGCTGCCAAGATTTTTCTTGAAGGTTTCAAAAAAGCTCCAACGTTGAAATAAATACAAAAACATTCAGAGTCTAATTTATTGAATATCAAAATCCAAAACTCAGAATCTGATTTACAGATATTGATTCCAGGTTTTGGTTCTCGGTTTTTGGGGTTTTTGCTGGTTTTGTTCATGGTGTCAATACTGAATCGACACCATAAATCAGAATCAGTCTTGGGCTGATGCACTATGCACAGTGTTATGGAGGATCCATTTTTACCTTGAGCCCTGAACAAAATCAACAATCAGGAAAACAAGGACGAGCGATAGAAAAAAACAACAACAACAAAAAAAAACAGCTTATCCAAGGCTTTACAGGTCAGTCTGCAACAACTCCAAAGACTTTGATCCTTAACCTCCCACTGAGTCCTCAGCTTTGATCAAGTGTGAAACAGCAAACTGAAGCAACTGAATGCGCATTCAAAAAAAAAAAAAAGAAAGAAAAAGAAACAACAAGTCCACGTATGTGTGTGTGGACACATTGTGGGTACAAAATATCAACTTAGAGAGTAATTGACCCACACGGTGGAGGCTACAGCTGCTGTGGCTCTGCCCCCACCCAGAGGGCTGTTGGGCAGCCAGCTGGCGTGACGTCCTTGCCTCAGCTCTGGGGGTGTTAACAGAGATGGCAAGCACTCACAGGTAGGCAACCTGATTGGAAATCAATGGACGAAAGCACATGAAAATAAGTCGGGAAAGAAAAAAAAAGAAAACATCTCCTCAGTCGGAGAGCCGAGCAGCCTGTGTCACTGCCCTGAATATACGTTACACGTGCGCACCCACACGTAACTTGTCTCTTATCGCCGGCCCACAGGTTGGGACCAAACCAAAGCCGTCATGTCTGCTCGGGCTCACTGGACACCCGCATAAATACACCAACTCCGAGAGCAGCTTCAACAACCGGTCCAGCATCTGCCCGAGGCGTCGAAGCACAATACGATTGTGTGTGTGTGTGTGTGTGTGTGCAGAGTGACAGGCGAGGAGGTTGTTTTTGACTTGCCCACTGTTCCCTGCAGGGGAGCAGCTGACAGCTACCTGAGCTCACTCTCTCTCGTACCAGGGGAGAAAGAAGTGTGTGAGAAGCTATCCATGAGTGCATCTGTATTTCTGACAGTGTGCGTGTGTGTGTCTGAGAAGGTGTAAGCATTAGGTGTCTCTCTCTCTCACACACATATATATATGTATATGCATACATATATGAGAGGCCAGCTGCAGAATGCAGGCCCTGTCCTGACTGGCGCGCTACTCAGCTGACACTTCACACACCATGGTGTGTGTGTGTGTGTGTGTGTTTGTGTTTCTGTGCATGCAGCAAGCAGAGTGACAAGAGGTGAAATTCAATCAAACTGTGTCAGATGTGTACTGGAAAGGCGGAGAGCTGCTTGTCAGATTTTATGACAGGAAGAAGAGAAAAAAAACATCTCTCTGTGATCTAAATATAGTTCTTTTCTTTTTGCAATCTAACAGATATATTCCAGAAAAGTTGTAAACTTAAATGATTCAGTGAAAATGCGCACCACCTGGAGGGGTTACAGCCATTTGTGGACTGTAACTGGATCCTTTCTGCAGTGTTTTCCTATAAGAAAATCTCACGATCGCCTGAAGCTCAGCGAGCTAATGAAAGACTGACACCAAAGCTGAGGGATCTGTCAGAGCCGAGGTATCAGGTGCACGTTCTGGACTCAGTGAGCTAACTGCATACTAATCTACCAGAGGCTCCTTTGTGGGGGAAAACCCCTCCTGCCACCTGAGAGCAGATACATACATTTGACACATCCAATTTCTTCAGGAACAAGGAAACAAGAAAGGGGAACAAAAACAAAAAACAAAACTCAGGAGTTAATATGACTGGTGTTATCTACCGCTGTGGCTGAAAGCAGAAGAATACCACCAACAAATACTTTGTCAACAACATATTTTCAACAGTGCTGGATTAGAAATGGACGAGGACACATTTCACATATGCTGTCACTTTACAAGGAGCACAAATAAGAAACAAGAACTGTAATGTGACACACACAAATGTCTACAGAATTTATTAGGGTGCACGACCACACTGATACAGACTAGAAGAATGAAACATCTGCATTCCATGCCCAGATTCCACATCGCTGCTGCAAAGTTGGACATTTTTACATGGTGGCCGATGGATGGTGAATGACGTTTGGAGTGAGCTCCTCGTGGTCAGCCAGAGAACTGCCAGACTAGCAAACGGTCTCAAAACAGAATTACACCCTGTGCAATGAGATACTTGCTACTGGGTATGGATACAGAAAGACCCAGATTCAATAAATATGCCCCAAATCCAGAAGTTTAGAGTTTCTCTGAAATTGTTTCTACTCCGTTGAGGAAATGCCCCCAAACGCCATGTTTCTGTTGAAATGCCCAATCAGTTTCATTGTTTTGCTGCCTTGTTGCATTTACCTCAGACTGAAATCCAGAGGAATGGACTGTTGTGGGAACCATGAGTTCGTCCCGTCCAATAAGACCTGCCATCGTGGCCACAACAAACGCACAACAGCTGTATTAGCAAAGGATGGCTATTTTCAGCTGCTTGATTTTAATGATTTTTTTTTTTTAAACTGAGGCTCAGTTTGATGAGGGAAGGTGTGAATGAATAATTAACAGCTGTGAACTTTACATGGGCGACAAGAAAAGGGTCTGAATTACTGGGGCGGCCATGGACGAACGGCAAACAAGTTACCGTGCACTGATTAAATCTGCACGTGGCAACCTCAGCATCGGAATATTGAGCAGGTAAGGAGTGTCAGTATATCCGGAAAGGAAGACTGACAGAGAGAGATACGGCGCGGTGGCATCGAAGCGACATCACATTAAAGCCGAATGGCCTTAAATTCATTACACTTGAACAATCCTTGGGGACATCTTCCACTTAGCCCTTAATATAAGGTTCCTTTCTTTGCAGCTGACACTAACTAATACAGATGTGCTCCCCAGCTGGGCAGCTTTTAACAGTCTTCTGCTCTCTCCTCTGCTCTCTGTAAGAGAGCTTTAACCTCTCTATCAGTGTTGCAGCACCAGGAGACCTTTGCAGTGAGGGGACAGGTTGCTATGGTGACAACCAGTGATGCAATCAGCTCAGAACAGCATCTCCCATCAGGTTGGGATCGGAAACTTTGTGTCATGCTCACAGGTTTATTATGTATGTATATATATATATCTACACACACGCACACACACACACACACAGATATGTTGTATGAGTATGAATCCCCAGCCGTAAAGGTTGGGTAAGAGATATTTTCTCTGCTTTATTGCATGAAATTCACTTTACACAACAATAGAAAACAAATTAATTGAATGTCGTCACATCAAAGCAAAAAAATTAAAAGATTAATTAATCCCATGTGTTCACTAAAGAGCTCTAAAATTACCATCCAGTCATTGTGAGCGACTTGAGCAAAGTCATTGGTCTGTTGACCTGCCTGTCAAACACGGTCTGACCCAAATGAGGACAGAAAGTAAATTGCAGTTCCTCAGCTGACTTCTAGGGACTGGACTCTGCAGACTCCCAAGTTAAAATTTCCAGCTATGCCACACTTCAGATAGCTAGATCTCACATCCACGACAACTGTACGAGGGTAAATATGTATGTTAGCATAGACATCCAGATGTACCGCTCACAAATTTGAATTCTATCAGCAGGTCCGTCTAACTACCATCCAATGAATCATGAATCTTGGGGAACCAATGAGATCAGTTTATTCTTGCAGAAAGTCTCTGAGAGGAAGTCATCTGAATCAACCTTGGCATCCACTTTTAAATTAAAGACTTGGACTTTTGTGACAATCTCTTTGTGATCCTGGTGGATGAGGTCCATCTCATTTACAAATGGTAACAGGCATCTGGTAAACTTATAATAAAGGAAGCTACTCAGGAAGGAATCTGAACATGATTGTGTATATCTGTCTATCGTTAGCTGTAGAGCCCTTGTAGCTAGCTGTGTTCCACACAGATATGTTTTTTTAAAGATATCGGTTAAATGTTTCAGCACACCAGTTATTTTCAAATTGTTCTGACAAAAACAATCGTCGGATTGGCGTCCTTCCACAAAACTCTCCTGTTGACTAGTTTGTGTTGTTCTGAAGGCGTCACCGTCCTTTGCTGTGACTGGTTGTAGCGCTAACCAGCTGCTTACAGAAGCAGTTTGAGACGCAAACAGTTGGCCCCGCCTCCTGGATGAGGTCATTTCCATCTGTCCAGATGTGGCTCTGATCTTTCAGGATATTTCTATGAACACTTATCAGATAAAATAAAGAAAAACAAAAAAAACATAAATTTAAGCCTAATTAGGGGCATGGTCTTTGATTGACAGCTCGCTACAGTTAATGGCTCACTGTCATGACTGCTTCCCTTTGATGCTTTGAGAATATTGAAAATCTAATTATTTATGTGCATCACTATTATTTATTCATTTATATTTTATTTATTTATTTATTTCTTGCATATGCCTACAGAAAACCAAAGGATTTGTGCGGGATTGATCAGGAGTTTTCTTCCCCACCCACCGCTGCGATTATCCACAGAAGAGTCCATGAGTGATATGCTGCGTCAGTTCAGGACAGATAAAGAAAGAAACACCACAGTGGCCAGCAACTATACCTGTTAAAATATCTGAGAGGAAAAGAGAAAATAAATCAACCCTGCACGGCTCCTATTGATCCATGGTTGGTGGTCCTCAGGGGGGGAAAATTATTGATCTTGCTGCAATCATCAGTGTGCTAAAAAAAAAAAAAAAAAAAAGAAAATCTGCTCATGAAGACCACAATACCTCTCCAGCTCAAAATGAGAATTTGTGTCTTTAAAGAAAGTTATATTAAAAAGAAAAAGTGTGAAGCGGGGAAAGAATGGAGTCTACTTTTTTTTTAATCACGCTGTTCTTATCAAAGCATGAGCAGGGCGAGCAGATTAAAGAGGGGGAGAGAAAAAAGCACCAGCTTTTTACTTAAAAATGGTGAGTCCTGGGTCTGTGTGTGTGTGTGTGTGTGTGCATGCCATGGCAGAGTATTCGTTCCATCGTAAGGGTTAATCAACTTCCTTCTCTTCCTGCCCACACACAGTAACACGCATTCTGGTATTAGACGAAAACCTGGGAGCTGACGCTCCGGACCAACTTATTTACTAAACTCTGCTGCCTGAACCTGCAGAAGCCTACGCTTTTCCAGAAAATGAAAGATAAAGCCGTCGACGGCGTGAGTCAAGATGGAGAGATGAGGGGAATCGGGGTTCAGAAGGAATGTTTTATTACTGAAAACAGTGTAGAGATGGAGAAACGCAGGCGAGGGAAGATTAGGGCAAAATATGAGGCAGATGAAAAATAACTCTCCTCGCCAGCTGCAAAAAAGTTTAATAAGGGAGACATATTTCTGCCTTTGTTCAAAGGTTGATACAATGTCCCGAGGTCTTAATGGAATATCTACGACATGCGTTGGTCAAAACACCACAGAAACAAAACATAAGCACCCTTTTCAAACACGTCTTTACTGGCCTGTTCTTAGAAGTAGCTATAAAGGGGCGGAGTCAGACCTGGGCTTGACTCATACATGAGACGGGCCTCTGTAAGAAAAACTTGCAAAACACAGGAGCAATCCAGATTATAAAGCAGAACATTTATTCTCGCGAGGCAGCAGTTTTATCACCTCCATATATTAAGAATCTGACCTCGTTAGGTCGCAAAAAGGAGGTATAGTATAGATAAAGAATGGTATAGATAAGCTAAACATTGATAAGCATGCATCCTCCCTTCCACAGACATTCTGGAGTCATAAATATAAAGTTACAAAGAACAGAACATAACTTTCGACAGACTTTTGGAAAAGGATAATATGTTTTTTCCTAACAGCCTCTTTTGGAATTGATGCTGCATAAATTGGTTGTTCTGACGTTGGTCATCTGGCTAGTCATCCTCACTCTTTTTTTGTCTTTGATTTCTAAAAAATAAAATCACAACAATCTGCTTGGTTTTGTCTTTGTCTGTTTCCAGGAGGCGGTACTTAAAAAGCTTCTGTTTGCCATTGGATGGATCCACAACGGATGAGAGGAAGCAAGCATGTGACCCATGGTGTTATTAGCGGTTCTGCAGCCATCCTGGTTCTTGGATGCCCCTGCATGAGTCACTGGATAGAGCCCACCCAGGCACGTTGCAACTGCCAGACCATTTTACAAATTTCAACAAATTTTCAGACTCAGTTGGCCCAAAAACCCAAGCAACATGGTTGTATGATGTTGAAGTTCGAGTTCTCTAAAAAAAATGAATAAATAAAAATAAAAAAGTTCCAAATCCAACTGTGACTAACAGCACAGTTGCTATGGTTTACTGACCTTTTTTTTCTGTGAGAAATCAATAGGTCAAAATTTGAATTCTTAACATGCTTTTCTTTTTAAAACTAATCAAACAGTCCGTAGATCCTTGTATTCTGCTCGCTGTCTTTGCTGCACATGCCCCCCAACTATCACTGCTGTTGCTACTGTGAGATTGTCAGTGCTATTTCTAGTGTCCCTTGGCTATAGTTACTTTTATCATTTTAATGATGTCCCACTGGCATTAAGTGCAAATACACAAAGCATACAGAAGCTGCATTGAGCGTGCACACACACACACTGAGAGAGAGAGAGAGAGAAAGTGAAAATGTACTTTTTTTCTCTGTTAGGGGAATGTTCAGTCTCATTTTAAATATGCCAGCAGTTTAATACCTGCAGACAAAAGTAAGAGTGAGATAATTAAAGTTGTTGTTATGCTCCATTACTCGTTAATACTCAAGTGTTTATTATTGAAATCATAATGCTGCAAGCAAATGTAACATTCAACTTTACTGACTGTTTTTTTTCTCCCCTTTGCCAGACCTTGATCTTGGGGTTTTTAAATTTGAAACTATAGTGAAGCTTCAAAGCCGCAGTTTTTAAAGCAGACTGAATAATCAACTGATTGTTGAAACAGGGTTGTCATCAGATCCTGCAGCATTTTCATCCGACGCTCCAGCGTTCATTGACTTTAGATCTTTATTGTCTTTACGCAAGATTTGACAGAAAAGGCAGCGCGTTCAGTCCCTGAATGCCAATGTGGGACATGTATTTTGTGTCAGCAGTTCCCAAAAATAAATAAATAAATACCAGCAAACTTTTGATTGTTAGAAACAATCAAGATTTTAAAAATTAAAGTCTCTATGAAGGATGCTTTCACATCAGCGAGCATTTATTACCACAAGACTGCAACCATTCCTCTCCCCTTCCCCCAGTTCCATTAACTTCTCTCCATTGTTCTGTCTTATTTTTTTGGCACTCAAACCAGAGAGCAAATGCGTTTTTCACACCTACTTGGGTCTGAGAAGTTATTTCAGACCCTGGAGCAGTTCTCAGTTTTGTTCACTTTGTTTGGCCATATGAGAACCCTGTGATTGCCAAAGCAATTAGACTGAGACCTTGTTGAGAGAGCTTTCAGAATGAGCTTCAACCCAACCTCAGGGCGCCGTGCGCTGTGGACGCGCAGATTCGGCCCAAGCTCACAGTTTATTTATGCGCTACTGTTATTTATGTACACGTCAAGTATTGATCCATAAAGGCATCATAAGGCTAATGAGTAGTTCAGTCAGTAAACTCAAGATGCAATCAGATAATAACAAAAATTCGGTGTCTTTGGTCCAACCTCATTACTCAGGCTTTACGATATTGACCCTCAACACCAAGTAATCAGATATGCAACAACATAAACTGCGTTTCCATTAGCAGGGGTCTGGAGTAAAGCAGAGGCTAGAACTGTAACAGAGCTGACCACCTCCTACTCGATTTTACACTGACGGACCCGGTAGGACCTACTAACTAAGCAAGCTACGACTCCTTAGGAGCACAAATTATTAAAAAGGGAAGTCAGAGGCATCCAGTGGTTTGACCACATTTCAGAAGACGCTGCATTACTGACAGAAACCACAGTCATGGACAAAGATCAGCTGGAAGTGCAGTTCCCAGACTTTAGAGGGGCGTGTCATTGCCCAGGTCATAAGCACAACTTGTGCAATGCTGAAACTGGATGACGGCGTAGCATGTGATAGCTTTTCTGAGGAGGGAGTCGTGTTTAAATTTCAGACCTTGACCAGACCAGGTGAAACTGGAATGCTTTGGGAACAGACGTCTTCCAGCGCCGGATGAAGCATTGTGGACCCACAGGTGACATTCAGTCCACTTTCCTTTTAAAAAAAAACAACTGAGGTACGCTTTCAGAATTGCAGATGGCATTGCAACAGCAGAGCCAGAGGAAGAGCAACGCTGTCGAGTTTTTCAGCAGCAGCAAACTTGGCAGCTGTGCATCAGTTGACAAGGCAGACGGACACCGTTTTGTTTCTTTAAATACTCAATGAGCTGGAGGGCGTCGTCAGGGTGAACCAAGTCGAGGTTGTCTGTCTGAACTAGCTTACAATGTAGCATCGCCACATTGTTTTACCTCACAGTTCTGCAGTGCAACGAGCTAACAGCTGGCCACGAACACGGCACTTATGATGCAGGTGGTGAAACATCTCAACATTTGTCACCCTCCACACATCTTGTAAGAATAAAACAACTTTTCCACCGTGTTATCTTTTACTTCTGCTGTCTCTTCCCAGACTACAGCAGGTGCTGCGTCTCCATAAATCAGGCCGGAAATACGACGGCCCGCGACAGCTCTGTACATCTGCCTAATCACGCTTGTTATGGGGGGAAAAAAATACATGAAGGGATTCGTGAGGAAGAATGTGGTTATTTGTCTTGATCAGGAAGGGACACGAGAAGAAAAAAAAACAAGCAGACTGAATGATGTAATGAGAACAGTGAAGGTTTGAGAGACTGACACAGGGAAAAACAAAAGCTATTTGGATGACGGACAGAGAAGTTGACGTGATGGAATTTCAAGCTGGGATATCCATCAGGTTGACAGCGATCTCAGAGGTGCTCCTGATCCTCAACTCATATAATAAGACCTCTGTCAGAGAAACAGGAGAAGAATGCAAATCCTGGTCCTCAACAGTCCTGCTTTTAACAAAGTTCTCTGCAACCCTGAACCCTCACACTTCTCAAGGAATGACAAGAGGAATGGAAGAAAAGAAAAAAAAAGCTTTCCTGCACCCTGCCTTATCAATAATGGAGGCATTGGTGACAGAGCCTTATTCTGTCACCTCACATCTCCTCCACAAACCCAGCAGCAGCAGGCACAAATGCTTCCGGAGAACAGATTACAGCCAGTGTGAAATATACATGAAGGAAAGAAGATGGTTGCCAGTTAAATGTTCACCTCAGAAACCTAATAAGAGGATGGGAGACCCCCTTTTGTTCCTGTTTGGGGGATTGTTGTCTGACCTCGTTGTCACGTGCTGGTCGGGTATCGAAAATGTGGTGTCGATCAAATGTTCATCAATACTATGGAGTATCAAAAAGACCCCCAAAAACTAGACGTCCAGGCTAACTGGTCGTACTATAACCTGCGTACTAAATCTAATTTGAATGTTGACCTTTTCAAGGCCTATTTTTGACATTTTGTAGCAACACCACCGATCTACAGTTTGACATGAAGCTTTTAGGTTTCACAACAAGGATTTGTGATTTTATATTATTTATCAATATGACAGTTACAATTCTACAAAGTCATGAACTGGTTGACATAAACTTGTCATTTTATGTCAAAAAGTTGCGATTTTGTGCAAATTGTGATTTTACAGTAAAAGGTGATAATAGGACAAAAAGCCTCAGTTTTGTAATTAACTTCATCATCTGGCAAAATTTGAAATTTTACAACAAAATGCTGCTTTTTTACATAAAAACAATTATTATTGTAATATTTTTTGTACAAAAAAAACTTCACGACCATCTCCATGACTGTATGGTTGTAGAAATAAATGACTACATATATATGTATATATATACATATATGTGTGTGTATATGTAAAAAAAAAAAAAAAAATGTATGTATACATATATGCATTTGTATATATACACATACACACGTACGTATTGCTATATGAAATCCAAATTGAGGAACATGTGCTGATCTAAATTTTCAGTAATGTCGTCCAGCTCTACTTGTTGGACTTCTTGATGAACTCTTTTGAAGAGGACTTGATTTTTATATGACAAATGAAACACACACCAGCACCAGCGTTTAACAAGTCTGCTAATTGCAAGTAGGCGTCGAGTTGGAATCCGAGGGACGATTCACTTTCTCGCATATGCCCAGAAACGCCGGCATCATCTTCCCTGTTCACACGCTGTACTCTATTTCATCCCATCTCCTCAACACCATCATCAAATGTTTCATCAGCGTTGCATTCCTCCTCACTTCAAACATTTAAACACTGAGTTGGTGTGTACGAGGGGGAGGAGGAGGAGGAGGAGGAGGAGGAGGAGGACAGGGTAAAGCTTTCCTCTGTCACAAGAAAGCTTCAGACAAATATTCCCTGCTTCATTTGCACCACACACTGCTCCAGTTTCCTCGAGAAAGAAAAAAAGAAAAGTAAAAATAAATGCTTTGCACTGAGCCAGATGATGCCACCTCATGAGCCACGGCAGCTCATCACAGAAGTTTATTAGTCATGAGGAAACTAGCAGCACAAAGTTTCCACGACTGATATAGAGGATGAAATTCACGATATAATTCCATATATTTTGGATTCTGCACACTACCAGGGGCAGAAAGAGAATCTCTTACTGCTTTCATGCTGTAAAATGATGCAAGGCTGCCTGAGACAAGCAGTGGGCTCTGTCTCCTTAAAACAAACTCTTCACAACAGCTCCAGCTGGCTGCTGCAGTTATGATTTATTTGTTTTCTGTTTGAACAAAAAGGCACAACTGTCCAGGCGTTAAGCTCATGGAGTCAGTCATCTTTATGGGGACGTCAGCCAGTTTTAACTGTATCTATAAAACTCGACTCCCACCATTGTTGTAGTTTTAATCAATGAGGCTATATTTTAATCTCACGTTAGAAAACTTAAGTTGAACTACAAATCAATAGCAGATGTTCCCTGTGAGCCAAGAAAGTAACAAAACAGATAAAGTTTTCTTCATCAAGACAGATTACTTGTTTTATTTATTTTTGTCAGCTCTTTTTGATAAATATAAATGTTCTGTATCAGCAAAAAGGTGCTAATCAGTCAGCATTTTATCTTGGCTTCTGTTTGGCAACAAACAAAGCATCTCTCTAAGAGACTGATGGCACAAAAGAAGCACATTTTTCATCGTATTTAGGTTTTTGGAGCTATGGCCAGGTGGGGGAGCCGTGGACGATATCTGGATATCTGAACATTCAGGTCCAGCCCATAGACTGTATGAAAAGAACTGGATCAACTCCATGTGATGTCACCCAAAGGTTTTCTATGGAGCGCTGTCTAATTACTGCCATTTCTCCAGCACCTACACTGATGAAAATGATGTCCTTCATTTCAGATTAGGATCATCCATAGTTAAGTTATAATCCCAGGTTCATAACAGGGTCTTATATTGCAGCTAATATGACAACGAAGGAATTGCAATTTGAGCAGCTGCCCATTCAAGAGACTTTTAAAAAAGCTCTTCTGCCGTTTATTCCCATATGTTCAGAACTCAAGCCACAAGCAGTTTCCTTTAAAGTGAATAGTCAAAGAATAAGTTGGGCCTCTGTGCTGCATCCCACCATGGAGGGGTGGGGGGGGCATTTCTGGAGGGAGCCCAAGTCAGTGGCAGATGGCAGCAGGATGAGACTCAGAGAGAACCTGGCGGGAGCTTGGAAGGCAAGCCAGGAAGCGGCAGCTCTCGAGTGCTGAGCTGGTCTGCAGTGGATAAAAGGGAGCCGGCCCCCTCCATATGGTCCTCATCGCTATGCCTGATCACAAAGAGGAGACCAGAGACACACTGCCATTGTCACTGGAAGGAACCCGGCATAGTTAGAGAATAAATGACTGACAAAATAGTGTGCAATTATTTTTAGAGCTGGAAACGGAGTCAAGAAGCCTCTTAGTTTTAGTGTAATCATATCCATCATGATGTCTTCATTCAGCAGCAAATCTAAGATCCAGCGGGTGTAAAAGGCTTTATCTCCACATAAAGAATCGAGATGATCCCAGCTGAAAAGCTCCTGCAGGAGATAGCAAAAGCAGAGATTCCTGCCATTATGAGATGATGAAAGCGGTGCCCTAGTTTTGCACCCGCTCACAATAAACCCCCCCAAGGGCCTTGGGGGAACCCCTTACTTGTTGTTCTCCTTCACAGACGGCGCGCACATCACTCCCCTCGCGCTCCTCCTCGCTCTCCATTTCCTCCATCTCTTATCTCTCCAGTCTCTGATCAATAGCCCCGACCCCTCGATCGATATCGCCACAAATCACTTCATTTCTTTTCTCCTACCCTCCAGCCAACCACGGGAAAACTAAAAGAGAGGGGCGGGAGGGAGTGCAGGGGTGTCACAGTGCCACTGTAGAAAGTGACCTCCTGCTTGGTTTAGATACTCGCGCAACAGTCTGGAGAGAAATTGTTCCTTTCAGACTATTCCCTCAACTATAATTTGGCAAATGGAGCCCCCTATTTCAGGAAACGCCAGCTCCACTTTGCACCCCGTCTGCGTGAGCCGTCCAACACGCACAACTCTACACACCCGCATCATGTTTAAGTGTTTTAATAGCCCTGAAAGGTGAACGTAGCACATGACTGTGTTATTTTCAGAAAATCAAAGTGCAGCGTCGGCCGCCTATCCATCAACTGGAACTTTTCCTCTGAGGTGCCTCAGGGGCTCTAAGCTCTCACGGTTGTAGACACACACACACAGTAGAGGTGCATAGTTAAATGTGGGGGGGGGGGGGGGGGTAGTAGCTTACAAACTCTAGATTCAAATTTCTCTTCAGTGTTCATGCACTGCTGGCTTTGGCGTCGGTATTATAGCAGCGCGGGCTCCCACCAGCCGCTGCTAGGGAATTAATTGCCGGTGACACGAAAGCAGCACAAAAAGTGCCACGCTTATGCGCTTTTCATTACCGTTTTGGGAGTCTTTCTGTGTGGCTTTGTAATATTTTTTCTCATGGAGAATGGAGCGGAAGGGGAGGGGAGGGGGGAGAGAAAAGGCAGGAGGAGGGTGGCATGAGGGGGTGATAAGTAATATGGAGCTAACTGGAGGAGTCTTTAGCTCATCTCTGTTCATTTGTCTTCATTTCCTCTCTTTGCAACACTTAGCCCAACCTGACCCACACCAGCGGAGCTGCGTTCAAGAACACACAAGCGCCGGCATGCACGTGCACTAGCGCGTACGGGACACTGATTCACACATAATTTATGTAGGCTATTAAGGAGGAAGAAATGGTCGTTGTAGCTTTCCACGGATTTTTATACATGCACATGGCTTCACATTCAAATTTGAGCTGCTGTTATTTATTTTACACTGGTGAATCCAAGAGCGATTCACTGTTTTCCCTCCGTGATGGATGAAAACACCGTACGGGATTACATTACAGAGATTTGTGGAAAAACTGGAGGCCATGGAGTCATGTACTTATCACACACAGTGAAAGTAAAAGGAAGGTTTCTGCATTCATTTACCATGAAATGCGATCAGTTCCTCATCTAATGGGGGGTCCACACTGTGCTGTGTAGGCGCACTGACGTTTACATCACTTCACGGTACGCTCCTATTGGTCGGTTAGCTGACGGAGATCGCAGAGGCAGCGACAGGCTGTCACACTCTGAGACCATTCCTCCACGTTTCTGACACTGCAGGGCGGTTCGATCATCTTCGCTCTATTGTCATCGTGTGATCTACCACCTCTGTTTTTGAGCCGCTAGCTCTTCCTAGGAAGTGGGTGAACACCTAAGAGTACTTAACGGGGTTAAGAATCAACTAAATACGTGACAGGAACTGCCAACCATCAATATTCAAGACTCTACACAAGTCCCTGAACAGGTCGCATGTTCACGGTAGAACACATATATTTTTGTTCCACATAGATGTGAACACTGCCAACCAATGAAAGCACCATGGCTGACAGCAGGGCAATTTGGTAACCCTGGGAAACTGGTTAATTCCTACTGTCGAGCTGACATTCATGTTGCTCCTGTCCTGCATTCCCCCATGTCTTTGAATTGTGGCTTGGCATGCCTGCGGATGAGCTTATCGAATTACACCACATTTTACTCCTAATATGCTGCATATTTCCTCACAGAGATGGGGAGTTGTTTTGTTTACAACTATTGTGGGGGGTTGGGTTTGTGTGCTGCAGGAGATAGGGTGTGTAAGAGAAGAAAAACAACCTTGAGGGATGGAGGCAAAAAAAAAAGGTGAAGAAATTCTAATCAGTGCAAAGCAAATGGTCTTCATAGCATCAATTTCCTGCCCTGTCTGGACTCACGCTGCATGGTCCAGGTCGGGTCCCTCCGACATAGCCTCAGCAGAAAAGAAGAAAAAAATAATACAACCAACAGCTTCATTATGTAAATTAATTTCTATTCTTGCTCGGTATGGACAGAAAATATAAAGATCCCTCTGAGATGGCGTAATCACAGACAGACGCAGCGGTTCTGGACAGGCCCGTGTCTGAGCGGCTGATTCGCTGCTGCGTGCGTGCACAGATGCAACCAGACTCACTGATATTACAAAACCAGTTCTGTGAACCAGTGCTGAACCGTGTCCCGTCTTCTCTGGTGAATACGTGAC
This sequence comes from Arrhamphus sclerolepis, assembly GCA_037176975.1. Lineage (NCBI taxonomy): Eukaryota > Metazoa > Chordata > Actinopteri > Beloniformes > Hemiramphidae > Arrhamphus > Arrhamphus sclerolepis. The sequence goes on along the minus strand of JBAMYA010000022.1, from coordinate 740,147 downwards.
TGAACAGATTCGTTGTCCAGTTCAAGGACGTTTAAGTCGATCAGGTGTTCTCAGAGAGCGCGGCGACGAGGTCAGCAAACCTCCAGGTGCCTCATAAAGCATGAGTACTATCTGCGTTTGTGCAAACATGTTAAGTTAATAAAGGCTGATCTGATTTAATCAGGGAGATAACTAGTAGGTGTGAGTGGCGGTGCTATGAAATCCACACTATGACACATTAACAATAAATCACACCCTAAGTAATGCGATAACTACTGCAAGAGATAATTTATTACTCTCTTTTGGGAAGCTTTCTTCACTCACGCTACGACCCCCAGCTGAAATAACTCCGCTCAAAGACACTTCAGCAGGGCAGCAGCCAAAGGGCTCTGAAGTGCACAGACTGTGTGGCGGTGTCACTTGTTTCAGGGAGGATTTATAATTCCAATATGTCACACACCACTGGAGGCTTGTTGTGGCTGGCCGTATCACTACTGGGACTGTGCATGAAGTGCTCATGCATGAGGAACGCTGAAGGACAAAGTGAGCCTCACCGCCACGTGTAGCACTCTTCAACACTAATAACAGCAGAATGAAAATAGACTGCATAAAAAAAAAAAAAATTAAAAAAACAAATCCAATAAATATGAAGCAAATATATAACTGAGAATATTTATCACACAATATGAATTTAAAGGTAGGGTAAGGCATTTCCGGATGATGCCAGGCCTGCTGATATTTGAACAAATCCTAAATGAAATATGGAAAGCAAGCCCCTCCCCTGGCTGTGATTGGCTGAAGCAAGGTTTGTCGTGGTCTGGAGGACATTCTGTTTTCCAGGACTCTGAGTGAAAACAAGGTTTTATTTGTATGATTTTTATTGATTTATTTTTTTGTAACACTGTGCTCACGAGATGGATGGACAGGAGGCAGATGATGAACAGATATTCACTTGTGACAGAAACTGAAGGATCGCTCAACCTACCTTTACAGGGGACCTGTTTACGGTTGCTTCTAAATAACAAAAAAAAAAAAAGAAGGAGGTAATTCCCTGAAAGACGTAGGCAGTGACAACACAATAACCGTCATTGGACACGTTTCCACCTCCATGCAGAGGAGTATAATGACACTGAATGTTGAGGATAGAGTATATTGCACGAGAACGCTCATATTCACATCCCTTCATTTCAATACACTTATCTTTATTACTGTTATTTTCTGCACACATAAAAGTTTTCATTAACCTTCCTCACTTACGTGTGCTGAATCTGAATAATCAAAAAAATGCATTTATGTGCACGTAGGTGTTTGAACTCAATATACAGCCCCTTTTGAGCCAAAGAGTGCATTTTAAATCTATTTTAATGAAGAGCTGAATGGGTTGATGCTCATATGCTCCGTGTTGCTACAAGAAACAAGTTGCAGCTGATTTTGTCGGTGAACTTCAGCCACCTGTTTGTGTTTCAGACACTTCAGTTTCTGCTCTCAGGAGACTGCTTTGGTCCTGAAATGAGCTGGTTGTGCCTGTCTTTGTAGATCAGTACAGTTTAGGGACACTGACCGCAGAGATCTGACCCTGAGCTGCTGTGTATGGCTTCTCCAACCTTTCTGACATTTTTACTCAAAGCGATTCACTGCAAGATCAACCAGACGAGCAGAACAACGAGACCAAACCCATGTTTGAGCTACAGTTTAAAAAAAAACAACCCGTCTTGATGCAGTATTTCTGAATCAATGCAAGCTGCCTGTGCCAGGATAAAATACTGTAACTGGGTGGTAAAGCCAAGCACCTCCTTGTCGTAGCATGTGTTCGGTATAGCCTGAAGGGCTTACAAATCACTAACACCAATACTTGCAAGAGAGACTTTTGGAAATGTGCCCGTTGGTGAGATAAGGTTTGTTCTTGCTGCATATTTCCAACGGGACTATCGCGCATTTGGCTTGGTAATCTGTTTTATCAATACAGAAGTCACAGAACGTTTAGATCCTCTAGGAACCTCTAGGAACCTCTAGGACCCTCCAGGGACTAGATCCAAAGAGGAAGTAAGTCTACACTAACCTCTGGGTTAAAATCTACAAATTTACAGCAGGAATAAACGTGTTCAAAGACAGGTATAAAATAAAACAGTCTCCACATCTAGATTTCACATCCATGACAAATGTAAAGGTGAACTCATTGGATTAAATTTGATGATGTCACCGATTTGTGGAAAATTAGTTCCAGTTCAGCTCCTTAGCACTTTTGCTGAACTTGACTTCTGAGTTTTGAATAAAGCTTCAAGAGTGCCGAATCATTCTTATTTTAAATATAATTTGGCTTCTTGGGGTGTTAACTGCTAACACACCACTGCAACAGATTCTGGGTGAGCCTGGAAGGGTCCACGGGACCGTGAGGGCTAACTGGTTGACAATGGACCGAACGTCCTCCAGGTATCTCTCTTAGCAGACAGAGCAGTCCAATACTCCGGCCGTACCACCTTCAGACCATTTCAAGAGCTTTCCAGATGAACTAAAGCCTAATTTTCGCCATCACGGGTCCTGGAGGGTCCCAACCGCAGGTCACCGACGTAAATGAGTGGCTGTGCTTGTTCCGTGCAGCTGCCAGGCTTGCTCATTTCATCCCATTGTTGGATTACCTGGAGACGCTGGGTGTACGGCGTCCTCTGGTCCAGAGCCCAAAAAAGAACTGGGCTTCAAAACTAACTCTTAGGAACTTTTTGTTACTGATGTCACTGGGGCTTTGTCCAGTTTATTTTATGCAGTCTATGGAAATCTCTTGTTGCGATATTAGCAAGTGAAATGCATATTTCCCTTTGGCTTTTAACACAATTTAAATGTAACTTGCGGTGGGTCGTCACATTTTACATTTTTACCTTTTTATTCTTTGTTTTTTTTAACTCGTTTTGAGTTTAATTCTTCCTGAATGTGATTCACTTCTGTTTCTGTTTTGCTCTTTTATTGCTTTTATTTGTTTATATTCTTTTGGCGTCCAGGACTTGTGTTGATTTTAAAGTACTTTATAAATAAATCTGACAGTTTTAAAAAAAAACAAAAAACCTGATCTCACGTCACATTTTTGTGAAAACCTTTGAACCTCGTCTACAAAGGCCTTAACAATGAATTTCTCATGTGTATAGTCACACGTATTCGCTCATAATTTTATACATGCTGCACTTCTTCTCTGTTGTTAAAACACTTGATGGGTCACTCAGACACATGGGGGGGGGCGACATTAGGATCAGTACACTTCTTCACACCTGAGCCACGGCCACTGTTTTTCAACGGTTAGCGTTTATTCGATTCCCTCCAGCATCTCCTCCCTCCATGTAATCAGTCCCGTATCTTCCCGTCTTTGGCAACACACTCAAACCAGTCTCTGATTTGTGTGTGCGCAGAAAGTTTTCTCATGCAGCGCACAGATGGTTACTGGCTCTCTGGCCAGCCAATACCAGGTTGATTAAAGCGCTTAAGTGCGGCGCTTTGGTAAACGCTCATGACAGGAACAAACACACACACACACACACACACACCAAATGAGACCCGCCAGTTAGCAGCCGACATAATTGATCGCGGCCACAGCGTTCCCCTTCTTTAAGTTTTCCATGAGAGCAAGAAACAGTAACCTTGAGAGTAGCAATGACACCAGACAGCTATTTTCATTGTTGGATTCGTTTTGCAGACGCGATGCTGTTTAATTGCAGCCTTTGCACATAATCAGAACTTCATCACAGTTGATTTCTAGCAGCAAGAATTCTATCAATCAAAGGTCAACGACAGCTGCCATTGTTAAAGCAGGTTTTAAAGATCAATTTAAATGACCACAGGCTCCAGTGTAAATGACTATTCACATCTGCGTATACATTAGGACAGTTAAAATGAACTTTACTGCTGAATCTGTTCATCAGTTTCATCGATCTGTTCATCTGGAGAGACATATTTGATACACATTAATAACAAATTAAGAGGAAAGTCTTTCATATTTAATGTTTAAACTCTAAATAAATAACTGAAACACAGTGTCACACTTTTAAAAGATAGAAAATGAAATTTTAAGACCTTTATTTTCCAGCTTTGTTGTCTCAATGATCAAATGCTTAATAAAAATAAATATATAAACTAGATGAATCCCCAGTCATCTCAAAGGTGAAAAGGCGCCCGTGCTGGCAGAAAAGACAAACTGAAAAAGATTTTTAAGGAGAAAAGCAAGATAATCTTAATTGGAAACTGTGATTCATGGAAGAGTTTGCTTCAGCTTGACCTCAGCGAACCAAGAAAAGTTCTTCAAAAGTTTGAATCAAATGAATAAGACCATCTGAGGGGTGAAAAAAAAAGAAGAAACTGCTGGGTTTCAGCTGTGCTACGTCACAGCTGACCAGCAGAGCATTTTCTACTCACATCCATCACAATCTGTCCTTCCATCTGCTGTCACACTCAGCTAAGTCCGTCTCCCCTTTCACTGTGAAGCACCGTTTTTAAAAGCAGAACTGGACAGGAATTAAGTCCTGACTTTTGTGCCCTCTTGTATTCAATCCAGCAAAATTAACTGTTCGGGGAGCGCAGAGGAGGATTGAGAGCGTAGATGTAGATTCTGGCAGATCGGGAAGAGGAGGAGGTAAAACCAAGTATGAGACGTATGAGAGTTCAGGTTTCACTTAAACTCAGGTCACTCCAATTGGTGCCCTTACACTTTTGAGGAATAGTGTCAGAGCAATTCAAGTAGACCAAAGTTAGGTGTCAGCAACACCTATTAGCTCCAAACATCAGCGGTTGAAGAGGCAGAGGTATCTCTAGGAACAGATTCTTTTTTCTTTCTTCCTTTTTTCACTTTTTGGCTGTTTCGTAAAGTTACCCTTGGTGTGCATCTCTTCAGGAATCTTTCCTGATCACATTTCACTGTTGAGGAACCACACTCAGACCCAATCCCATTTCTCCTCCTTAGCCCTACCCCTCAGTTCTGCGCGTTCACGTGAAGAAAAGCGCTATCTCAATTCCCTTTTGGATGACGGGGAAGGAGGAGGGCCGCACAGTCCTCTGAACGAAGCCAGCCTAGGACCACCCTTCAAACGAAAGGGTAGAAGATATTTCCCACGATACACCGGAGTCAACAACAACAGAGAGCAGGTGCCCATAAATGTAACGTATATGCATCAGTATGCTATTTTTACATAGTTACCGATGCATTTACTTACGTTTATGGGCACTCTGCTTTCCATCTGCCGCCATCGTTGTTGACTCCAGTGCAGTCCCATTCTTCAACTTTTATCACTTACTGCTAATCAATATGTTAGCTAGTTTGCTAATGTTGCTAAATTAACGTTCATCAACATAGCCCTCAGTGTCTCTAACGTTAGTCACTGATGTCACTTTGCTAACTTCTCCATCTGATAACAGGACTCTTTTCTGATATTTTGTAACTGGAACATGTATATGTCCTTCAGGGAGGCCTGGGGAAACCCAACACTTCATAACATAAACATTGCAGGCAGTGGATGAGCAGCGGTTGTGATAGAAACTTGCAGCTTCGTCTAATGTATAGCATCTAGCAATGACTGCTGATGACATGTAACTTTGAAGAAGGGGTATCTCATTTCCTAGGCGAATGTTTACACCCTTACCCCTCACCACTTTGTTTCAAGGGGGGGGAATGGGTAGGGCTAAAGGGTGGGGCTAAGGGGAGAAATGGGACTGGGCCTCAATCACACCAAAGGTAGGATAAGCAATTCTAACCGCCAATTAGAAACTGGTATGTCTTGTTCAGGGAAAATATCTTCTCACTTAAATTATTTCATGAGTAGACTGTAAAAAACCTGGTCCTTTCTCTGAAAACTGAAATAAATAAATAAATAAATAAATAAATAAAATAACATAATGGGGAGCAGCTACCCCCCCCAAACCATAACAAACATTGCCCCAACCAATCATCAACACTTCATGGTTGTACACATTTAGTGGAGTTATGGGAGGTGGAGAGGGTTGGAAGTGTGTGTGTTTTGCTGATACTTTGTCTTAAATTTTAACAGATGTGATGTCATTCAGAAGTTGCTAACACCGCCTTTAACAAAACTCCGGTAAAGTAATCAGAAGCAAAACATGACTGACACCTCACAACACGCTCTAAAAGATCAATTTCAGAGTCCTGATGGTGAACCTTGGAAATCAACTTCAGTGTAAACAAGCGGACGACGGGGGAAGGGAAGATAACCGCGGTAGTGTTTGAAATCTTATCTAATTTATGTTAAAAAAAAAAAGGGAAAAGGAGTAAAATTAATCTCAAACTTTATGGTTTTTCCACATTTTCGGTGTGCCTGTCTTTTTTGAAAAGTGTATTTTTCAGTATAATTGATGAGTTTTCATTTGTAATTTTTCCATCTGCTGTTAATTATACGTGGAACCAGCTCACAGAGTGACCGCGGACATCACAGCAATAAGATGCTCAAGAAACAGACGACAAAGGAGAAATTGAGAAAGTGACCCAGAAAGAGACAAAACTAAAGCGTAGAAACAGTGACTTCACCTCCACTGTCTACGGGTCCTCCGTGCCGCTACCATGTTGTGTGTATGAAACTACGGGCAACATATATCTCATTATAAATCTTATTACTTGCATCAGCCGTCTCAATCGATTCTTTCTTCTCAGTTATGTATTTCCCACAAACCAATATAACATTTATTGATGGCGTCTCACTCTGAGCTCCTTGTTGAGCACTATATGTCTTCAGAGCAGATAAAAGAGCTTCACATCGTGGTGAGTCGGAAAGCAGGAAGGTTGTTTTGTGTGCAAATGTCCAGCTGTGCCTCAATTTGCTTGTGTGTGCTTCGCTCTGTGAACAAATGCACATTTATGTTCGAGGGCCTCGTGGGATCCCATTTTGTGCCGAGACAATGCTGGTTGGAGTGAGTGCAACAGTCTGTGCCACCATCAGAACACTGGGAAAACAACCCAGAAAACCCCTGATCCATCATCCTAAGATACACAGAGGTGTCTGCTGGACCTCATGTTCGCACCTGCTGATGTGTGTCACCTGTCACTGGTGTGTGTGTGTGTGTGTGTGTTTCATCTGGAAGTAATGACTGTTAAGTGCTTAAGTGTCACCTCGAAAGGAAAGGTGTAACAGAACAAATCAGAGCCGCTATGAAAAAGCATCCTCTCTCGAAAAACAGCTTTTAATTTAGTCAGCTACCATGCGATGCCTCTCCCTCTTTGTAAACAAGAGCGTCAAAATAAAAATGGAAATGTGTGAGTACAAATGCAACAGTATGACAACAAGACATGACTCATTCACAGACACCGGTTTCTCTCCCCCCAATTCTGTCTCTTTTTGCTTGCGAGCTTATCTATCACGTCCTTCACCAACCAATTTTCATGGAAAACACTTCTAATGTGCAGCAACAAACACATTGCCTCCAAACGACATGGTCTACTAAAGCATATGGTGCACATGCTCGGTCTATTAGAGGCTTTCTGGCTTAGCCATTTGCTATGTTGAACACATATGGGAATGCAGATAAATGCTCCTCTTTGTCTCCATAGTCTCCCTCTTATTCTCCACGCTGCAGCAGCCGTCTTGCCTTTACCTTTGGGAACAGAGTGGGAAGTGAACGCGGGGAAGGTATTCATTTCTGACTCACCATCGGCTCAACAGCATGATATGTTTCCCCCCTGGGGGCACTTTAACGATCCTTAGCCTGAATGACATATGTCTAAGGCTGATTAGGAAGCAAATTCTGACAACATATCAACTGGATCACGTCAGGCTGAATTAGCTCAGCTCCTCTTTAAGGAGGCTTGAAATAATTATGGAAAAAGGGGACAGGTGGAGGTGCATCAGAGGCATTACTTCACGAGTGACCACACATAAAAGGAAACCTGCTTCATCTCTGGGCCGCAAGTGAACACATATACTGTAGGTCTACCTGGGTCGGGTCGGCCCACTTCAGGGGCTGAAGCTCATCCAGGAAGTACGTAAGTTTGTGGAACAATTAACCAGAAGACCTGAGAGCAGCTGAATATCTGAACGTCAGAAAAAGCAACTCAAGACCCATTTTTTTCAATCTAGCTTTGAATTGAACCTTTATGGTTTATGATTTACATGTTTGCCACATGGCACCGCGCCGTTTGAGGAAAAATGCTCTTCAAAGTCTCTGTACAAATCTATGGGTCACGTGACCAGATAGTTGGTTCAGTATCCACAGTTAGTAGTTAGTACTCAATTGTGATGGAAACTGACTGAGACCAAGGCAAGTAGAAACAGGAAGTATGAAAACTGTGTAACAGAAAATCACCAGTATATCAATTATTTAAATTGTACTGTTTAGATCTTATAACTCATGCTGAGGTGAGGGAAGTTTATTTGGACAGCACACTTCCCACACAAGGCAACTCAATGTGCTTTACAAAGGAAAAAAGACATAAAAGTACAGAATAACACAAGAATTAAAACATTTAAAAGACAGGAATAAAAACATTTCAAAGACAGGAATAAAAGTTTAAAGATTAAAATGATTATGTGTGTGTTGCAGTCAACAATAATGTTTCCAGTCCTGATTTTAATGTGCTGACAGTTTGAGCAGACCTCAGGCATTCAGGAAGTGCGGTCCACAGTTGAGGAGCATCATAACTGGAAGCTGCTTCACTTTGTTTGGTTCTGGTTCTGGGAACACCAGTCCCTGATGACCTGAGGGGTCTGGATGCTTCATAAGGACCTAATAAATCTTGCACGTACTTTGGTCCAAAACCATTTAGTGCTTTATAAACCGGTAGTACGATTTTAAAATTTTTCCTTAGACTCCCAGGAAGCCAGTGTAAAGATCTGAGGACCGGTGTGATGTGGTCCAGTTTCATGGCGTTTGTGAGGACTCTGGCAGCAGATGATTCTGAACCAGCTGCAGCTGCCTGATTGATTTCTTGTTAAGACTTGCAAACTCGCCATTACAGTAGTCTAATCTGCTGAAAATAAAAGCATGAATACATTTTTCTGTGTCTTGTTTGGACAGAAATACCTGACCTTTGACCTTTTGTTCTTTGGAGCCCGAAACTGTCTTACTGTTTCTGTTTACACTGAGCTAGAGAAAGTTCTGGCACATCCGCTCACTGACCTGATGGATGCACTGACTTAGTGTAAATAAGGGACTGTAGTCATGTGATGAGGCTGACATATAAAGTTGCGTGTCATCTGCATAGGTATGGTAGGAGAGGTTGTAATATTCCATTATTTGAGCAAAAGGAAGCATGTATAGATTAAACACAAGCGGCCCCAGAGTAGACCCCTGAGGAACCCCAAATACAACCATTGTTCACTCAGACTTACAGTTACAATAATCCATTTTCTCCAAGTAGGATTGAAACCAATTTAACACAGTGTCGGTGAGCCCTACCCACTATCCCAGTCTGTGGAGTAGGTGTTTATGATCAACTGTGTCGATTCCAGCACTGTAGATCCAGGAGTACCAGAAAAGAAGTTCTGGACGCATCATTATTCAAATGTATGTCATTCAGAACCTAAAGAAGTGCAGTTTCAGTGATGTGATGTGGTCGAAATACTGACAGCCTGACACTAAAAAGATTGTTTTGCACCATAAATGTATCAATTTGCTGAAAAGCAACTATTTCCCCAACAATGGAAGGTTTGAGCACAACAAACAGCTGAAGTTGCCTTCGGGGAAAAGTGAAAGTGTGTTAAATCTGAATGTGTATTCTTTCCATTCGTATTCAGCTCGCAAAGATAATATCTAGACGACATAAAAAGCACGCTGCCGCACGCGGGTTTTTTTTACATTATACCGAACAAATGTGTGGTCTTTCACTGCAAAGGAAGCCAGAAATCTTTAGACATGCAGCTTTGAAATTTAGATTGCATCAGATTCTCTTTTTCCCATTTAATGGGCCAGGCTGCATTAACATGAATCACTTACGCTAAATGTGGGGCTATTCATGTGGTAAGTGTTAGGTGTGTTTTGTCAGCTTGAATTTATGACTAACTGTGCAGTAAAGATATGAATATAACCATGACTTCTGTTCAGAAATCCAATGGGAAGCAGAGAGAGAGAGCGCCAAAGTCCTTGTTGCTCACTTTGCATTCGGCATTTACATTTTCATACAGCACAGCGGTGAGCTGGAATACGAGTGTGTCTGAGTGTGAGTGTGAGTTATCCTTTACTTCTAGAATGACTAGAGAAATGCAGGGCAGCAACGAGGGAGACAAACAGGACGGACCAGCAAGCACACAGAGAAAGACAAGACCTTAAATACAGACGGGGACTGACGAGACATGGGTGGACCAGATCAGGGCCGGTGAGACCAGGGAAGTCAAAAAGAACATTACAACGACAGAACTTGGAAATAAAATTAAGACAGACACCAACACTAAACCCAACACATGTCACCTCTGCTTGGAGCACTTACCAGACTATTACCCAGAGGGCAACAGTTTTCCTTCACAATTAACAGAAAGGGAGGAAACTGTTAAGTGAACTCGAGCAAGACCAGACTGAGACCATTTACTGCTCAAGTCACCCAGTCGTTCCTGTCGTATGATCATTTCTATCATTTAATAATGATAATAACAAAACAGCAATTTCTAGAAAGGAAGGTGATTAAATTCAGAAATAGAGAATGCGCTGCTGTACTTTCTGGTATTTAAATCTTAAACGCATCTCGTGCTGTGATTAAAAAAACAAACACTGTTTACCAATGTAATAAACGTGCCTTTAAAAGTATAATCCTGCCCTGGTGAATAAAGATCGCTTAAGCGTTTAACAGACTGGAGTTAAATTTTGTTAAAGCTGTATTCACGTATGAATTAATAATGTTCAATGGAGCACACATTATTGGATGGATTACACGCACTTGTGAGGTAGGATAAGCAATTCCACATGATTGTAGCCCAGAGGGTTTTTTTTAGTCACATTCTGAGAATATATCCTTCATCATCAGTTTAAAAACCTAATAATGATAGTAACAATAATAATAATTATAATAAATTAAGCTTTACACACAGCCTTGCTCTGTCAAATGGAAACAAACAGAGTTGGCCAAGCCAGTCTCCACAGCAATAACAAGTGCAGCTCCAGCCAATCACCAACAGGTGGCGCATTCACATTTGTACACATGAAAACGGGGAGGGGGTGTTGCTTTGTTTGAAATGTCAACAGACATGAAATCCAAAATTCACTTAATCTGTCTTTAACAGCAGCAATTAGCTGACATAATCAACTGAAGAAATGATGAAAATTAGTCATCATGTAACTTTTAGAGTCGATGGACGTATGAAATGGACAAACATCTTTACTGCATCATTATTTGTTATTGCAACACATCACAGGAAGTACAGGGGGCAGTGTGGTTTGCATACCAACTACAGAAATGAAGAAGATATGAAAGGTGACGAAGGGAAACGAGCAGCATTTCGCTGCGCTGCAGCAGCCCATGTGATGCTGCTGATGACACCGAGGCCTTGAGCTCCAGTCCCACAAAGTATGAAACTTGAATCTCGTGAATCGCGGCCATTCTAGTTCATGAGAGTCATTTAGTGACGAGCAAACAGCTGTCCAACTGTCACAGGAGCTTGTAAGCTAAAAGGAAACTCCCATGAACCCGGCTTGGGTCACCATCTGTAGGACCTGGGGCTTGTCTTGCTACGTCAGCCATCTTTCTCCCAAATCTGACCGGTATGCTAGTGATGAGCTGCCCACGTCAGCTGTAACAGACAACGTTATGGTAAGGCACGTGGATGGTATGACAGAATTAATTGCTGACTCCTAAACTAGTTGAAAAATATTCAACAGATTAGTAGGCACTGAGTTCGACCCTCCAAGATGTTTGAGCTCACTGATAACTTCCACCAAGGTTTCAGGCCCTGAAGGACATGGTTTGTTTACCATTTAGAAAGCCCCAGTGTTGCAGTTTTCACCTTCTCAAATATTCCGGGCACATAGTTCTCTGATGTTCATAAAACTACAGGGATGTGAGGTGATAGCAAAGCGTTTGTTTTCCTCCATTAATTAAGAAATGACCAGTAACAGGAACGGGTCAAGGTGAGGCCTGAAAGAAGGGGAATGATTTCTTAACCAACAGCTGGAAAAGTATGTTCGAAAAGAGCGAGAGCAACAAATACATTTTGTCACTGGACAACAAGCAGATGTGTGTTTGGAAGGGAAAACACAACGTTCCTTCAAATGCACAGGGTCTCGCTCAGTTTTGTTTTGCAGCCAGAGGCACTGGGAACATTTCACTGGAAGAAGGAAGAATTATTTACCAGCAACTTCTGGAAGCTGAATATGAAAAGAACACTGCGTCCTCACCACGATAATGATCCTAGACACTTTTCTAAACCCACATTCACAACCTCGAGAGGTGCGAGCTGAAGGATTATGTCATGGCCTTCACAGTTACCTGACCTAAGCATCATTATAAATCTGTGCGTGCACCTCGAGACAGCAGTGCATGTAAGACAGCCACAGAATTTTACAGAGCTATAAGTCTTTTGCAGGAATAATAGGCTGAAATCTCCAAAATAAGAACTGAAAGACTCGAAGGCCGGCTACAAAAAGAAAAAAAAAACTTTATGAAGTGTGACACTTGCCGAAGGGAGTGTCGCTACGCAAACTTTTGCTTCAAGTGCATTTCCTTTCTTTTTTTTTTTTCATTTTGAAAACGTAAAAGATGGAAACACAAAGTAATTTTTCCTGCGTTATGCCCTTCAGGAATCAAATCATCTTAAATATTCACGTCAGGAAAAAGAACAGCAAATGTCTAACCATAACTATTTGATATTCATTTGATGCACATCACTAAGAAAGTCTGTTGAAAAACTGTGCGTCTAACCCTTACTTATCGCCGGGTTTGTCTTTATCTAGAGTCAGCTGATTGACCTCCAGGCTCTTTCTCAGCTCACTCAATAATTTATAATCAGCTTTTCCTCGCATCTCTTGCGCTTTCATTGCTGAGCTGTGGAAGATGGCTATACCATGTTTAGTTTAAGGGCACCTTAAAATACAAGTGTTGTTCATTCACTTTGCCCACTTACACTTTCCCATCATGTGATAAGGACTCATAGCAGAGACCTTACACAAGCAAAGCTTTGCTTTTCCCACTTGCCATTAATTTTTTAAACCCACAGATTCATCCTTTCAAACTCCCTTTTGCACTTATATTGCTTTTACTTCCCCATCACTGGTGATTAGACCAAAATGCTAACAGCAACGGCAGTAAAAGCACCTGCATGAGCCATCTCAAGGGCCACAGGTTGGAGAAGTCTATCACAACGGAGATACATACATATGTGTGTGTGTCTATTTCTGTGCATTGGGGGCTTGAGGAGAAGCAGCGGAAAGGTCATCATGAATAGTACATGAGGGCGGGCCCGGGTCAGGCTGTTAAATGTCCGTCACCTTCCTGCAGATAATCTCCAGCTGGTTTGGGTGGGGTTGTGCAACTGATTGGACACTGTTGTGTCTTTGCACTCGTGTAGCGGCTCCCTCCTCCATATTAATGTTGGAGCCATGTATATATATGTGTGTGTGTGTGTGTGTGTGTGTGTGTATGCATTCAGCTCAGCATGAGACCTTTTAACATTCTGAAAACTGGACCGAAAAATAATGGGAGGGGGGCACGGGGGTGGAAGTCTGACCTCTGAACCTCGCTTTGTGTGCATGAATTTGAGGAAAGACGATAAATGGGTTGACTTGATGGTTTCCAAAAACATCTGCACACACACAACACAGATGACAAACAGAGCTGCACCCTTGTCAAATAAATTTAACTCGTCCACCTGCAAACACGTCTCTCACTGCTTCGTGACTCTGACGAATGGTTTTAATAACCATCTACACTGCTTTAAATGGTATTTAATTTAGATAAAGGTCAAGATGTTACTGTGGCGTGTATTACTAAATTGAGGCCATGGCTGAGACTGGGGCACATAAAATTATGAATGGCTCAAGATTAAAATATACGGCACACCAAACAATGAAAGTGAATCAGTGAGGGTTTAAACATGCAGGGTATGAATAGCTTCCAATGAGCTCATTCTCCATTCTGGAAATTTGTGTGAGCAGAATAACAAGCGACAAAAGCAAACAATTTTCCAGAGAAAATTGTTTGTGGAAAAAGAAGAGGAATGAGAATAATAATAATAATACAATAATGATAAAAAATCCTATTTAAATGATAAAGAGATTTATTTGTCATTTAGAGATCATGGCAGCAAACTGAAGAGTGAATGTGATTAAGATTTAATTCAGCTGCTCTGAGTGTGAATGTGGCACTGAGAAATGAGAGCATTTCAGTCCTGCTGCCGTCACATTTGCACATGGATAAGGTGTCAAAAGGTGGCAGTTCTCCAGCATGCTGAATTCGTGGCCTTAAAACTGCCCAACACCGGTTTTTGATGTCAGGTTGATTAATCTGCTGGGGTGCAGTCTCCTGGGCTCCACAGTCGTCGCTTTGGTATTGAAAATTCATAATTCTAATATTATATTGTTTGTACCAGGCTGTAAATACGTTTAATTCTGCTGCAAAGTTGGCACTTTTAACATGGCAGTCAATGGGGATTTGCTCTGTTTTGGAGCCAGCACCTATTGGTCAGTGGTGGAACTGCAACAAGACCTACTTCCTGGATGAATTTCACCCTGGTAGTGGGATGTTTACAGCTTTTGGGAAACTGAAGTTGATTCAGAGGAACCAGAACCATGAAAATTCTGCTATTTTGTAATTCACCAGCTGTGATGAGCTGCACCTCGACCACCTGCAAAGACAGCAGCTAGCCAAAACAAGTGATGCTGACCATTCACTTTACATCATTTTATCTACTTTTAGACAGCTATGGTACTATTCTCCTGTGATGTGGTGGCCTGGAATAACTGGAGAAAGACCACCAACATGGGGGAGAAGACCCTAAAGGCACAGGTCTGCCTCGGATGAGTGTGAATGCCGCCACCTTACGTATCACCTCCCACTGGATGCAGGGAGTTGCTCTGCTTTCTATCGAAAAAGGGAAAGAATTAGGATGTCTGGCTGGGCTAAAAGCAAGATCCAGGAAAGTCTCTTGCTGTGTTTTAACTTATTTAATTTTCTAATTCATCACTCACTGCTGTGCAATTAACAAGAAAAAAAAGGATTTGACCACTCTGCAAATTTACAGGTTGATTCACTTCAATAGTACGTTATTAATCCCTGTAGGGAAATTATGTGTGCAGCAGTAACTGTCATTATTTAAGTTTCTTCAAAGAGTCATTACGGGTGGTTATAGCTGTGGGCCTCTATCTGATTACGTGGTATGTGGCATTTTATAGCGACATCAAAAGCTGGCTTGTTATGAAAATGCAATATAAAATGAGAATGATGTGACAGTGGAAGTTATTTTAGCACATCATGGAGATAAATAGAAGAGAAAGGAAAATGAATTCACGTAGGCCTTCCCAATTTGAAATATGGAGATAATGACTTGGAGGACAGTCAACTTTTTTATGTGGGGTATTAATAACACAACACTTCCTGCTCAGCACTGATCCTCTGTTTGGTCCTCAGGCCCCGCCATATGGCCTCAGCAACACCCGAACGCACATAGACCCCATAAGTCTCTATCTCAGCTTATGCAATGCAGGTGCAATCGTGCATAATCCTTAACTATCTCCGAGTCTTTATCCCTTCACTCATATCAGGGAGGTTAATAAACTGCAAAAAAAATCCCCCAAAACTTCAGCTTGTGGCACAGTATGGACAAGACCACTAAATTTAAAGTGCAAAAGAAAAGGCAAAGTCTTTCTTTTTTTTCCCCCCTACTACATAAAACAAAAACATATAAAGCAGAGAGATTATGAAAAACCTTTGAGGGTATATGTGGGTCACAAAGTTCCATTTCCAAAAGACTTGAGTATTTCTGCCTCATTTGCAGGAGGCTTTGATTTCTTGCAGGTGCTATTTTAACACAAAGATGGTTTGTACTCTCCAACTTCAGCTTACTGAGCTCTTCAAAGCTCTCGCTCAGAGATACCCCCCCCCCCCAAAAAAAAAGAGAAGAAAGTGTAATTAAAATTTAAAAAGTGAATGTGTGATGTCTTTGGTTGCTCTTTGATGTGTTAGATGTGATGCAGGTGGGGTTCAGGTTTGATGTTTGCACTAAATCATATCAAATTTTAGTAATACAAGACACAAAGCAGAGAAAATTATATTATAAATGACATCAGGAAAATTATTTTTTTTGCAAATGTAAAAGCTGTGATTATATTACAAAGAGCTCTGATTAATGTCTTATCTTTCCCCCCAACAGTTAAAAGTTGCAAATCTATGACGCTACACTGTAGAGACTTTAATTTTTTAAATCAGCATCCATCAGTTTGTGTCACTGAAGACAAGGATCAGTAAAACTGATCTTTTCCTCCTGACTTTGGTCACTGCTTCCTGCCTTAGGACGCGTTGTTGCACGCTGTTTGAGCTCATGAGCTAACTGCTGCCATGTATCTCCTGAAGATACGCTTTCCAAAGGTGAGACGTCACAGCCCGCCTTGTGTCCTACATAAGCTCACGTTCAGACTAAGTAAAGCTGGATCAAAGCCTCAACAGGGCAGGAGAGTGTGAGTGCGAGCATCTGATGTCTTGATTAGCGTTAAATGACATGGCTGCACCCGTCAGGGACAGATTTCCTGCCGGGGATGAACAGTGACACAGCTTCGTTCCCATCAGCTGTGAGGTCTTGACTCACGAAGAACCCTCCACGTTGCTGCTCGTACGCATTCACACTCTCGCTTTTGGATGACACGAAGAATAATCGGTAAACAACGTGCTTCTCTGGTGCATTTCAGTTTGGTAATGGCGTTCACACTGAAGCAATTATAGCAGAGCAACAAAGATGTGGGAAAGGAAAGGAGGAAAAAAAAAGACTAACTTTAAAATTTATCTTTTAATGAAAGAGAAACACAATAAAATTTGGATGAACTGGTTTTCTGCATTAATTTCCCATGAATTCCATCTTCAGTTAAATCACAATAATATGCTAACATTGTGTGCTGAAGCTGATAAAACACAATTATAACTCCTCATGTCTTTACTGAACGAAGCCATTAAACATTCGCAGTGCTGGAGGACAAAGCAAGCGATCCCTTCAAGCTAGAGTGTTTGTATCTGTGGAACCGAGGCAGCGTTCAGGAGCAATGCTGCTTCAGTTCAGACACGTTTGTAGGATGTCTGCTGCGAACGGCCCTCAAGGCCACAGGGCCGCCCTAAAAGGTACATTTACTTCAGCGTTTACCACCATTGTCACCCAGCTCCCATTCTCCACCTGGCAGACATCGTAACTCATATCATCAGGGCGAGAAAGTGAGTGGTCTCCATGGTGACCGGCGGACGAGCTGCCATGTTGGAAAGGTCACCTGAGAGACTAGTCGAGAATGGTGAATAACGACCATTTCTCTTTAATTTCCTACCCACATTTAATATGCAATTTAGATGGTACATGCCTAAGTCCAGTGTGGCCCAGGACTTAGATGATTCTTATAGTTCCTATCTTAGTTTAATTATTCATGTCAAGCGTGAGTGACATATTAACGTGTGCTAAGGGGGCCGGCAGCAACATTCAACACTCATTTAAAATAAATGAGTAAATACCCAAACTGAACTCCAGATCTCCACATACCAACCCCAGTATATGCTGGCGAACGGGAAAAATTCACTTTCTTCTCAACGAAAGCAAGCAGTTCAGACCCCGAGGCAGCCGAGCAAGCCCAAATCATGTTGCTCTCTCCACCGTGCTTATCATCTGTCGCGCCAAAACAAGCCTGGCATGCACCGTGGTCTGTGATAAACAGGTCATATGTAAGATATTTAAGGATCTGAGGGAAAAGCTGGGAGGCCGGCCTATCCTGAGGCTTATATTTTACAAGAAATATATCCCTAAAAGCAAAAACAGAACAAAGGGCAAAGGAGAAGCAAAAGGTATTATAGTGAAAATCCTGCCAAATTAGCTGTTTAATCTAGATTTAAATCCGCCTCCTAAATAAAAAAAAGAGAGCTACTAAAAAATGAAAGAAGTGACCTTTCTGCTGTACCTGTGTGCTGCAGTTCAGAGGAGTGTGCTGGGATAAAGTGAAGTGTGTAACGTCTCTGCTGATTTCTCTCCCGGCTCATTAAAACTTGATGAACCCGAACAGTCCCTCTAAAAGCAGCAGCAGCTCTTTGACAGAGCGGAACTTGCCTCCGTCTATTAACATAATGTGTTTAGTGATAGAAATGGCAAAGATAATGAATACAGGATTTAAGGTGATTTGTATTTCTGAACGCTTTTATACCGAGTAACCAAGTAGGAAGTCTAACAGACAGAAAACAACTTCAGCCTGTTTATTTTTGACTGGTGAAGACGTACATTCACCCAGATGTATGAGGAGTTGCTCTGTTTACTAATCCGCCACCCAAGTACACTCAAACACCTGGTACCAGCTTTCAGAATACGAGGCTCTAAATCCAAGTGTTTGATGACGCTTTTAATATTTACCTTTTTTTTTCCTCTCTGAGCTGCCCTGACCTGTTCTTCCTTATGCTGTGTGTAAAACGCATTGTTTCCCAGGCGACAGCAGACTCCTTGCCTATGTTTAGAACGATGAATGGAAAACCTTTTATGATAAGATACAGGCTGAATAATTCACCTCCGAAATCCGACGACTGCAAACAGGCACGGGAAATAGAAGAATGATTTCATATGAAAATGTTGCACGTTGTGACTTTTAAAAATTTAAGATGCGTCTCAAAGCTGCATCTCGGAGAGTTAAATATGTATGGAGGGCTACAACATTTAACTTCATGGGGACTCCTTTCAGAGACAGCCAAAGCAAGCCTGGATTGCGCCCTAACCTGCCCTGTATTATTGTTTACTCTATACGTGAGAAATGTAAAACCTAATGTGGTTTTAGGATGAACAGAAAATGTATTTGGTTAGAGAGCAGAAGGGGAAGACTAGTTATCATCTTCTGCTTAGGATGGCTTTGTGGCATCTACTTTGACAAACAACAATCCCTGCTTGTTTACCTGCATAAGCTAGAGGGGTGTGCTGGGGCATACTAATGAATGGATGTTTACATGTCAGCATGTGTGGATGCATTCAGTCCCCAAAACACACTCTTTCCCAACTCCAGTGCCATATCTCATCTTTTGCAGTAGGACGACTGTGACCAATCTAACATTGCCCCAGGAACTGCAAAGTGTGTGTTTGTGTGGGAGATGGATGCCATCTGTCCCTGTGGCTGCCCTGCCATACTGTTGCAGCTCCTGACCTGAGTGGCTGTCCAGCACGACCACTGAGCCTGGCTGCCATAACTAACAACTTTTCTTTTCTTTTCCTTTTTTTCTTTTTGAGTTTCTGGTTAGTAAATGCATCATGAGGACCACACAGTGATGGACCTGGTAGGATCCACTGACTTAGCAAACTCGCACTGTGTACCACCTGGTGGCAGTAGCGCACCAGCGTCGGCTGTTTGTTTAAACAAAAGTAGAAAAAGAAGAGAAAAGAAACCCAGTTGATGAGATTAAAACTAAAGAAGCAGATGAGATGTTTGGGTTGTAAACATCTGTGAGTAACTGTGAATGTGAAGTGACATCTCGTACTCAAAGAGGACGCTGAAGCTGAACAACGTCACTTCCTGCCCACAGCGCATCAAACCAACACAGAGTAGTAAGAAAGGTCAAGGTGAAGGTCAAACTGATATTATGACACATAATGGTTTTAAAATCGACCGAGAATCATAAATAAAAACAATAAGACAACATATAGAACACAATAAAATCATTTTGAAAAGAAATAAATCAAACAATATAATAGAAACAGCAGTGTGGTCCATTTTAAAACTCTGTAGAATATCCCATAAATTCCTGACAACTGAGATACACATCTATGATTGTAAAACTCTCCAGATAATGGAAATCCACTAAAAACATGTCTTCAGGGTGGAGTTCTGGCAGGAAAATGTGGAATCTGAGCAGAGATACCAGAACTGACTATGGTGCACTCACAGCTGCTCATCCGTACTCTGTCCTGAGGTCTGGTGAGTCTGCATGCTGTGTTCAATTTGTACTGGGAAGTCAGGATTTCCGAGTGGGAAATTTCAACTGGAACGCCCCCTGAAGTTGGAATTCCCAGTCGGAAAGTCAGAGAGTCCTCACTATCCCCAAGTTGACAATCGAAGATGGCTGCCTCGGGTCTAAACAGTAGAAGCTCCTGTAATATTCCATTTATTAACACTTCTGACGAGTGTTTGTGGCACTAAATCAGCCAGATACATTGTACCGTTCAACTTACATATACAGAAATGCTGCTGTAGCGTTATTTACATTTTTTCATGTGGTACATGTGAACTACAACGCAGAGCATGCTAACAATGGCTAACAATAGTTGCACAGTTGCTTATATGTGGACAAAGCTAGCATGATAATAGCTTTCATAGACATTGCCATCATGTTTTCCGACTTTTTCTCTCTGTTTAAAGGCGGTTGCCAGCTTTGTAACTGGAACGCTGATAACTCGGCTGTGGCGTCATTCCCAGCTCTGACTTTGGAGGTAAATGGAACCCAGTCCCAAGTCTCACACTCGTTGTCTGACTAGCGTGAGCACTCTGCTCCATCCGTTCATCTGTGCCCGGGCACGGCATGGTATGAGTTGGACGTGCTTGCTGAGAGCCTCTCCCAGTGCCGTAATCAGTGTTTTAACAGGAATTTGGAGATCTGATATCAGTTAGATGTTCATGTGCACTCATTTTTAATTACAAAAGCACATATATGCTAGTATTTTAACTAACAGGTTTGCAAAAAAAAAAAAAATGCACACTGTGCATCGGTTTTTCTCGCATTTTGAATAAATACTTCTGCCCAGTGATTTGGATTTTTACTTGGATTTCCATCAAAACCAAAGAGAGAAGGCCGCTGCTGCTGCAGCTTCTTTGTAAAAAATAAAAGAAAAAGAAAAAAAAATAATAATAACGTTGTGTTATTCATGGTCAATATCTTTTGCTTTACAGTTGAATGTTCAGTAAAAAAAAAAAAAAAATTAAAAATCTATACATACTATAGTTCTTCAAAGAATAAGCCAGAGTTGGTTGCATCATCATCATCCTCATCCTCATCATCACCATATCTGAGCCAGTTCCTGTTCCTGTCAGCTACAGTTTAATGGAAGTTGCAGGAAGTCTGGCATCAGATGAACCCAGCGTGGCGCTGCAGTGACCGCATGTTCCTTTCCTCTGCCTTCTGGTGCTTCTGCTCACACACAAAAGTCTCACTTTGAACGAGAGGGACTGCGAGGCGCCTCGGGGAACTGATGAGTGTTACATAGCTCTGAGAGCCAGAATTAAGCCACACCGCTTGCAGGCGCAGGTGTTCTGAGCGCGTGCAACGTTCAAATCCAACACGGCACACGCCGGTCATCAGCTGTGCAAACACTGATCAAGCTCTACCCATCACTCATGAGTCTTCACTGATGTAACAGAGAAGTGGACAGTTGAGCGGCTGATGGAGGACTCTGGGCTGGGGACCTTTAAAGTTGCAGGAGTGTGTAGATTATGGGAGTAAATGTTGTAATTTCATTTCCTTTATCGACTCCGGACAAACACATACTGTAAAGGTGTTAAGGCCTCCCCTCAGGCTGACAAGCTGCCAGTGTGGGGGCAAAGGGGAAGGGATTTCTGATGAAAGAGGGATGGGGAGAAAAAAGGAGGAGGACTGGAGATAACTGGAAGGTGAATTTCAGTTCAGGTCCATTTCTGGAGGATGATAACTTCACATTCTCAGTGTGGAGGACGCTGGAAGTGCCTGTATTCAACTTTTTCCCAACTGGTCAAGCCCTTGCTCTCCCAGTCTACTTTCTTTTCTGCCTTTTTGGTATTTCCACCCTCCCTCAAATCATTTGTTTGTTGACTTCCCTTTCTTTTTCTTTTTTTCTTTAAACCTTCGTCCTCAGTTGTTCTCTCCTTCCCTACTCGTCTCAGTCAGTAGTACTTTATTTTACTTCATTTAAATTCACATTTATAATCATAACACTTACAGGAACCAATTAACTGATGGCTATTGACCAATCCACTAGTCAAAATAAAAATAACGCTCTTATGCAGGATATACAGCAAATACATCTCGTCCTGTCAGACGTGGACCGCATAAAGCTCCAAAAAACATATTATTAGTGGTTTTATTAGTTTTTAGAATTTCAATCTCAGGTCGTTAAGACTCAACAGAAATGTCCAATGTTTGCTGACAGTCATTTTTCCCGGAGCTGCCAATCCAGCCGCTGAGCCTTCCATCCTCCTCTGCTCCTAACTGCGTACTTTAATAGATTCTGTGAAGGGCAGATGTGCGGTTCTTCAGCTCTGATACGGCGGCACAAGTGCCTGTTTATGCTCCCATTTCCTCCATCGAAGAGCCGTGCATGAGCTGCGTCCACAACTAATGGACTGAATTAGATACACGTTCTTGTTCTGCACAGCCGCTCAGACACATGCACACGCACATGCACTGTGTGATGCTCGCAAAGCACAAGGTTGCAAGTGTTTTTTTTTTTTTTTTGCATGTTTAAGAGTAAAACTTTTTTCAATTCCTCAAACTGATATGACGTCAGTTCGGGAGGGAAGTTGAAGCTTGTGTCAGATTGCTGCAAAGTGTCACAAGTCGTTTAAGAGCTGCCGGAACAGGTCACCATCTGGCCGATGATGTCACTGGCGTGAAAACGGCAGTCTACAGCGCCGTCGCTCACAATTGCATCCTTCAGTCTCAAAACCAAACGTCACCTTGGGGATTCTGTCACTTGAGTCCAGAAGATTAATGAAAAGGCAGAGAAATTAAAGAATATGACGTCTCTTTAAACTTTTATTCGGAGATTTCCAGTGTTTGGAATGGCGGATTAGTTCGTCTAAGAGGAACGTCTTGCAGCGCAGTGACACGAGACAGCTGTGGGAGACGCGAGCTGTCTTACACCAGTAGGGAAATGTCACAGCTAATACACATCACATGTGGGGGGACTCACACTGGAAGCCTTGTTTTTATTTAAGAGTGTGAGATGTGTGTGTGTGTGTGTGTGTTACTCACAGTGACATTCAACATGTGTGCAGCACATGTCGCCTTCATTCAGGTGTGAGCAGTTGCGCCTCATTAGAATGCTTTATGGCCATAAGAGTCACTGAATCACATGTGAGGGCGGGCACACACCGAAAGGCTTGTCGAGAGACCCAGTTGCACTTACATATATGCAAATCCTCAACAAATTATGCATATACTTATGTAATTGTAACCGCAGTGCTATAAAATTGTGGAGGGCTTACAGGAAACGGATTGATGAGTGAAACCATCTAAACTGCTGCAGAAGAGGTGGAAATGTCCACATTTTTAATCCTTGTGTGTGTCAAGCTGAACATCCAGATATCAGTTGGTCGTCTTCCCTCTGGTAGAGGGAAAATGTTAAGCCTCAACTTCACATGTGAGCTGTGAATAAAAACCTGTAAAGTACAAACTCAAATTCACAGTCATTAATGGTAAGATGGGCGTGGCCTGGCTGGCCAGTTCGCTTTGTCCATTTGCTTGTTTTAACTGGGCTTTTTCCAGTTCTTTTTATACAGTACACGGCATGTCGTACCCTTGACTCCTACTGGTTTAAGATGAAAATGTGCAGATTAATAGCCGCCACTAACTTTCTTTTGTAGCACCATCACAAAAGAGCACCTTTCCATTTTTATGTATAGCATATACATGCAAGTGTTATAAAAAATAAATTTACAAAACTGCAATAACTCTGCCAAGTGCAGTTTTTTTTTTATTACAATATTTTTTCTTTTTTTACGACACATTGTATTGTTTCGTTTTATTTTTTGTGGCCGCTGCGAAAACTTAACTGTCCCACACCTTCAAATTACTAAATTACAGAGCTGTGCACATGTGGAGGCCCACAAACTCATTCTTTCCCTTCAAAAATTAAATACAAACACACAAATTGCTGGAATTAGCCTCCACTGTTGATTCCATTTCTTGCCTTCTCTTTCGCTCTGTCATTATTGAAATGAGCGAGCAGGTGGTTGTCCAAAAGTCGACAGAATACAAAACGCCCTCTGTTTGTTCTCTGCTGTGTGAAATGGAACGTCATGGGTTAAACGGACGTGAAGCGTGAAGACGAAACACGAGAAATAAAACAGAATCAAAGCAACCTCAGAGGATCATTTCTTCTCTTGATATCGTCTACAATGCACAAAACATCCCATCAATAAGTAGAAAACTGAAGATGACATGGGGTTAAAAAAGAAAACCGAGCAGCTGATGAGAGAAAGCGCAGAAGAAGATCTGAAGGATCATCACTATGATATACAGATATCGCAGCTTTTGTTCCAGAGGTTGTTTGAAATGTTTTCATAAAGTGCAGACAACGTACAGTAAAGCATGACATTAATGATGCATCATGCCAGCCTGTTCGCCGTCTCCTGCTTCTCATTCAGGAACATTCTAAACATCGTTATTGACGCCTGGATGTGCAGATTACTAGAAAGTTGTTACAGAAAATAGTGCTGCATATTTTCTTTATTCTCTCCTCATCCATGTTGTGTGTGACTAAGTCGAGAGCAGAAGAGAGCGAATTCAGCAATCCCCAAATCAGCAATCCTGGAGCTTACATGCTAAAAACGCTAAGTCCTGCACACTAATGCTATCTTGACATGAGTTAACTCTTTTTTTTCTTTTTTTCGATCATGCCTCTAGCTGGATTTGTGTCACACTGTAATGCACCAGAAAGAGTTTTGTATATCCTAAATAAGCACAAAAAAAAAGAAGAAGAAACCCCAATTTTAAGGATTTATTGATCAGAACACATAAAAATACCTTCTTGTACTGAAATGTTAAAGTTTACTGATAGTAAAAAGTATATTCTTGTGTGGCTTGTTTGGAAGGGAGGCCAGGAGGAATTCTCGTGTCTTAGGTTTGCAAAATTATATCAGAACAAACCACAAACTACACAAGATTTTGGACAGAAAGTGTCCCAACATGTAAGCCAAAAATGCCTCTTAACAACTGCTGAGCACAGTGGAGGAAGGATAATGATGTGGGCTTCTTTTGCAACTACAGGACCTGATCAGCTTGCAGCCGCGGAAATTCTCTGTGTACCAAAGTATTCTAGAGTCAAGTAGTCCATCCAAGAGTCCATGTGTCCCACAGCTGGATATGTGATTGATGAATTATTAACATGCGTCTGCTGTGGCTGGGGACCATGTACCGTACCCCTCACTGTAACTTGACGCAAACTGGACTGCTGTGACTGCTCTGCTTGATAGCATTGTATTTCCCTGTACACTATACACTCACCAGCCACTTTATCAGTTCCTCCTTTGCTAGGAAATGTTTGGACCCCCTTTTGCCTTCAGAACCACCTTAATTCTTCATGGCATACTTTCGATAAGGTGTTGGAAACATCTGTCGGCTGCACATCTATGATGCAAATCTCCCGTTCCACCACATCCCAAAGGTTCTCTGTTGGATTGAGATCTGGTCACTGTGGAGGCCACTGGAGTCCAGTGAACTCATTGTCATGTTCTGGAAACCAGTTTGAGATGGTCTGAGCTTTGTGATGTGGTGCATTATCCTGCTGGAAGTAGCCATCAGACTATGGTCCACTGTGGTCATAAAGGGATGGTCAGCAGGTCATTCAGGTAGGCATTTAAACCATGCTTAGTTGGTACTAAAGGGCCCAAAGTGTACCAAGAAAATATCCCCTACACCATTACACCACCTGAACCGGAACCATTGATCCAAGGCAGGATGGATCCATGATTTCATGTTGTTTACTCCAAATTCTGACCCTCCCATCTGAATGTCGCAGCTGAAATTGAGGCTCGTCAGACCAGACAGCGTTTTTCCAGTCTTCCATGGCCCAAATTTGGTGGGTCTCTGTGTACTGTAGTGTCAGTTTCCTGTTCTTAGCTGACAGGAGTGGTCTTCTGCTGCTGTAGCCCATCTTCTTCAAGGTTCCAGGTGTTGTGCGTTCAGAGATGGTATTCTGCATTCCTTGGATGTAACAAGTGGTTATTTGGGTTCCTGTTGACTTCCTATCATCTCCAACCAGTCTGCCCATTCTCCACTGACCTCTCACATCAACAAGACACAACTGCCGCTCCCTGGATATTTTCATTTTAGGACCATTCTCTGTTAACCCTAGAGATGGTTGTGGGTGAAAATCCCAGTAGATCAGCAGTTTCTAAAATATTCAGACCAGCATGTCTGGCACCAACAACCATCTCACGTTCAAAGTCCCCTTTCTTCTCCATTCTGATGCTGGTTTGAAGTTCAGAAAGTTGTCTTGACCACCTCTATATACCTAAATGCACTGAGTTCCAGCCATGTGATTGGCTGATTAGCTATTTATGTTAACAAGCCATTGAACAGGTGTAGCTGATAGTGGCTGGTGAGTGTAGATTTTCCCCTACAGCCTTTTTTTGTTCCACATCAGATAAATTTATATTAAGCAATATAGCTGACCAATCAGATGACCAGACGCCATTTGATGTGCTTGACTGACAGCTAGCCACTGCACAATTTGAGGTAAAATGGGATTCAAAAGCTCTCTGTACAAATCTCTGGGTCATGTGACTGGATGGTTCGTCCGGTATTTTACAGTCACTGGTCACAAGTTGAGAAGTTCATCTTTTCAGGCGTCGACCAGTTAAACTGCACAGCTGGTTGCTAGGCAATGACCTCAAAGATGGAGGTGCAACTGTGTCAAAAGTACCCAGCTTTCTAATGTGTCGAGTATGAAAAAGAAGTCTGACTGTTTGCATTTTGGTAAAATAAGGCGTTAGTAAGGACAGCCCACCCACCACGCTCCTGTTGGGGTGTACAATAAATCAAGCTAAAAGCCTGGTTGAAATTGGGTCATGCAGCAGAAAAATGATCCCAGGTCCCCCAGGACACCTACAACTGAACAGCTGAGAAAGTTTAAAAAAAAAGAGAGAGAGAGAGAGAAAGAAGACCTCAGATTCTGGGGTGGGGACCTTCAGCTGGATGTACACGAGCAAATTCCCCAAAACCTCAGAGCACTGATGCAATGTTGCAAAGAAGACGCAGCCAAAATAACTCCACAATTTGAGACTCTGATGGAGTCATGCAGAAAACATTTACTTCAAGGTGCTGCTGCTAAACATGGTTCAACAAGATACTGAATTATAGATAGTTCTTGCTTTTCCACCCACAGCAATCCAAATCTTTGCTTTTTGTAAAATAAGATAAAGAAACTGCAATATGCTCATCTGAGGTTGTATTTACTTTAATTCTAAAACCGTAAATTTATTATATTCTACTTATGTTACACTTTTGTGCCAGGATGGGTGGGGCTCTTTGTTTTTGCAAGATCGTAAATATTATCTGAGGAAAAAAGGCCAGAAGGGAAACGTTCAAATAACAGTGGCTTAGAGTCTTTTCCTCTTTATTTCTCTCTTTGTCTCAATATCGTTTGCTCTCCGCTATCATAAATCTTATTAAAGCTCAGTGAGAGGGCACAATCAGCACGCTCTACAGAAGCACACCAACCCCAGCCTGACTGTCTGCTGGGGTGTGTGCAAGCTGTGACTCTTCACTGTGAAGAAAAAAGAAAAGGAAAAAGAATTGAATAAAAGTTGCAGAGCGTAAATGGTGTCACTGACATTCAGCCAGGCCATGTGTCAGCATGTTGTAATTGTGTCCAGTGCAGTGAAACGCACATCCAGCACACAAACACAAACCCACTCACACCGACAGGTCCAGAAGTTAAACGAGACGACGACACAAGCGCAGGCGCCGAGCGCTGATCTGACTGTTGAGGGGTTTTGTACTCACTACACACAGTGCATTATTGACGTCTATGAGTCAGTTTTGCGTGGTTGCCATGGCAGCCAATAATACAACGTTTTGCGAAAGTACCCTCCCCCTCCCACATCGGCATATGTGCATACATATTCACCTCCTTTTGCTATGAAGCCCCTAAAAAGTTCTGGTGCGGATGATCTGTCAGTACATGCACACCTTTTCTGAAACTCTGACCAAAGAACACCATGAAGACCAGGGAGATCTCCAAACAAGTCGGGGAAAACCCAACCCAGTGAGGGCTGGGTTATAAAAAAATATCCAAATCTCTGATGGAGGTTCACGTTCCAACAGGACAACAATCCAAAGCAACACTCGAGTGGTTTAAGGGGAAACGTGGAAATGCACTGGAATGGTCTAGTCAAAGCCCAGACCTTAATCCAGCTGAGAGTCTCTGGTCAGACTTGAAGATTGCTGTTCATCAGTGGAAACCATCTAAGTTGAAGAAGTTGGAGAGGAGCTGGAGCAGCTGGAATTGCTGCAAAAGGGGGCTCTACAAAATCCTGACTTTAGGGGCGTGAATAGTTATGCACACTGAAGTTTTCAGTTATTTTGCCCTGTTTGTTGTTTGCTTCACGATAAAAAAAAAAAAAATCAAATGTTCTAAGCTGTAGGCATCTTCTGGGGATGGGAGGCGGGGGGTGGTGGGTGGTGGTGGTGAATGGGGGGTTCAAGGCATTGTAAACGCTGACAACCACACCAGCTAACAATCCCTTTTGAAAATGTAAGAGGTCAGGTCAGATCATCACACGCTACCCAAGGGGCTACATCCGGCTTCCTAAACCTGCTTGCGAAGAAGACTGCAGCTCCTCTAAAGCACCACTACAGGGGATTTCATTGACCCCCATGTTAAAAGCCCATGTTTACTACCTGGTACAGAAAAAAAAAAGGTTTCCGTCTACAAAAATACACAACAACTACAGTGGATGAGTTTTTATTTACAGGGAAGCTGCATGTTTCAGTAAGTTCAATTTAAACCTTTGTTATTGAAATTTAAAGACGTAACTAAAGGGGGAAAAAAAAAATCATACAAGTTTATCTTTCTTTGATTTTTTTTCTGGATGTTATTGGAATGAAAAGTACATTTGAATGTACATTTGAGGTGAACAAAAGCAGAAATTTAAGACCTGATGGAAGCAAAATTTGAGCCATATGAAACTCTGGACACTTTTAACACTTTCATGTATGTTAGGGTTATATTTATATTCATAATTTTATTCACAGATTCATGAGGGCAGAACTACACTGAGCGAGAACTACATTTCTTTTTAAATTATTTTATTTTTTAGCATAATATGGCCACCTCTGGATCCAGGACCAGAGACTCTGGGCAGGTGGGAGACTTCATTAAAAGCAATTCCTGCTGCAGCCCTGCCAACTGATCCAACCTACATATTGATCCCTGGTATTTTTCCTTTTTATTTCTTTTTTTTTTCCCCCCGAGGGGCTGTGGCCTTTTGATGGCTACCTATTGTAAATGGTTAGCTGCCATCACTATAGCTGCTTAGCATTTAACGCTCCTGACTTCTGAGCTGTGAATAAAGTTCAGTATAAATGTGAGTTAGCATTAGCTAGCTTTGTGGTTTCAGAAGCACTCTTCAGAAAAACCTGTGGGTGACATCACAGGTTTCTCCAGTTCTTCCTATATATCTTATGACTCTACCTTTGTGAAGGTTTACAAAGGTAGATGCTTGAGTGTGTGCGTGTGCATGTTTGTGTGCGTGTGTGTAGGTGTGTGTAGGTGTGTGTGTGAGGGTCACGTTGAGGTTGGGATGTTCAAACTGAATAGTTTCCTTCCATTCTTCTCTATAATCCTCCAAGGAACACAGATACAACGTTTATTTAATTCAAACTCAAACACACACACACACAGTGGCACATACACATGTCCTCGAACAAAAGTTGATACAAACTGTAAAATCGGATGTTCTGTACTTCTGTAATGCGCAGGGATGTGTGTGTGTGTGTGTGTGTGTGTGTGTGTGTGTGTGTGTGTGTGCTGGAAATGGATGTGTTTTCAGGCTCCTACACACATCCTGAGGTCCAACTGCTATCTGTACACAATCTTTCTGGCTGAGTGAAGAAAAACAAGAAGCAAAGGGTGAAATGTTCAGGAGAAAGTGAGGGCTTGTGCGTGAGCATTTGACAGAAGACGAGCATGAGAGCACTGAACTGCAGATGTCTGACTCTCACGGCGACAGTGAACTCTGCAGAAGACTAAGACATAATAACCAAGACGTATCTGCGCGAACAGTGCAGATACTGCCGGCGCCAAGCAAAACACTCCTTTCACTTGCCCTCCTTAATCAGGAAAAACATGAACTGTGGGACCCGGCTAATAACTGGATGTGGCATTGACGTTTCACAGACGCATGCTGACACAGCACGTCACTTTTTTTTCCCCCCTAATTAAACACCTGACAGTGAGTTTTTTTTCTTTCTTTTTGTTGGTACTGGTTACACTTCCCAGTGTGCTTATTTTCTGTCATTGGCACCAAACAATTAAATTAACACCTGCCAATCACAGCTTCAAATGAGCAGCTCTGATTTGAAGCAACTTGCTACTTGCTACAGTCTTTCACTTTGATAAGGTGGTGACACCTCCACCATGCAAGAAGACACATAAAGAGCTCATTTAAAGTGACATTACACACTTCTCAATGCTAATTACGTTCACCATATGACAAAGAGCTAAGAGAGGGTCGGCTTTCAACATCTGCAACCGCCACCCAGGGTGATAAGGCCTCTGATAAGTAGCTAGAGACTTAATTAGTTTGAATTGTTTCATGGAGTCAGTGGGGTTTTGTTTATCCTGCTGATGTTATTCCTGCGTTTTCATTTGAGACATTTATTGTCAAAATGACTCGGTGCAGCCACAAGATAAATCAGTGTCCACATTGCAAACAAGGACTGATTATTAGCAGGTCCAAGGTCCCTGAAACAACGGCATCATAATCAAGTTCCATGTTTTGTCCACAGCTGCTGGACTTATCAAAGAAAACCCGCATCGTAAACAATCTGTCAAGGGCATCAAAAGCAAATAGAGCAGCACTTTACATTTCTGGCCCACTTAGTTCTCTCTCCCCTGGATAATGCTGTTTTTCTCCGTTTGAAAAGCTGCTTTTAAGCTGTTTTGGGAGATCAATACTGTGTAAAATGAGATGAGTTGATAGGAATTTAAGTAGAAAATATATAAAGGGGAGATGTAGCCTCTGGGTCTGAAATGGCCAACGGCCAAAAAATAAAAATAAAAAAGGCAATGCCGCCGCTGAAAATGTTGTTGCTAAAAAATAACCCAGTTTCTGATTTATTGTGTAGTTTTAAAGTCTTTTTCCAAGGAGCATGGTGTTAATGTTGGAGAGCAGCAGCCCCTTTTGAAGAATTAAGACAACATGCACACGGCGCTCGGCCGGAGGAACTTGATAGACACGTATGTACACATCTCCATGATTTAACAGCCTGTTCACACCTGGCATTAACATGCGTCTCTTGTGATCGGATCTCATTCCCCCCACCCTCGATGCAAATAAGCAAATACAGGATTTTCTATCCAGTAAGACCAAATGGGTTGTTTTGTTATGTTTTTTTTATCCGTAGGAGCCAGTGATGTACTAAACCGCACCGAGTACATTTTTCCTGCCAAGATGGAAGACGTCAATTATGTATCTGATTCTGATAGCCAGCATCGGCAACACTCGCAGATTCTGCCAAAAAAGTATATATGGTCCATCCAATAATACTCAACATTGTTAGTTTTCGCTCGAGCTATTCCATTCCGCCTTGCAACTTCTTATTTTGAGTCAGCAGGTGGAGAAGGCTAGCTGTTGGACTACGCTAACCTTCTAGCATTAGCAGTTAGCGATACTGGCCGACACCCAAAGCCAGGGTGCTTGAAAAGAAAAGAAATTGTTTCAGAATATCGTTAGTCGGTAGTCAAACACAGTCAGCAGGTCAGTAAATCGCCTAACAGGATGATGACGTTGACGGACCTCAACGTTGTCGTGTCGGGGACCGAAGAGGCTCTTTGTATTTCTGAAATACAACAATACAACGTTTTGAGCAGAAGATAAATGTAACTACCTCACGCTCAGGTTTGACATTAAATAGCTCCTGTAACAGCAGAAATCCATAACTGTTCCTCTGTGCTTGTGGGCATTTTTGCACACTTGTAGGGGGTTAATAACCTTTGAGTATTGACGACCTGTTAAAAGTGTATTAGGCATGTCTCTGTGGTACACGTGAGAACAAAGTCCTCTGGTTCTCAGTCAGATTGACCCCCATCTTTGCCAGCACCACCGTCAGTGACAGATGTTTAGATGTTTACCTTTGTTTACCTTTTGGTATTTTTTCATACATAACGGACTGTGATCAGTACTGGCTCTGCAAACACTCACTTAAGCATGTGTTGAGTCCACTGACGTGAGAAGGAGACGGGCAGAGGGTGAGGATGCAGAGTTCAGCTGCGCAGTTTGAGACTTCTGTGGACTTTAAAAGGGCAACAAACTTTCTGTGTGATAAAGTCAAGGCTGCCCACACTCCCAACCAGCCTCCACAGAAGTGAGCTAACAAGCTCCTCTACGTCAAGACTGGACACAGAAACACTGAAATCATAATCCTCAAGAAGCAAACCTTACAGCGTACTTTTGATATCTTGATGTGAGACATTCCCAGCCAGTGCCCACCACCCCGGATGAAAGATGAAGCAGATATTTTGGCTCTGTTGTATGAAATCTATGATGTGAAAAGATTTAATTAAGATAGGCCGAGGAGTCATAATTAATTCTGCCTCTCTCTGAGTAAGGCTTACTGTCAAGAACACAAGTAAAGGCTTCGGCAGAATAAATTACAGGGGCATTGTGTGTGCACGGGGGCAATGAGCATGGAGCTCTTGGTTTTTTTGTATTCTACCAAAGCTGACTATGAGTTATGTCAGTTGAAGGTAATATTCGCAGGCCTGTTTTTACAGGCATCACGCCAACTTAAATCAAATCACATTTCAGTCCCTGCAGTTTATTTTGACTGTCAGTGGCGAGCGTCCTCTGGAGAGGCCTGTCAGTGACAAACAGCAAATTGAAAGATTCACAGCGAATAGACTCTTGGCACGAAGGTGGTGCTGGAGACGGTTCCCGGTCACAGGAGACCCCTGAACTGTCTGAGGTCCTTCTTTTTCATTACACCTCTTTGCCTTTGAGTGTCAGACCTATCTTGGATCTTGATTGGTCCTTCTTCAGTCACCTATGGCTGCCATCGGGATGTAATGAAGCATATAGCTCCAGGGAGCTATTTTCCGTGGTTTTCCTTATGGAGTGAACACTTTCGGACAGAGTTCAAGAACTGAGTGTGTTCATTTTGACCCTAACTTTCACTGTTGACTATCATTACCTCATTCCTATGTCCTCCATCGGTGGAAAGTTTTGTTGTTTTTTTTTTTTGTTTTTGTTTTTTTAGCTTTTTCCCACAGCTCAAGGCCAAAGCCTCATTCAAGCATCTCTGTCAGCCAACCCTTATTTCCGAAGTCCAATACTAATCTCTCAAGCTGCAAATTCTGTGAGCTTTCTAGTGCTGGCCAAACAGGAGGAAACTGTCTTATTATCCAGAGACGCAGGCAATAATGACTACGGCTCGAGCCAATCAACTGCTCCTTTGAGCTTTCAAAGAAGGCGCCTAATTAAAGACCATTGGTGACTTTTGTGACTTTTTTTGACCGCTGATTATGGACCATTCACTGGGATTCATCAGCTATTTGTTGGTTGCACAACAGCGCTCATGTCACGTTAGACATCATGTCACCTGCATTTTTTCTAAAATTTTTTTAATCATTATTATCATCTTTGTTTCCCTCTCCTTCCTTTATTTTTGCAGAATCGCCTCACGCTAATAAGGACGTCTCATCACAGCGTTTCAGAGACAAACTAGGCTGTTTAAAAATGCAGACTCCTTAGTATCTTGTCTGTGATTTCCTGTAATTAAGTACTGAAGAGCGCTGCGTCCTTGGCTCTGAAGACAAGTTCTGTAGCACGTCCCCTGTGCCGTTAGGAGCAGATTTGAATAATGGCAGAGCTATATTAACCCTCTGCTCATCTAAAGTATCTTCTAAATCACCCCCACAACACAACTAAAACCATACGTCTCCAAAAAAAACGTGGCCGACTGCCGTATTCGGGCCAGCTCTAATTGTCTCACTAATCTCTTCAGCATTAAATGACCCAGAGAAACTGGGTCCCACAGGGCAGACTTACCCCACTGATTGGAGACTTTGCTTTTTGTTTTGCTTGGCATATTAAAACAGCATAGGCTGCTGGTAGAAAGCCTGGAGAACTATTGAAAATGTAATTAAGGGCTAGCAGCAGCTTTTAAACGGTTGACTAGTGCAGAAACAAACTGTGCCCTTCAGCCTGCAAAAACTTTAATACATGGGAAATGAGTGGCTAAATCGATAAGCAGGGCCTTATTTCTTTTGTGGGGGAAAATTCAATGAAAGACATAAATGGACTGCTTCACCACCTGAATACTGTTTTTACTTTTCATCATGGAGCAATATTTGCTTCAAAACACACATACACACACACATACAGAGCCATCTCTGTAAGATATAATAATTTATCAAGACAATTGCGTCTGTCAATGAAAAAGAAAAGAAAAAAGCAAATGGATGCCGTTCGCTCTGCCGACTGCAGTTCCAGTGGTTTGTAGGGAGGCACAAATGGTAAAACTCAAAGACAGATATTTAAAAACCGACATCTTTTACAAACTCTTTTTGTCCAAACGAGCCGGCCCATGGAGCGAGCCACTGAGCAATTATCAGAAACAGATTCAGCGAGCCCACACTGCGCTCTTTTGTCCCTGGCATCAGTCGGCCCAGCGATCATTAGAAATCTTTCCTCCGTGTGTTTTCTCCATCTGCACCTCTGGCTTTGTAGCCCCGCATGCCCGCAGGATCGCAAAACACCTTCAGAACTAGCAGGACACCATCCCGGCCGTTTGACGGCGAAGCGAAGCAAAATGAGGTAAGTCTATCAAACACTGGAGCACTGTTCACACTGATAAATATTCATGAAAGCAGCCTGAAAACCAGCTGTTTTCACCCAATTAAAGCTTCCCAACGTCTACAGTTTCAGGAAACCGTTGGCCACATCGCACAATTGAAACTATACACTCATACCAAAGATTTGTATCGGACGAATGAGATGAGAACAAACATGCCCCCTGGTGTCCGACACAGGGAAGCACAGAATGTTGGCGTTATGGTAATGATGCTAACACTGCCATGCGAGAGGAAGTCTCAGCCTAGACTGACTAGAGTAGCACTTCATAGACATATTCACTTTATTAACAACACAACTTTGAATTTTTTCAACACATAAGAAGCAAATGAAAAAAAGAAAGGAGCTACGTAGCTACATCAGAGGTCATGGAGGTTTCCATAGAAATGACTGACGTGAGTGCACGGAAGCAGGTGGAAATGAGGTGCAAACCCCCGGCTGTCTGAAGCAATGCCAAATATACTCATTCAATTGGGATGTGTATTATCCTATTAGACCCGATGAGAAGGATGTGAATGCTGCTGTGGTAACAGATATTGAACATCAGCCCAACTTGCTGTGCGGAGCAGATCAAATCAAGTCATCTAAGAGCCTTCTTACATCAAAGCGCTGAGCAGACTTGGCCACGTGCCTGCCATACCAACAGTGTGGAGACAAAAAAAAGCACAGCCGCCAAATCTGGCGAACACAGACGGCCGCCCGCTTCAAAGGCAGGCATCCGCTGTCTGTGGTCATTATTCGCCAGCGAATCCCAATAACACAGCGGTCAGCGAAGGCGAGCAAAGGGAAACCACGGAGGACTTACCATCAGGAGGCTGGGCCGGAGTGAAGTGAGGTGGCTTGTCTGAAAGAGATAAAGGGAAGAAGAAAGAGAAATAGGTTAGTTTAAGGTAAATTCTGAAACTTCCCACGGGTAAAAGCCAAATAATGGAGTTGCTACAAATAAAAAAAGTCTGTCTACGGGATTTTTATCTTGCACATTGTAACACGGTGACACGGCCCTGCAGGGATCAAGCTGAGCTAATCGGACAGGAGTGCCTTTCAGCGATATCAGTATCATCACAGTGTTGTCATTCATTGCTGCTACGGTCTTATCGTTCCAAACCATACAACATGACATTTGATGTGACGAGCTCACATGAGAATTGAGAACACAAGGATCTGATTTTGAGTTGAAAAGTGGAAGATAAAATAGCAAATTTCACCACCACGAGGGTACAAAGTGCATCAGGATAAACCAGAATGTTTTTTTGTTTTTTTTTCCTTCATTCATCAAATGACATCATGCTACTCTACTTTCAGCACCCAGCAGACGATGACATCAGGCTTCTCGGTCCATGGGAACCATAAAACAAGAGCAGTCGTGTCAAATGTCTCAGCTGAAAAGGCTCGTGTAACCTGAGTCGTTCAGTTAGAAACGCTTCACGTATGAAAAATGAACTTTTGTTTTGTGTGTACTTAAGAGGGAAATAAAACAAGAAATCTTTTTCTTTTTTTCCCTTTATAACAAAAGCAACTAGAAACAGGAAAAACATCTGCCACCAACAGTTATTTTTATGGTTGCTAAATACAATGATTATTTTTCAATTATAAGGTCAATTGTTTGGGCAGCAAAAAATAAAAGGAAAATAGTGAAATGCTATTTCACAGAGCCTTAGGAGATTGCTTCAAATTGCTCATACTCTTGAACAATCTGAATAACAAAAATGTCATTTCCGTTCTTAAATGAGGAATATTATGAGCTTTATACAAAAGTTGACATTTCCTGAAGTCTGTAATAACTTGTCTGTGACATGTTTTGCTCAAACTACAGTCCAAAAGCTCCCCTTTCAAACATATCTTTACGGCTAAGCTCACAGCAGCCGGTTTAACGGAGGTAAACCACTTACACGGGGCGTGTTGTGTGTTTATATTGAATAGAATGAAGTGCTGAGGGGTTGTATGGTAGAAGGAGAAAAGATAATTCTATTCTGATACGGATCTGTGATGTCACAGTATGCTGTAGATCTTAATGGCTCACTACATGAGACGTTTTTAGACATAGGCTAATCCAAACAAAGTGAGAGGGTTGTGTTATAATGCCAAAATATCCTCCTCAACCATAAACCATCACCATTTCTCAGTGGCAAGTATGCCAGGTTTGGCTTTGTATACTTTTTCAGTTCATACTTGGCAAGTTTGACTCCAAAGGACAAACGTCAGAGGACAAGAGGGGCGATACAGTTCTGCTCCTACCCTCAAAATGTCAAGAGGAAATTTTCAGCTAGACCCTATTTTGATAAATCAAGCACAAATATGAAGTTGGAAGAACTACTTTCCTCTATGAAAACATCTAAAAACTACAGCAACCTCTTTTGTTTTTTTTTCCTCGCCACAGACGATTGCTGTGTTTGGATGTCCTTCCTGACCGACGTGACCCCAGATCACTGGCTCGTCTCCCTTCACTGGCTGGGTTTTGTCTTCAAAAACAAAAAACAAAACAAAACAACATTCTGTTGCATTACTTTCTGCTCCACCATCACTCTTCGATACAAGAACACTCCACGGGACTAATCCTCGATAAACTGGGTGAGGCCACAACACATCGATTTTAAATTCAACGGGTCCAAACTAGAACACGTCATAAGAAACTGCCCCCTTTAAAAGCAGCCAAAGTTCCCCTTAGAGAGGCTGTAACTGGAAAGCGTTTGCTCACTAAACAAAGGAATATTCAGTGGTGCCGCATTAATATTGTTTGGATGGAATAACTGATCAAATAACTGATGATTTCAGCCACAGAACGAGGAGCATCAGTGGAACCATCACTTGTACAGGCTCCATAGATCTGTGTTCCCAGGAGCACGTAATCAAATCCCATGCAGGACATTTTCAACAAATACGTGTCATTTCATGAGCGTGATACCTTCCTTGAGGCTGTCACGATTACAGGACGCCGGTCATAGCATTACCAGGACACTTGCGTACCAATCACGACCCAACTGAACCACCATCTGCACCCAGGCAGTCCAGTCTGCTGCGTGACTCACTGAACAAAGCCCGAGTGATTTGTCAAAGCTGCCTGCACTGAACAAACACCCCAACAGGCGCGTTGAGAAAAGCTGCCACCCGGGCATCTCTCCGGTGTCTCGACAGTGCGAGGGATAATGAGGAAGATAAAACACATCACATCAATTACCCCGCTTACTCATTTTCGCCCCCCCCCCATCAGCCAGAGCCTTTCCCGGGACTCCAGCGACAGCCGTCGGCATCCCGAGACACAGCTGAGTTTTAAATTTAGGCTCACTTAAAATTACTTGTCAACAATCAGGGCTTCAGGGAGGAAGAGAAAATGTGTGTGTGTGTCTGTGTGTGTGTGAGGGAGAAGGAAAAAAAATAAGACGAAGCGAGGTTGATGCCAGAGGTGAATAATGAGTTGTCTGTTGGAGCCGTTTCCCAGTCAGTCATGACGGTAAATGATTTCCTTCTGAGGAGGTTTCAAGAATACATATAAAACGAGGAGGGGGTTAAAAAAAAAGAAAATAAAGAAAGAAAAGCGGCATGAGGACATGTATGGCAGCGTCGACAGGCTGCACTTCCTTTCTTGCTTTTGTAAAGCACGTCTAAACGTGCACAAACAAAAATACAGCCATGGAGGGGTGTTGTCATGCAAGGTGAGTCAGGAAGAGGGAGCCGAGATGCTGCGGCGAAGCTAAACGATTTCTTTGCATTTCCATAGCGAAAGGACAAGATAAGGTCTTCCCATAAACATATCAGCCTCTTCCATCTCCTTTTTGCACCTGGCAAAGCCTGCGTGAGTTCCCGCGCCTGTGTGAATGTCACAACGCGGCCATCATTCACCGTATATCTCCAGTGAATCAATAAGCGTCTGACGGTGACATTTACCCACGTGCAGGAAGAAGCGCGTGCATCTACGTCTTTGTACGTGCTTCTGCTGGGGCTGATGTACGGTCGTCTTGAATGATGAAGCAACAAAAGGAAAAAGGGGTTTCGGGGGGGGTTGTATGTACGGACATGCTTCATCCCAAATGGTGAAAGCAGAAATCATGAATCTGAGACGGCGTTGCTATCCCATCCAGCTGTCCTTGTGGACACACAGTGAGGGCTCCTGGC
This sequence comes from Arrhamphus sclerolepis, assembly GCA_037176975.1. Lineage (NCBI taxonomy): Eukaryota > Metazoa > Chordata > Actinopteri > Beloniformes > Hemiramphidae > Arrhamphus > Arrhamphus sclerolepis. Next base: position 701,180 of record JBAMYA010000022.1, on the reverse strand, counting down.
GGCGTGATAGAGCCCCTTTTAAGCTCATTAATATCTACAGTGAGCATTTCTTTACACTCGGCCTGAAGAGAGGCCAAGACTGGCTTCAACCAAGTCTGAGTCACCTAACAAACATCATCCAGCTCAAATATACTCAGCAATAAAAATGAGGTGATAAATGACCTAAACTCCCAACGCGTAACCTGCAACCACAAGTTGGAATGAGAGGGACCTGGGAAATATGGGAGCCTAATAAAAAGAGATATTGACAAATGATCAGAAGTGCATTCTGGGACTTGTGAGAAATCACTGACCTGACAGCCGACAGAAGGAAAAAAAATCCAACAAAACATGAGATGACGACTGGAGCCAAAGAGTATTGAGGGTAATTCCACTCAACGTGCTGCTTAAACTCCATTTCAACTCAAATTAGGCGTCATTTATAACATCATCAAGGGTTTTCCTTAACAGAATTTGGTTAGCCATTAAAGTCTGCAAGTGATTATGGGGCTCGAGTTTTGCATAATTAACAGACCAGCGTGGAGAGGAGAAACAACTTCATCTTAAACTGGTTTGTGTAGATCCCCCTCTTTTTGGTACTGGTGCTGGTTCAGAGACAAAGCCTAACTTAGAACCAGTTGTTTCTGGATCTGGGTCAAGAAGACTTGTGCTACAGTAGCACCAGATTTGTTTTTGCTGGTCAAGTCCAAAAAAAAAAACAAGAAGAAGAAAAAGCACTTTTTTCTGTTATGGCTACCATCTAGACCTGCTAGAGCAGCACGTTAAAAAAAATGGGTGCACATTTTATTTCCTAGCTTTTTAAAGACAGACTACGTAGTGACCAAAACCAAACGGGGGCAGCATGTCACAAGAAGGTCCATGTGTCAGCTCCTGGTATGGATCAAGCAGAAACCATCCTACTTTTGGATTGAAACCAATTCAGAAATATGTTTTGTTGCAGTTCTCCGGGCTGCCCACTAGATGCTGGCTGAGATGCCACGATCATCATTTGACCAATAGCTAGGCATTGTTTCATTCTGGTAGGGACACCTGAAATGAGGCTGTATGGAAAAAAAAAAAACGGGGGCAGAGGCTAGGCCAAGCTAAAAACTGCTGGACCCGCCTCTTTGCAACATGGCGCCGCGTGGCTCTAGGAAACACGGCTGTGAAAGGTCTCTGTACAAACCTGCAGGTCACGTGACCAAACACTGTCCATTTCTATATACCATCGATGCATGCAGAAGAGGTGGTATTACAAGGCTGTATGAATCCACGTTCATAAATACTGACAGAGACATATTCCAAAAGTTGTTTCTAACATGTTTTAAGAACTAAACTGGCAATATTAGGACATTGGTTTGTAAGAAAGTTTTACTGTCTTCCTGTGCTGTGGTCCCCTAAAGACATTTGGAATATCCCAGAGTGAGGTCCAAACGACACATTGCAACGGGTGTTTCAACTGGTATGCTGACTGGCTCTCTGGAAAAGCAAACAGGTTCTTTGAAGCTTCTAAATTGGTCACAAGCTCTGAAACGGTTGTAGCACCAGTTCCTGATTGAACAAAGGTATGAAAGTGAGAGCGACTGTGTTAAATTGCAGTGCCAAACACGTTGGAGATCGTTATTGGTCTTGTAAGAAAAGAAAAAAAAAAAAAAAGAAGAAAAAGGTAGCACATTAGGCTTGTGAATGCACCTATTGGCCCCGGCAACTATTGGAGTTGAAAGCTGCATTAACATGGAAAGGCCTGAGTATCAGATCAATACTTTCAGTAACATTAGAATTGTGTCCTCACACCTGAGTATTAAGTGCTTGGACAGGTTGTTTCACGTATCTTTTTACATATTCTGTCCACGTATTTCAACTGAGGCTCTGAAACCAGGACTTTTAAAGAGGTTCCTGTCTCTAATAATGAAAAATAAACCAAGCTAATTTAATCACATCTGGTCCCAACCATCAATACTTCCACCAGCGACTAATGAGCCACTGTACTTTTAATTTAACTGTACTTTCCACTACTTTGGGCCCAGATTATTGCACTGGGATGAGATAAGAGGAAGGATGGATATCCACCAAAGGCTTTAATCTGCATTATATATTTCATTACACCATTGAAACGAAATGCCAAGGTACTTGGAGGTGAGATATGAAACAGGCTGCGTGGACGGGGTCAAGAAAGAGGGGGTGGGACTTTAAGTGTCCTGATGTCAATACTTTAAGGGCAGATAAGGCTGTCAGGAGAGACTTCAAGAGCTTCAACAAAGATATGTGTTCCACCATTGCATTTCCAGCTTAACGCAACGCCAATACTTTGAATTTAGGTTGATAGCAACTAGATTATTCCCTTCATTCAGTGAGAGTTAAAGGTTGTACTTCAGATGAGCAAACGTACAGTTGTTGAGGAACAGGAGCACGGCGAAGCCCAGGGTGGACGTGGCCAGCAGGATCAGACAGATGTTGCAGGGTATCATGAAGTAGCGCACCACGAGCGACACTTTGTGCTGGTACCTGCGCTCCCGCTCCGGTACCGGCGGCGAGGGGTAGTGGCACCCACTCATGCTCCACTCCAGCGACCCCCTCCCCTCCTGGGTGGAGGGGATGACGGGTCGAGGAGAGCGCCGAGGGGTGCCCAGAGACCCGTTGGAAAAAATGGTGGCGGCGGGGTGAGGGCTGAGGATAAAGAGAATGTAAATAAAAATAAAAAATAAAACTCAAAGAAAAAAAAAAGGGTGAGTGATGGTCGGCGCTTCAGCTGTGGTTCCAGCTGTGCACCGCGGCTCGGACCCGGTGACTGTTCCTGTCAGAGAATCGCAGCAGAAAGCTTTCAAGGGTTTGCAAGCTGCACATTTTAGAGATAATAGCATCCATTTGGCGAAGGGGCAGACTTGGAGGGGGGGACTGGGGGGATGCTGGACTCCTACAGCCCACCACCTTTCCACATGACCTCCATTCTGCTGCGCCCACAGGGACAAAAACAAACTAACGAGAGTTTAATGTGCAAGTATATCTGTGTGTGTGTGCGCTATGAAGTGGTATATACTTACAGCTCAGACATGTGTGTGGATCTAAGTGGGTGGTGTTAATGTGCCTAACAATGTGTGTTGGAGTGCCTTTGGCGTTGTATGTGTGTGAGATGCGCCAAAGCTAAAAATCTGGGCGTCAGGATGTGGGCGTTTTGGATTAGCAGGTATCCACATGGAGATCTTCCACGACAGATCAACAGTAAATCCACACAAGGAATCCGCTTGTTTCCCTCTCGGCAACCCTGACTGGGAACTACTCAAATGTAGAGGAGGTCAGGGGATGCCAGCCCCCGAAGCTCCTGTCAGAGTCTTTCCAGTGCAAGCCCAGGTACTCTCAGAGGTGATGGCTTTGCATCTGTTTCAACTCCTCTAATCCCATACAACTTTGTTTTTTTTGTATCCAAAACAACGACTTTGGTTTACGGCTTCATCCGCGACACATAAAATCTCTCCAACCTGACACTCGAAAAGAGAGAAACTTGCAGGCGAATGCCTTTCGATGAACCATGTGCTCCCCGGATCACTGAGACGGTTTGTTTTTCCGGAGTGTCTGCCGCTCTTCCATGGTTCAGTGCCCTTTGTTCCAATCCAGTCCCAAGAACGGGGTACGCAGCCGCCTCCCTCCCCTCTAACCCCCAGCGGTACGCCGGGGCCAGAAGCAGGTCAAAGGAAGCGGCGGAGAGGAGAGGAGAGGAGAGGAGAGGGGGACGAAAGTTACAGAAGCAAACAATCCCCACTCGAGCTGCCAGTCCACAGCTGTCTTCTCCCGTAAGCAGCTACAGATGCAGCAGCACAGAATGAACGAAAAGCCCTCTGTGTGTTAAAGACAAAAAATCAACCAACGTGCTTGAGGCAAAGATTTGCCAGGATCTATTCCTTTTTGTCAGCAGAAGGGAGGGAAAATTCCAACCAAATGATGAGGGGAAAGTGCTCTCACTGTGTTCTGAACCTCAGAAGAGGAAAAATTAAGACTGATTCTGTTCAGTTTCTGCCTTTCAAGAAAGAACTCTCAAGTATTCAGTCCTTTTTTTTCTTTTTCCCTTTCCCACTGCGATGTCTTAGTCCAGAGGTGCTCCCAGCGTCCCGGCCACGAGAATACGAGGATTCAAGCTCCTGATTCTCCAACATTGACCAGCTGCCAAAGCAAAAGAAAGAAAAAAAAAGAGTCTGGAGGGGTTTTCTTAGCGCGGTTAAATCCCCCAGGCAGCAGGTAGTGGTCCCGATGTCAGTGCACCCAAAGGCAGCCAGCTGAGCCAGAGAGCTGCGAGTCAACGGGAGAAGTCAGCGGACGGACAGAGGCAGGAGGGAAGTAAAGCAGAGGGAGGAGGAGAGGCCGATCCTGACACCTCGGTCCACCTTGCTCTTCCTCTCTCTTGAAGAAAACTGCAGCGACATGTCGCTGGCTTCCCAAACACTCTGCTTCGGGGGCGCTTCTCTCTGTCAGCCCTCAGCCAGCACAATGTATGAGCGCATAACGAGAGAGCGAGAGAGACAGTGCACGAGAGAGAGAGAGAGAGAGAGAGAGAGAGAGAGAGGAGAGGCGTGGGGGAGTGCATGAGGGGCTGTCTTTAACAAAGGCAGAGGGGAGGAGGGGTTGGATGAGAGTGAAGGAATAAGAGCAACAATAAAAAAGAAAGAAAAGAAAACATGCTAGAATAAAGGCTTTGGGGAGTCGCGCTCGAGTCCTGTCAAAGTGGCGAGGGGGAGTTGGGGTGGGGGGTGGGGGTGGTGGGGTGTACAGCAACAACAGAGCTGCAGCAAAAACAAAAAGAGGGCCACGGACTCGGGAGATGTCAAGCAACTCTTCCATTTGTTCATAGCCTAATCAAAAGAAAGTCTCCTCCAGAAGAGTTGGAGAATTTCCACAAAGATTTAATGAGGCAAAGTGAGAAACAACTGGGATCCAAAGAGGAGGAGGAGGAGGGGGAGGAGGGGGGTACTAGCAGAACTTAAACACATTAAAGTCAGTCAGAGACTCCAAACAGCCTCAACCCACATGTTTGTGACCAGTATGAATGTGAAAAAGCAACTTCCCATACCTTCAACACTAACAGGCAAATATTCAGCTAATTAACATTTTTGAGCTGTTTTTTCTGAATTATTCACACCAGGAGTAAGCAGATTTTCTCCTTGTGTTAAATAATATGGTAAAAAAAGAAGATTAATCAACAGAGCTGGCACATGATCTGAGGCTGAAACATGGCATCTCGTTTTTTTCCCTGTATTTAAGAGCAATGATTTGCTGTTTTTCATAACGTGATAATGAGGTCAGAAAGGATGGGCTGTCTTAGCGAGACCCTGCATTCGATGTGTACTTTGAAGAAACTCAACGGCAGCAGGCAGCAGATGCAAGGCAGTATCTATCATCAATTATTTAGGTTTTTTTTTTTTTTTTCCACTCCCTCTCTATCTGTGTCTCCATCTCCATTTTTGCCATTCACACAAGGGTGCTCATACACATAAACACCGACTCTGATGTGTACAGTCACTGCAGCAGCAGAGGATCTGCATGAACGCCGCTGCGCACAATTTCTTTTTTCTGTGTCATAGAGACGAGCAAATATGCAAATAAACAGCCGTTTTTCAGCCTTCAGACTGACTCAACTGTGGCTGAATTACAAAGAAACTAAAAAACAACCAAACAAACAGGTAGTTGAACTTGCGTCAACTCAAAGTCATTTACTTCTGTGGACCGTGAGTTCATTCCCAGGCCCAAGCTGAGCTCAGCAGGGGACACTCTAATTCAGAGAGAACTGGGTTTTCAGGCGGCCCGCTGAGGGTCAAAAGTTCACTCCTCTCATCAGCGGTACCACCCACCCACAGGAGCCTCCCCGCTCTCCGCTCTCGCCATACACAACAGCCCAGACAGTCCACATCAGCTCTTAGATTACAAAACAAAACCTGACTGACTGACTCGCCGAGATGCAGGAAGAAAAAAAAAAGAAGAAGGAAACAGCTGCTTTCTCAATCGCTGCCCCTCTTTTGTCCGGCTCCTTAATCATGGGAGTGTTGTCAAGGTGGACTTTGGGTGCAGAAAACAACTACAATACTGGGAAGAGAGCGCCATTCAAAGTTAGAAATGAAGTGTAATCTGCTCCCAGGAGAGGGCGCTGAAGAGTCGTTCCTGCACCGCTCTGCTGCCACGACCCAAATAAAATCTTTCACTGACATCAAAGCTCAGATGCTTTGATCCATTTTTAATGCCACAAGTATCACACAAGGTTAACGTCTCTCTCTGAACGCTTTGAAACAGCAATTTCCATTAAAGAGCCAGAGGAGTCGCTCTCTTGTTTAAAGGTCTGGCAGGAGTGATGAGGGCATGTGTGAGCACAAGTGTGTTCGCCTTCACGCAGAGGTTGAGAAGTTTGTCGTGTTCAATTACTGACTGATAATTATACCTCAATCAAGATGTGTCTGTGTGTGTGAGTTTGAAAACCAGCAGTGCGTATCTGGTCTGCCGATCATCAGCCTGATCTTGACAAAAACAGGAACTGCAGAATGACGATTTTAACTTAACCTTAAAAATCTTTAATAAATCATTAAAATTACACACATCTTCAAAAAGTGAAAAGCTCAATCACTGGAGATCTTAATAACCATTATGAATTTAAACCAAACACAGTATAGGGAGGGAAAGTAATCTCATCGCCCCCTGCTGGAAGCGTTCCAACCTCTGTGGCAAAATTAATGGGAATTTCTGTTCAAAAAAATTATATTTTGGTTCACACTTAAAACTTATGATAATGGCTTCCATACGATATACGTGTCGGATGGCTCTATCAATTCAGGGGGTCATACTTCATTTTTTCCATCGATTTGAATTGTTTTTAATGTTTTTTAATAAACTGATTAAAGACTACGCTGAGCCAACTTTGCGTGTATGACATCACCACTGTAAGCGGCCTGCGAGTAATCAACATGCCGATTTTCATAGCATGGTTGGGTGTTTCTGTGCAAACACGAAACACTTTCCTGGTTGCAGTCTGGCGCATCTTCAGGTTCTTTTCAGGTCATCTCTTCCTTATAATCTTCACGGTTGTGTGGGATGCTGACGTAAACAGAAGCGACTCTGGCTGGTAGTCCAATTCTAACAGCAAATTTTAAAAGACGACAAAATTTCACATGACACCTTCACAGTTAGTAGATCATCCCAATATACAAACTGGAAAATATTTTTGATGTTCCATGTCGTGTCTTCATGAGATTTTTTTTCAAAATCAGGTCTACAGGATTTTTCATAGGATGGCTCTCAGGTTAGGTTACCGCTAGGATCGCTGTTTTTCACCTCCCCTTCCTATACTAGCAAGAATACTTCACAAGTGATGATTTGGGCATTTCGGTAAACCTTGTTGATACTAGTCTGGTTGTAGTTCTGCATCCAGCGATGTTGCTGAAACGTGTCAAACTAAAGGCTGGCGGCCAAATTTGTCCCATCACTTCATTTTATCTGGCCCTCGAGAGCGTGCAAAGACAACTTTCAGTGCGACTGTCTCCTTGATTCGGTCCCAACATCATAATGTGGACTAACTGAGGTGGAGAGCAGATGTCCCAAACAAAACTCATGTTTTATTCTAAAATCAACTTTTTTGATACAAAACAATTTGTGATTTTAGTACAAATTATTTAAATTATACAAAATTTTAAATTTTTACAACTCTTTTAATTTTAGAACAAAATGCTGCCAAAAGTAAAAATTTTCCAACAAAAAAAATTGTAATTTTATGTTAAAATGTCACAACTTTGCCAAATTTGTTATTGTATGATAAAAAGTCTTGGTTGTTGAAAAGAACCAAACAAAACAACAACTCGATCTTTCAAAATTTGTAATTTTACAACAAAATTTGCTTTTTTTTAAAAAAAAAACAAAAAACATTTTTTAATTTGTGATTTTAGTAGAAAAGTCTAATTTTTACAATAAAGGTCATAATTTTATATAATGAAATTTTTTTTTTAAGTTGTCATTCAAGTCCCGATTTTATGATAAAATTTGCAAATTTTGTGAAATTTGAGATTTTATGACTTTTTCTTTTTCGTATGATTGAGTTCAGGAAAAAGCAGGAAATCCAATAACCTAGCTGCATGAAAAAAAAACAAAACAAAAAACAGTCCTTTAATGGTAACCATGGTGATGATGTAGCCTGGGATGAAATAGCTGGTGAAGCCATCCTAATTTGAATTTGTCCTTCCTTTTTTCTCACAAATCTAGATCTTAGCTGCTCTGCCACAGTTGGTGACTGGCATAGCAGCCTTTCAGCTGGAAGGTTGCCGGATCAATCCGCAGCCCCGTGACTTGCCAAAGAGTTCCCGGGCATTAGACTGAACCTTACGTTGCAGATTTCCTCAGAACACTGGTTCCAAACCCAAATAAAAGGGGAGGGTCGTGGCAGGAAGAGTGTCCAAAATAAAGCCAATGCCAAATCAATCTGCACAACACATTTATGTCACTATACTTCAAAGGGAAAAGTTGGTACGACAGTAAGAGAAGCAAATCTGTCAGTTCAGTAAATCGATGTAAACTCCAACTTCATGTATAGATGAGTGTCGACTGGCCATAAAGTACGTATGCAAGGACCAGACATCAACTGTAGAGTTTTCTCCTCCGGGCAGCAAATATGCATCACCAACATTTTAACTGTGAAACTCATTCAGAGACAGAAACTTGTAAAAGACTGTAAAGGTGACTAAGCACTCAGTAAATGAATTTCTCAAGAAAAAAAAAAGCTTCATTTTCTGCCTCACAACAGACAAAAAGAATACAAGAAAAAGTCATTCAAACTGCTTTGATGGCAGTTAAGGTTTAGTTTTCTGTCTTTTTGTCTGAGAATAATAGTTTTTCAAGCTGACTAACTGCCAGAGCTGTCAGAACCATCTTGGATCACAAAATATGCAGTTCTGCAGCAGAATATTTTATTAAACAAAGTTTTGGGAGGAAAATAGCATGTAAAGCTCTATTGCTAAATACATCAACAACAGCTTTGTATGTTGGGATGAGTGTGGGGAGAAAACATACATATATATCTGTCAGTGAATACACCAACACCCCATTACGGCGGGATTCAGTCCATTTTTCAAAGAAGGAGCTCTGAAAAGCAAAGCTGCTGCCTTCACTAATGGTGTTAGAGATCATTCTTTTATGCTGTCCATGGTAAACGAGCGTTTTAATGATGTTGATGAAAAGAATAAAGTACGTTAAAATATAGAATGGATTTTGTAATTGGCTCCACTAAAGCCCGTCCACCAGCCCACTCAACTATTCCTGTTTGGCTCATTTCCATCACAGTTAACTGTTACTTGTAATGTTTTGTGTTATTTCATATACATGCATAAAGAGTAAGAAATCACCTCCAATGAGCATTATTTCAGTTTCATAGAAGCTACAGACAGCTACTTCCTGGTGTGTGTTGTCTGGTTCTGTTGCTTCAGCCGGGAAACTTCTTATAAATGCTCGTAATTCCCCCGCGATCTACGTATTCAGGCCACGAATTCTGTTTGGAGGGACATTAAGTTGTCATGAAAAGAACATGCTGAATTCTTCATGTGCACTGACCCGTGCAGCCACCCTGGTGGAGGGGAGCCCAGACTCCTCACCCAGTGGACCACGGTGGTGAGTGGCCAGCAGGTGGGCCAATTGTCTTTCAGCGGTATTAACTCCAATCATCGTAAGTCAGACTTCATTGGGCTGTCCAACTGATTCCCAGACTTCCCAGTCATCAGACCTATGGGACAAGCGGTGCTCATTCAGCAAGGCCAAGGTCAGGACCCCTCACAGCTGCACGCTGGAGGTCGCCCAAAAAAGTAGAAAATAAGGTGCTTGCATCATGGAGTTGCCGGGGCGACAGAAAATTAAACAATAACATATCTACATTGTGTAAATGTTCAATACCCACCTCGGAAAACAGTTCTAATAGCACCAAACCCTTTTTGCAATCCTTCCTGTCTCATACCTTCATGGTCTTCTACTCTTTTGTCCTGTCTGTGTCACAATTCCAACCAGGAAGGAAATACTCATCGTTAGTTTCTCAACCATTTAACCCTAAATCAGAAAAGATTGAGGCAACGTATTATGTCCTTTTCTCAAACATGAGACGTATGTGACACGCTTTGGTCACAAGACCACAGGGGATACAACATAAACCACCACTTCCAGCCTCATCTTTACTCCTCTGTTCATATCAGTCGTCTTCAGAGGTCGGAGTGATCCCCACACCTTAAGAGGTGTGCCTCTTTTAGAAGCGGTGCTACAGCTTTGCTCTACCCACTCTGTGAACATACTTTCAGTCTCAGGTGACTTCAAATAAAATGACAAGGATTTCATCGTCTGTGATGGACTGGCGACCTGTCCAGGGTGGACCCCTGCCTTTCGCCCGAAGTGAGCTGGGATAGGCTCCAGCAGACCCCTGTGAACCTGAACAGGACAAAGCGAGTATAGATAATGGATGGATGGATGGATTTCATCGTCTGTAGAAGAAAAGAAACAACACACATTTTGCACGAGGAAGTGCTCAGTTGGTGACGGGAACTGGCCGATTTTCAGCCTGTGCAGAGTGACCATCTGATTGAACTCTCAGATCCCCCCACCCACCCCCATTCAAGTGAACTCATCATATACTTACTTCTTCAGTGACTCAAAGGAACTTTGATAGATTTTTTTTTCTGCCTTTATTTCAGATTTTGTGATTTTTTTTTAATCTAACATGGTCAAACAGGAAATGGGGGCAGGCTGGTTCAGCGTTAACTTATGCTGCAGTTAATTCGCTGTAACAACAATCTCCAAAGTTTAAATAAATAAATAGAATGATAACAATAATAATAATAATTCTAATTTTGGCGTCACTTTAAGTGCCAATAACGGCATTCCACAGTATCGCATTTTCGCTTCTCTGATGTCACACATCTCTGCTTTTACTGTCCATTTCTTTGGGAAAGTAAACGAAACTGAATAGCGGCATTTCAGGAATGATACCACTAGTTCTAAACTTCATGGCAGTACTTTTACATTGTCTTTATTTCACATAAAAGGGCGACTGTCATCCAAAGGAGTGGAGGTGGCGCGTCGCTTTTTCCTCTACAGCAACATCTGCTCGTGTTTGAATATGTCCTCAGCATAGGAAGAACCAAAGCTAGACATTTTTAATATGTCTGAGGTGTTAAAAACATAGCCAGAGGAAGAGTAAATGAAAAAAAGCTGATTTTTAAGTATCACTTGCAGCACACTACAACCAGGATAATAAGGATGGAGGTAAAGCTTAGCGCTCAGCTTACTGCTCAGTAATATATACAGAAGAATCCATTAGCTCCAGCTGCCACTTAAACAGTCATTTCATTTAAGTCCAGCTGTCTGCTTAATGAAACCTATAATAGTTTCATATTTTAATAGTTGTGATTATCAAGTTTCAAGTTTATTTGCCATGCATACAGTTATGATGGCGCGCCTCGGCTTTAAAACGATCTGCATGATGACAGAGAAACGTCGTTTCTGTTTCAGCCTCGTCCACACATCCATTCAAGTGTGTGTGGGTGCTTCACTGTGCAACTGTGTCCTGCTAGGAGAGCCCACTGTAGAGCTTAACAAATACCGTCATTTAACAAAGAACACACACACAAAGAACTGCGGAGAAGAAAATGTCCTCCTTAGACAGGTTATGCCATAAAAACGCTGCTGAAAGCAACATGATGACTGTGCTGTAAAACTTAAAGTTCACAGTAACAAATGATTTTACCCCCATATTCCATGCAGAGGTATCTGAACACGATCTATAAACAGATCAATGGACTTGCAATGTAACTTGCTTGTTATAAAGCAAATTCAAATGTTGAGAAATGTTTAGTGGGGGTTAAATAAACTCCAACCGCATCACATTTATCACAAGAAGAGATTTTTTACTTTTTTTTTTTTTTCGACCACGAGCCAAGTTACTTTCCATCTGTTGCACTTCTGTGACAAACAATATCAAAGAAAGTTCCAGTCAGTACATCTCTGGTGTGATATAATCCATCCTAGATTCCTCGGAGCCCAGAGATGTTGATGCTGCCTCCAGACACGACGACTATATAATTCTAACAGTGACAGGCTTTGTCACCCTTTTTTGATGCGATTGTGTCAGCTATTGATTAATATACCAAAACAACCACTGCTTGTTTTATTAACCTCTAATCTGAGAGAGCAGTTTTTATAGAGCTCTTTAAATAACAGAAACTGTTGACGAACATCAGTAGCTCACCAACAGGTTCTACAGCGATTCCTCCTAAGTCACATCCTTTCCTGTGACCTCCTCCCTCCTTCCTCTCTCAGAACGCTGCAGGATGTACATTTACGCATGCGCACAGATGTTTTTGGTCTGTTGTTTTGTTTAGGTGTCCAAAACTCTGGCAAAAAAACAAAAGTTCTTGCTACGTCTTCCTACAATTTAAGTAACTGGTTGTTAACCTAAAATGTTCACCTCAGTTGTGCACGATTCCATTGATGACTGTACATGGGCATCTCAATTTCTGGTGTTTATTTACTGTTTAGGATCCTAGCTGAGGAATACTGATGATTAGCCTGAACTGTGCACCCCGACAACAAGCTGGTCCAATAAGAAGTCTCCAGTCAATATGATCCAACAGTCAACACACACACACACACACATACACACAACATTTCCAGCTACATTTGCCTTCCCACTTCAACCCACGCTGCCACGACCTGTTTCCCAGCCTACGCCGAGCCAGCTCTTTGCCTGGGGCCTAAATCAGGTCCCGTCCACTGTTGGACATTCATCTCCCATTCATACGATGAAGATAAGATTTTCCACTGAGGCTCATCTTAAGCGAGCAGTTTCCAGTTGTAGCCTGAGGGTAGATGTTCTGAGGCCTGTTGCTCGCTCATGCCCCACCTCGCCTTTGCTGTGGTCCTCTAAACGGAGAAAGACTCATTCAAGGAGTAATGAAATGCTATTAAACACCTCTGATTTTTCTAGCCCGCCTGTCCTGCATGTGAGTACCCACAACAACAATGATTACAGTACAGCCAGGATCTAATATCCTTCCGTCCCCACTGCCTTGCCCTGTTTATTCAAGTCTTCAGCACCAACACTCTTCCCTTAATAGCCATATGGGAAATTATTCCAATGGACCAGCAAACAGGGAAATAATGAGAGAAATTGCAAAAAGGAGAATGACAGAAAGAAAAAAAAACAGGGAAGGAGGGGGAGAGCAACCTGGGAGTTTGGCTGTGGTATGCAGAGCTCACAGAGACCAACGCTTTTCCATGTGGTTGGCATATGGAGCCAATTGTGGCTGCCGCACAGGATGGCCAGGAGCGGGGAATCAGAGGAGGAGAGGCTGGCTCTGACAGCCTTTACATTGGAAAGGCACGACTGATGGACATGAAGGACGATACAGATGTCAGTCTCGGTCCAAGTCAGCCATCTGTTGTGGGAAGCTGGCCAAGCAACACTGGCCCGGTCATGCAGGGAAAGTGATGGGAGAATTATGATGACCAGTCATTAGGAGCTGGGAGATGTCCTCTAAACGTAGCCAATTGTGAATAATAGTTTGTGTTGATGTGGACGGAGGGCAGGCTGATGAGCATGTGGAACGGTGACGCTCAGAACAGGTCTGACATCAGCGCTTGGGGAATGCGCTCTGTAACATCATCAAATTCATCTTCATTGGAAGGTTTTCGCTCAAAGAGAAAAAAATTGGTTTCAACAGACTCAAGCATGTCTTCTATTTGTGTCTACCTACAGTAGGACTACTTTCCAATCCAACCGCCTCTGCAGTTTCATGCTTATGCTGAAGAACAGGGGTGTCAAACCCTATTTCATCCTCAGCATCCTGACACATCATCACCATGGTTACCATTAAAGGCTCGGTTATTCTTCATTTTCCCAACCTGCTATGTTGTCAACTCGTAAATAAAGAAAAAAAAAGGTAATTTTTGTCATAAAACCTCAAATTTCACAAAATTTCACACCTTTATCATAGAAAAGATGATTCAATATAAAAACAACAAAAATGCAAAAAAAAGTAAAAAGAAATTGTAATTGTAGACTTTTTATGGTACAATCATAAACTCAAAATTACAATTTTTTTGTTGAAAAATATCAGCTTTTTACATTTTGATGTAAACTTTGTGTAATTTCAACTTTTTGTGTCCTAAAAATCACAATTTTCATTGTTAAAAAAAAGTTTTATAAAAGTACAAAAGTCATGAATTTGGACAAAAACAGCAACTTTTTTGTTAAAATCGTTTTTTGCTAAATCATATTTTTTGGGTTTTTCACATAAACCAGCTGCTCAGCAGCCTCCTGGCTGCTCTCCTCACCTCAGTTATCCCCCTTTTTGATATTAGCGCAGAATCAAACGGCCAAACGCATTGAAATCTTGTCCTGAAGTCTTTCCATGGTCTCGCGGGCCCGATGAAATGAAGTGGCGGGCTAGATTTGAACCGCAGGCCTTGAGTTTGACACCTGTACCGGACAGAATGCACTCGATCACATCTGCACCGAATCGCATGAGCTATAATCAAAAAGGTTGGCAGATGTGAACGAATCTGGCGGCGGTGGCGGAAACAATTGCAAGAAGTGTGCGGGAGACTTGACGGTCATGAGTGACAAAGTTTATGCTAGCGTAAAGAAGTCGGGGATACAGAGATGTGAAATGCAGCAACCTTAGGCACAAATGGTGATTTCTTTTCTTCTTGTGAATAAAAGGTTCTGGCTCATGAGCAGCATGTCTGAAGCTGAATACCATTATGCACATTGACTTGAGGAGAAATATTCCTTTTTCGATTCCAGCTCCATCAAAGGCCCTATGTTCTTCTGCACTGCAAATCCCTTGTGTTCTACATCAATGATCCGTATTTTTCTTCACATATAATTACAGCTCCCTTTGAATAGCCACAGCTTTAAGAATAAATAAATAAATAAATCTGCGTACATCCTTTTGACATGTGCTATACTTTCAGTACCTGATCAGTTTCCTGGCATCTGCGTAAACACTGACGAGTTATTATACCCTGAGACACTTTCATTTGCATTTATAGTAATGAACATATTCTCCTCTTCCAGCTTTTTTCCTGACTCTTCCCTTTTTTTTTTTTTCAGCTCGTCACCGGCAGCTGGCGGCATGTCTAGCTGAATCCTCTCAGATAGAGGGCAGAGAGGGAATATTAATTGGCGTGCAATACCTTGTGGTTGAAATTCAGCCCACAAATGAAATGACAATAAATTATTTATATGCCTAATCAGACGCCATGTGTTCAAGTTATTCTCTCAAACAAGACAGCTTTTGTGCAGCTCTTTTTTCTTCCCTCTAAATAATTCCACCTCCGTTTGACTTCAGTTGAGTCCGACAAGGCTGTGTGCGAGCAGGAACCTAATCAAAATGTGGCAGCACAATGACGAAATGACTGTTTTTCGGGCTGCAATCACGGACAGGAACAGGAAGGAGCCGCTTGTGACCTGATACTGGAATGTATCCTGTGGTTGAGAAGGGCTTGATAGACCAAAACGTCTGTGTGAATATGCAAAGAGCCCGCACTGAGCATTCACAAACTGATCAGAATGCGGTGAGGCTAATTAATGAAGAATCAATGCAGACATTACAGAGCAAGAAACGAAAAATACGTGAGTATTCAAGCCTGAGATACAGATTTTTATCTGGATGCCAGTAAAGCGTTTCAGGGAGTGCTGAATAATACAGTCCAGTGCAGCATCAAAACTCACTGTGACCTCAATAACAACCAGAAAGTTAAATTCACATCTTTTTCACAACGAGAAAGCAGTATTTGTGGCAGAGCTGATACTGCATTGCTTTAGGTTTCATGGTTGTAGCAAGGAAACTGGTCAGGGAATGTACAGTCTTGGCCAGAAGCATTGGTAGTCTGCAAACATCAGTATTCTTGGATGCCTTTCATGTGTTTCCACGGTTTATTACATCTATTTCTGAAATCGCCATCAGTCCTTGTATTCTGATTCAGCTATTTTGACCTCCAAATCGCAGCTTTTCTTCCCCAGCCAATCAGAATAAAGCAATAATATATTAGATAAGATTTCAGGATTGCAGTGTATCTGAGAGATTTGGAGATACTTTTCGAAACAAACGTATTTCCAACCCCCCCCCCCCCATTTTTCAGCTAAAAAAATGCTTTTAAAACAGTTAAAAGCTGATAAGTTTTCCTGGGTTTTTCTGTCACCACTGATGAAGAATTTAGAGTTGATTAGTCCAAAACTGGTGAAATTCATATGATGACCCACCACAAGAGAAAGAAGTCGTCCAAAACTCTGTTTTCCTTTTGTAAAGGTCTATCTTGTTAACAATTATCTCTGGGCTGATTGTTGGAATGCTGAAATTATGCCAGTTGGTCATTTTAAAAAAAACAAAACCCTTGCTGGTCATTGAGGTCCACTTCCCAGTTGTATCATTTGACACAGCTGGAACTTTAGGTATTGCAAACAACAGAAGCCTTGCGGGTGCATACCAGATTCAAATCTTCTGTCTTAATTTCTTCCTGAGATATTGACGAGCAGCAGTTGTATCGCCCGCCTCAGACCTGGGACAAACCGTTCACGCCCGTTTGGGTTGTGAACGTTTCTTACTTCTGTTGCTTCCTTGTTGCAACAGCTGCTATGAGAACTAGATTGGCACACAACTTTTAAAAGGGAATTATTAAAAACAAACTCAAACTTATCGGTTTGCAGGGTTGGTGCTGCCATAGATGGCTGCAGTGAGCAGGAAACCAAAGCTAGGAGAGAGGGTCATTACTGCAGAGCAGAGAGCGATAACTGATTGAGAACAATGGCGGGGCTCCAAAACTGGCTGACAGGCAGCCATATTTCCTCCTATAACCGTAAAACCAGCTATCTGTCAATCAGAAGGTGCAACATTTCCAGCAATACAACGCTGTGAGGCTCTTAAACACGTTTGCATTCATGTGAGATAAGCACTTTGCTCTGCCATTCAGACACTTGGCAGAGGCAACATCTAAAAACATGCCTTTTTATTTTCCTTTAAAATGCCACAAGGTGCTAGAAGGTTAAGGTAAACGCACGTCTAAAATGTACAATGAGAAAGAACAAGAGTTTAGAAACCGCCTGGTTCAGTGGATTTTTTTCTTTTTTGAATGAATTCTTCTCTCTAACTCTGGGGGAGGAAAAACACAAAGCTGCTGCAGAGAGATTTAAGAAAGAGCAAGTTTAAAGAACTTGCGTGTTTTTAGTACCTCACTTTTAGTTTTTTCACGCACACCATTTGCCTTATACACCGAGGCTATTATTTGCTGGAAAACGCCAAACCCGTGCCTCAACAATGGCCTCGCCTGCTAAAGTGACCTTGAGCAAGACTGTAAATTGCATTCAGCCTCTGAGTGCTATCTCGTGGCTGAGCCTTTTTACTGACCTCTATCTATAAGGCGGAGAGAATTTCTCCACAGGGATCAATAAAAAAAAAAAGTTTTTTTTATTTTTTTTTATTCTTCTTCTTATGCTCGGTCCAGCAGAAAAACCTCAGTCGTGCCTTATGAGAGGATTCAGCTTTAGCTGCCAGCTAACAACGTCAAGAGTGGAGGTTCAGTGCATCTTCAAAGAGATTTGTGTCCAGCCGGACTGGGCTCTGGGCTCTGAGAAGACTGACAGTTAGGAATAGACTGAATACCATTTTATGGGCACCAGAAAGGGCACCCATAAAAAAATAAAAAAAAGTATTATAATATCACATGTAATATATTATCTACTATTGTACAGGCTACATAATATATGAGAGCACTTATGCTAAATACAAGTGAAGCTGCACAGCAGAACTACATCTTCTCCTCTTATAAATTTACTGTGATTCTTCACAAGAATTACAGAAACATTAGCTCGAGGCTAGCTATCCGTTTATACCTTTGCAACTACTCAGCATTGTGATTAAAGAGATTCTGCTAACTGAAATAAAAATAAAAGCTGAAGTTTTTATTCAAAAAAAATGAAACCTACAAAAAAAAAAAAAAAAGGTTTGTGATGGTTGGTGTGAACTTCATGATATGGTCCAGGTTTTCTCTGAAACGAAGTTACGTGACTGAAGATCTGTAGAGGGAGGGGTGCACATGCTTGTTAGTCACTCATTTTGATGTGCCGTCAACTCTTATTTATTTTTACTTTATTTTTCAGGAATGGTACATAAAAATGCTGCCAGTTCAGACAAAGATTGCCTTGATTTTTTTATGTTTGGTGACATCCATTATTTTTCGGACTGCATTCTGGTTGCCAGCGCATTTTGACCTTTGGCGCTTCTTTTTTTTTTTTTAATTACTCTAAGGATTTTTGTTCTACATGGATTTGTTGACAGGATTCTTTCATCCTAGATTATATTACCTCAAAAACTAAAACTGAGACTGAAGTGAAACAAAAACTAAAACTATGGACGCGCTTGTTAAGCTAACTAAAGCTAAACTGAGGTAATCAAACAAACTGAAAAATGAAATAAAATTCAAAACTGTAATATCCCAGGTTGCCGCACAGCTGAGGTCTTTGGCATGTTGTAACAGCTGAGGCAAAGCGAAGCGTTCCTGCAGTTGATGTTCGTTGCTCACCGGTGAGCAGCCATGCAGAGGAGTTATATTGAGAGAGCTGTCAATGGCCACAACCTCTCTGCCTGTGGCCGCGGTGACCAGGCAGGAACTGTGTCATGTTACTATTTCTACATTTTAACGGTACAACAAGAACGACAAAAGCATACTAAATTGTGTATTTTTCAGTTTGGTTACCTGGAAAAGGCTAAAAAATGAATATCAATGTCTAAACCAAAAATCATCGTTCTATCCACAAATGCAGGTTGAAGGCCAATTCACGCCAAGAAGAAGCTTATTTTGTGATAGGGACGTCTCATGAAAGATTATCTCAATATCCAGATATTCAAAGTGCAACCCTACTGACATCATCAAAGTTCTGAAAAAGTCTGAGTTAAGCTTAGCATGAGGCAGGTTCCCATTCGTAGGAGTCTGAGGTAAAACCTAGAAGACTGGAAGTGTAACAGGACTGACCTCGTCCACGACCCTTTCCACACCGCTTGGTGCACTGCTTTCATTGTTTGTCAACTGCTTGCACATAAAAGACGACGATGGAAAAGAACATAAAGAAGAAAAGCAATGCAAACAGCATGAGATAAACATGGAAGGAGCTGGGTTTGCATGCGAAAACATGAACTTGAAGGGGTCATTGAAGGGGTCACCTCCTGCCAACTCCTAACCCGACCAGCACCGAGTCAACATCACCCCACCCCCAACCTTGCAGTTTTTCAGGGCCGCTCTCAAAGCGGGGAAGTGCCAGGTAATGGAGACACTCTCAATGGAAAACTACAACTTTCTCGTTTAAGATCTCACGTGGAAGATAAAGAGAAGCTCTGCGTAGTGTCCAGAATCACCCCTTCACAAGACCACACTAGTCCCATGATGCTATATGGGGTCCGGGGCAGTTTTATTGGGCCTAAATCATCAACATGCCGCCATTACCAGGGCTGTGAGTTTGCAGGACCTCCACGGGGCCAAAACACATACCTGGTGTGGGTCAGGTTCTTAGAGTGGCCTGGAAAAACTCCCAGAGGGGTGATGGTGTTGACTCTGTGCTGATTGGATAGGCTTTGGGCTGGAGTTGACTTTATGCAGCCATCTCAGTGATTGAGTTCAAGCAATTTCTTCTCATTCTTTGGTTTTTCTTTTATTTATTGTCAGAAAGTGTTGCTCAGTCAGTGCCTTCTAGTGGCTACATCTTTGTAAACGGAGAGGCAGCAGTTGAAGAGCAGAGGAGGAGGTCGACCCAGTTACAATAGCAGCCTGCTACACTACACTACACTACTACAATGATTTTGTAGGCACTGTTCATTGCATCGTTGCCGTCGCCCAGATAAAATGTCAGTGGTACACTCCTTTTAGTGATCAGTTAAGTGCAGTATTATGTAAGTTATTACTATTGCTCATTGCATACTGGGACAGCACTAAACACACAATGTAGTGGTGAAGAGTCATGGATGTCTGGGCTCTCCTTGACTCTCACCTGAAGCATGCTGTGGTAGTTTATGTGCCCTTCAGTAAAACTAATCAAATAGACGGGTAATTGAAAGTGTGGTAGCGGGATAGATCATGCAGTAAAGGGGTCATTCTGGTCTTACTAAGTCATAAAGTCCTTACATATTGGATAGGTGGTACTGTACATATAAAAAAAACATTAGATTTCCTTCTCTCACGGCCTTCCTTCTCTGTCTTCATCAGCTCGAGCTCAACCGGCAAGTCTCAATCACACTGAGAACAGGGTGTGCTGATATGTCAACTCGTCAGTCAACCTAAAGCGGCAGGAGAGGAGTAAGGGAGAGGGAGAGGAGGGCAGGAGACCTGATTTTTGCAAGTGCACATATGACAGCGATGAGCTTGGTGTGTCACTGAGGAAACGAGCGGCCTCATCCATTATTCATGTGGGTAACAAACTGATAAACGAGGTAAATGAAGAGGAACAACTGCAGTGAAAACCATGCCAGTCGACCAAAAGAGACATTTAGAGGCCGGCGGCACCGGCGGGATCCTGAGAAGCATATTAATCTGTGAGGTAAACAACAAGTTCTGGACACGGGGGTCAAAGCAGACCACCTCTCAGCCACGAGCAGAGGAACGTGGAGGAAGTTCAGAGGACGCATTCAGAGAGGGGAGATTTCGCAGAGACGAGCAGGTGTTGCAGGATTTCACATCTCTGCAAATCAACACATGCAGTGCAAAGCTGTTACATTGTCCATCACCCACCTACCATCCACCAACCAGACCCCTCGCCGCCATCCGCCATCAGAAAATAAATACTTTATACGCCGCAAGTTAAAAGTCTCCAACAGTCGCAGCGGTGATGCAGCACACGTTCACAGAGAGAAGATGCGATATCCCAGGTCTCAGCCGTCATGCCAAATTCATGCAACACGATCTGCACGAGACAGCGGGGGGATGAATTATTGCCCTGTTGCTACGGTAACACCTCGCATGCAGAAAAAGCCATGCCGAGGCCTGAAAAACGTTGATTTGTGTGACTTTATTTCGAAAACCATTCCAGCGACGACAGGGAAGCAAAGAGGCATAAAGAGGAGAGAGAGAGGTTGTAAGAGGAAATAGAAGGGGAGAAAAACAGAGTCGATGCAGCAAGAGGAGGAAGAGGAGGAACGAAGCGGGGCTTCACTCGCTTTAGACAATTTGGGTCACTCCTGTCACTGTATTTTTATACAGCAAGCAGAAACTACTCACATGCCATTCATTTTATTTCCATTCCAAGCAAAAAACCATTTGCATTCTGTCAGTTTTCCCTCTTCCTTTCATGCCTTTGCTTTTTCCTGGTTGATAACGTATGGACACTTTCCACACAACGCCAGCTGCATCCAATGGAGTGG
The DNA here is from genome assembly GCA_037176975.1 of Arrhamphus sclerolepis. Taxonomy (NCBI): domain Eukaryota; kingdom Metazoa; phylum Chordata; class Actinopteri; order Beloniformes; family Hemiramphidae; genus Arrhamphus; species Arrhamphus sclerolepis. Next base: position 679,800 of record JBAMYA010000022.1, on the reverse strand, counting down.
GATATTTTCATAATCTTGAATTTCTTTCACTTTCCTCATCTTTCCAACCAAAGTCCCAGTCTGACTCTCTGGTTTCCAGCAACAATACCCTCCCCTCCATCTCTTGATCAAATCCAGATCTTTGCCATCTGACCCTTACGAGTCCTTACAGGGCCTAGTGACTCCCCAGAGACCCTGAGGGCGGATTGTATGTCTCACCCCTCCGCAGCAACAAATGAACCAGAGGCTCGGTGGCTCACCTGATTGGCTGTCGTGAGACCTGTGCTGTCATTGATTACAGCCTTGTCTTTTCATGACATTACAGGCTCCTAATATCAGAGCAAAGAGGACAGCTGTGGGGACTCAAGCGCGATTCATCAAGTCAGGGACCTGTATCGCCACTAGACATGAAAACAGCTGCAGCGTAAGAAAGCCAGCCTCTACTTGTCTCAATTCATCCCTCACGAGAACCACAATGCACGAAGAAAAACTTCAGAAAAAAGAATCTCAAAAACCTTAAATGCTGTGTCTTGAGGTATTCACAATGCATCCATATTCATGAGGTCTTCAGCAGCACTGTGCAAGCATCACCCCCCAAAATGTCAGCCAGATGAATATGGTTTTAGATAGATTTTTTTTGTTTATTTATGTAGAGGATAAGGAACTTATACTCAGTCAGGATAGTCTGTACAGCTTTATACTGAGCAACCAAAGAAATAAAAAGAGAAAATAAGCATCTACCACTGGCAACTCCTGTTTTCTTTTGAAGATTGAACACTGAATCACTGCTGTTTGTGAGGCATTGAGTCGGTCCAGTAGTAATCGTCTTTCACATTTTCACAATTGAGGACAGCAGTCATTTCTGTGTAGCTGGCAGCGATGCTCCCTTCCTTGTGTCCCTCTGTTACAACGATCCTTAGTGGTGAATGTGTTTCCCTACGAAAAGAACATTCACCGAGAAATATACAGAACATGACACCGACAACAATATGACACTGTGGTGCAGTTTTTCTTTCCCACAGTTTTCCTAAAGATTTGATCTGGCCATGAAAGTTTTGTCTGTTTTTAATGTTATTTTCTTAAAAATGCAATCAGTTGGGTACATTAGCTTAATCAGTAGTGAAGGATAGCAGAGGCTGCAGGCGATGAGTTCGACAAGCTTTATTTTCCAGCCTCTTAGACTTTGTTTGCTACATAACATCGAACATGTTTGGGAACTTTTTCAACTGCTGAATTTAATTTGTTGTCCCAAAGAGTTTAGTTGTTCTTCCTTCACAGCTATTTTTTTTTTTACCTTTACAGGTGGAATAGATTGCTTTCTTTGGATTTCTTGCTATTCATTGTCGATGTTAAGTCTGACCTCTCCTCTTTGTGAGCTTCATCACCTTGAGCATGCTCAGCAGGGGGATGCAGTCTTGGCTATTAGATGAGGTTTTTTTTTTGTTTTGTTTTTTTATGTTGTGGTTGTTGTTCCACCAGTGGTACAAACTGTTTTCCGTGCTACTCTGCACCACAAAAAAACTTTTTCTTCCCCTTTTGTCCTTCACTTGTATCAATAAAAGTCACCCGAGGCCTTGATTTGACCTAAAAAAGAAAAAGAAAGACTCCAATCACTGGCTGATCAAGTGGTGCATCTTTTAAAAACATTGAAATTTATATTTCAGCTGATAATGATCATTTATTCATTTATTTTTTCATTGTGTACCATATATTGATTTGGCATCAGGCTTTATGTCAGATATTCTTCCTTATACAGTACACATCGGTGTACGTGTGAAGGGGATGAGGACTGATCCAGCGACCCTCTGGTTGGAGAGCAGCTTATTTTATTTTTCATTACTGGCTGGGGCTGTCCTGTGTGGAGTTTGTAAGCTCTGTCTATGTTTTACACGGCTTTTCTCTTGGTACGAGAGCCTTCGAAGCACATTGTCCTCAAATTGCACGGCGCCATGTTACAAAGAGGCAGAACAAAGCTGTCAAAGCCAACAGCTAGCTGGCAGTTAAGCACGTCAAATGACGTCCTGCCATCTGATTGGCCAGCTTTATTGCTTAATATAAATTTATGTGATGTGGTACAGAAAGATTCACCCCCATCGAGTTGCCACAGATGTAATATGTAACCACAGACGGAAAAAAAATCATATGTAAAGATGTGTAATTCTGCTGCAAAGTAGGCACTTTTAACATGGGAGTCAATGGGGATGCGCTGTGTTGGAGCCAGCACCTAGTGGTCAGTCGAAGAACTGTATGAGAGCACTTCCTGGAGGAGATTCATGGATGGACTGCTGACCTGTCCAGCATGTACCCCACCCTCCACCCTCAAAGACACCTGAGACAGACTCCAGCAAACCCTGAGTAGGAAAAGGTAGCATAGATAACCAGTCGATTTTTTTCCTAGTAATTATTAAATCCATTGTTGAGCTATTAACGCCTCAAAGTCGAAACACAACTTAGAAATCTTATTTTTGGTTCTCCAGTCATGTATCCAGTCAAGTCTCATGTCTGTACAGTACAAATGAAGCCACACTCTCCACGTCAATGTGCGGTTGCTTGGCAACAGCACAGACTCCATTTCCCTCCGTTTCAACTCTATTTGCTAAACTAAGCTAAACAAGCTGCCGGCTGGAGCTGCTTCATATCTGAAGAGATAAGACTATTATTTCTAACAATGTGCCATAATTATTTGATTACACACTTGGAGTATTTGACGAAGGTTCTTAACTTGAGGTCCTCTGACAAGTTTTCAGCCTTCAATCACATCATTAAGGTTGTGGTTGGCTGATGATCTTGTGTTATGGGATTCAGAACATTATCCCATGATTTGACAATTATAATTATTCTGTCAAACACGGGGTTATCAGACTGGACTCCAATGACTAATAATTACGAAACTCTTGACTAATTTTATGCCATTCTTTCAGACAAATTATTATTTCAGCATTGCAGAAAGTCTTTTTGTTTTTGTGAGATGTAATATGTGCACACACCATCTGACGTCCACATGTGTGCATGTAACCGTCCTGTGATTGAGAATCTAGGACAAACCCCTTAAGTGGAGAGATGAGGAAAAGGAGAGGGAGAGAGAGAGAGAGATCATCAGAGCCATTACTGTGTGATAAATGATTTGCTAGCTGGTGAGTTGCCCTGAGGGAGACGTTGGGCAAAGTGCATGCATGTGTGTGGCGGGGCGGTTAAACCTGAGGCTTGCTGCTATCAAGATCCCATGGCACCCACGTACTCTTAATGCAATCTGCTTCATTATAATGGTGGTGGGGGGGTGGGGGGGCTGGAGAGATAACCACATACACACCTGCAACTGAACCCAAAAAGGCCCTGAAGTCTCTCAACACAACAAACACTCAGCTACACAGCCAAGAAGTATGTGAACAGTCTTGGAGCATTAATTTGTCATAAATCATGATCTAAATTTTCATCTATGAAACAACATTAAACAAACAATGTGCATAAGACAAACAACTATCACTTCCTGTGTCTTTACTGACAATACACATTAAGCCATTAAAAAAAAAAACATGAACCCTTGGAGTTAATAGGTGGTTGAACTTTGGCAGCAATGACTTCAAGGAAGCACTTTCAGTAACTAGACTACTACACAAAATTTCTAAGACCTCTACTGGGAAGGGCTCTTGAGGTCATTGTCTCTGTGGGGTTAAGGTCTGGGCTCTGATTGAGCCACTCCACAAGCTGGCTTTTCTTTTGCTGAAGCCATTATGTGGTGGATTTAAATCCCCCTGCAGCAGAACGTCTACAACCAATCAGAGCAACGAACAAACAAATTAGTCAGCAGGAGAGCGCTGTGGAGAGACACCAGTATAATCAAAATCTTAACTGATTCGAGCTAACATTAAACAGATATACATAATCATGCTCAGACTTTACCAAGTTTACCAAATGTCTCCTACCATTTGTGAATGAGATGGACCTCATCCACCACAAGTCCACGTCTTTAATTAACTGTAGATGCCAAAGCTGATTGTGTTTACCATCCAGACTGTCGTCATCACCTTAAACCCTCTCAGAGGATCTCTACAAAGACAGATTATCCTGATTGGTTCCCCAAGATTTTTGGGCATAATTAATGAGCTTCAACAGAGGTGGCTGAACGGACCTGCTGAGCATTTCTAGGCTCATCGGTACCCACTTCTAGAAAGACTTACCATTGAAGTAACCCGATTAGTTTCTGTCCTTTTCCATCCTTGTGCAGATCAGTAACTCCTGATCACATGTCTCGTTTTCATGTCTCTTATAAAAGAAAGTGGCTCTAAACCACACCTCCCATCTCATTTCACGGAGGTACGGAAACTGCTGACTTCAATTAACTCTCATTTTAAGTAATTATTTCATGGCTTTGCTTTTTTTCCTCCAGGACTGTGATTGTTTAAGCACATCCTGTTTGTCCAATAACTTGATTTGGATGAAGATAAGACCACATTTTATGACAAATTAATGCAGAAAAACTGTTATTTCACATGCTGTCACTTGCCCAGTGTATGTGCACTTTCTTTCCCACAAAGGCACACAAATATATACTGACACACACACACACACCCTATCACACACTTGTGCTCTCTCTCACCCCCACACTTTGCAGGCAATCACATCTCTGGGGAAAAGGAGCTGGAGCCGGGGCCAAGCTCAGAGGAGGAGGCAAATTAGTGCAGAGTTGAAAGAGCAGAAGTGGTAGACGGGAAGAAATAGAGAAGGAAGGAGGGGGCGGGGTTGGTTGGAGTGGTCCAGACATGTGGAATAGACCCACTGTGCTAAAACAGGTGGAGGACGTGTGATATGTGAAGACGGCAAAAGGCAGGAGAGGTGTGAGAATTTAAAAATAAAAGATATATGGTCTAAAACAAAATCTGGAGCAGGCAGTAAAAACATGAGGGCTTACATGTTAGAAAAGGTGGATAACTGAACAGAAAGAGAAGAGAAAGCACAAGGGAGCTGGAATGACAGCAAGAAGGGAGGCAGCAAGAGGGTAAGCAGCTTCTGCCGAGATAGAGGAAGAACAAGAGTGGTAAAAGAGAGAAAGAAATTGAGCAGCATAACCCTCAAGACCCCGTTGTCTGAAGAGGAGGGTGGGTGTGCGCTGGGTGATGTGTGCTGCGTGTGCGCGTCTACTACAGCTCTATGGTGCGCGCTCATCTGGCATGTCTGCGAGCTGGTGTCAAGCTCCTCTGCTTGTCCATGGTTAAGACTTGGGGGGGATTTCTAGCACGGTAGCCCCAAGGGCAGCTCTTCTTGCTGCGGTAAGACAGCCTGCCTGCATGCCTGGCCTCCTGGCTCCAAACACTGGATGAAGCCCAAGAAGTGAGATGCAGCTGGATGAGCTTCGGCTTAAAGGCTGAGCACAAACTCACCGGCCAACATACATCCTGAGGTGATATACAGGTGGAACTGTGAAGCAACCATGAAGATGAGAGAAAGCTCAAGAATGAAGCAACTCTCGCTGCAGTAGCTCATTTCTTTCTGTGTAGCTTCTTAACACAGAGCGTTTCATTTTCCGATTAACACTCCAATTTTTTTAAATATCTCCATGCACTCGTTGAGGAATTTCTGCTTGTAATTATAGCACATTTTCATATCTGCTGTGATTAATAACCGCGAAAGACAGGCAAGTTGTTTACATGTGGGAGTCGCAGATTGAGCTTTCCAAGGTCCAAGTAATGTCTGGAATGAGAGCCCAAATCCAGAGATGAAAAAGAGATGCTCAGGACATAGAGAGGGAGCAAAACAAAGAGCAAACAGAAGAAAATCTAAACCAGCCGGTCCCTCCATAGTTATTTAGAATGCTACACAGATGCCGATAAAATGGATAAGCTTGGAGCACAGAGGAGGACATGTCAAGAATAACAGGAATCCAGTATTATGAGTCCTGGAGAAGCATGGCTGTAGCAATAGATTACAGACTCCAGCTCTTGTCCACCCACTTTTCAGAAGAAGACAGCAGACAGAGTAGTAAGAGTAAAGGAGGTGGGACTGCACCACTTGTTAAAGCAGCACAAAGGATCTTTGGAAATTTTTACTTGGTATTAATTGCTGTGGAGGTTACATCGCTTTTACAACACTGCCCAAGACTTACTCTGGTTCAGTCTCCTGCTTGCTCACTGTCATCGTAACCGTCTTGAATCCCTTAGGGTCACATTTATACCAGGTACTGGAATGGTTTGAGAAATCCCCTCACAACAGGCCAGCATTTCATGCATGTGTTCACACCTGGCATTCAAATGTGCACCCACACATGTCTTGAGTGACCTTCCCGCTCTATATGAACATTTAAAAAAAAAGCATATCATTTTCACCTGCAAACACTAAGCGTTTTGTAATTTATAATTGCCAGTGGCTGCTGCTGGTAATAACTAGGTGTATCTTGCTGGAAAAAAAAAGAAAAGAAGCAGGAACTGATAACACAAAGAAGACCTGTTTTAAGACCTGTTTGTCCCCCAAAATACTTTGCTCAACAGGAGGTACGTGCAATACAAGGACAAAGAAAAGAAATGAAATGACAGCAAGCGTCAAATGCTTTATCTCCTCAGCTATGTTATTTTATTAGGTATTCCCTGAATCCGTCCCAGTATGCTCTCCTGTTCAGAGTGAAAAGAGAATGTGGACACAAGTGTCTCAAACCATCTTTGAACATATGTCCTAGAATCAGTGCTGGAATGTGTTCAGACCTTGGCCACCTGTGATTTAGATGTCATGGGACACGTTTTAATCATCTTAATCATCATCATGACCTGATGTTCAACATATAAAGCTATAAAGTGTTGACATAACAGTAGACCAGGACAGTTCTTCATAATGTTTTGTTTCTGGTCGTACTAGTGACGGGAGACTGGGAGAGCTGGACGATGCTCCCTAAAAGTGATCCTCGTACTAGTACTCCCAGTACCCCTTCAACTGATCTGAGCTTCCATCTATGTTCTCCACTGAAGTCAATTCAATTCAAGCAGTCAACTGAAAATAGCAGGTAAATTTGTTAATTTTCTGTGTGAAAAACTTTTACTGCTTCCTGCTATTTAGTGTGAAAATGAATATTAGATTAAGCAAAATTAAAAAATATCACTTTGCTGCAGCTCCTCCGTTGCTTTGCACTAATGGTGCTCGCGTCTACTAACACAGCAGTGACTGATTATGATCCAATATCAAATCATATCTTCACTTATAGCAATGGATGATCAATTATCTCAAACTCAAACCTCAACAAAGTTCCATTATGAGACATTAGACAAGCGCTGTATTACGCTGATATTTATAAAGCAACAGTTCTCCTCTAATTGCCTATCTGTGTGCAATCAAGAATGGAGTTGTAACATGAAAGAAGGAACAAGGAACCAGTACCAGTAGAAGCACAGGCTAGACTTCTACAAACAGCAACCTTTGGTGTTTTCTGTTTTCTTTTTTCATGGTTTTGGTTTCGATTACAAAGTCGTTGTGCCCCTAGTTAATCAAAAGTTCAAAAGAATGAACTACTCCCAATGATATAAAACACTATGTGTCATGTCTGACTATACATATGGAGCAATGAAACCCCAATTCAATACAGCCTGCAAAGCCCTTAGGGCTGACCTTGGCTCAAAGCTGGATTTGGCTTCAAAGCCCAAATAGCTGATGATGCAAGACATAACTTAGAGTAAGCTTGATCATCCATTCAGCAGAGTTTATCTTTGCTCAGTCCCATATCCCCAAGTCAATAATGTTGACTGATCGACCACCTCTTCCTCCTTTGTCGATAAAGCACACTACAGCCTTTTAGCTTCTGCTTTGGCTCTGTACAGAACAAACAAAGAAAATGACCCCAGAGGACTGATCGAGACCCAGGAAAACAGAGGCTGATGCTGGTGCGATAAAGTCTCTGAACACGGAGTATTTTCTTGCGATAGTTTTTTTTTCTTCCCCTCTAATACTCACAAAAATCTGGTTGGCATTCACCCAGAGGGATGCAATTTGAAAGGAGATTAACAAGGTGATGATTTGTAGGTGAGAGGAGCAAGATTGCTGCAGTGGTAAAGAAAGCAAAACGATTTGGTGACTTTGGTCCTTAAAAATCCTTCTTTTTCCTGGGAGTGTTTTGCTCTCCCATCGCTCTCCATCTTATCGATCAGGAAATCAGCTGCCTAATAGAAAGGTAGCGCTCTCCTCAGAGAGAAAGTCTTAAGCTAAAAGAGCAATAAGAATGTCTAGAATATTGAAACGGACAATTAAAGCAGTCCTTCTAGGCAGATCCACAGCAGAAGACAATCTGAGAGTCAAACAGGCCTGTCCAGGTTGGAGGAGGAGAAAATATTATCTCCCTCAAAGTGTGGGACATACAGAATAGTTCACCTGAAAATCAATTTCCATCACATCTATTACAGACCACCGCTGGACCGGCAAAGAAAGAGAACGAGAGAGACGGACCAAGGGAGACCATCATTTCCCCTTTTTATCTCTGCTGTACTTTTCTTCCTTCTTCCACTGGCCAGACCATTTCCACAGCAGAGTGCGATGGCTGCAAAGAAAGATCAGCAGTCGATCACGATAAACAGTCCACATCTCTCACATTTGTTTCCTTAAAAACCACAAAACGGCATAAGTGAACGCTGCCAATGCTGATTCTGAGGGCTTAAATCACAAGTTAAATCTTGTCAAGGCCAGTGCTGGTGTTGCAGAAAGTGATACAATTATATTATTGTCCTCATTGACACACTAGGTTTTCATTAGGAAAGTCCATTTTATTGGACACATTTCCAATTTAAGCTGTAATGGAAAAGAGAACCCTGTCTTTATTTCCCTCCCAAGAAATGTTCTTCCAGGTTGATCCAGATTTAGACAATAGAATTAATCAGTTAATTTTAGGAAAGAATTAAACCTTGAACATCCATCCACATTAAGTGACGAGGTTGGAGTGAAACCATGCTCTTTAAGATGAGACATTTTAAACTGATTACTTTAATCTAAGTTAACTGGAGTCAGTCGTTTTCACAAAGTGAATCCAGTTAATTAAATTAGTTTGTAGGTGTGGTTTATAGCTACTTTGACTGATAAAAGACACTCAAATATTCTGCTGAGATACATTAATCATGAGAGAGGAGATTTCTGAAGACACACAATCAAGAGAAATTGATCTACTTGAGGCTGAAAAGGCATCACAGTCCTCAGTTAGACAGCTTTTGACTCCTCCTCCTAGAAATAAACGCTAGGCCAAGATTACTCTGAAGGTACGAGACCGTATCTCCACAGAGGTAAAGTAAGACATCTCTGGAACCGGCAAACATCTCTGTTCGTGAGAATTCCACACGCAGGTCACTAAACAGGCCACCTCCTGTGGTGAAACCACTGCAGTCCAAAAGACTGCTGTCGGCACCTTGGCAAGCCAGGAAGCTACCTGGAAAGTGTTTTACTATGTATAACGAAAGGCATGGTGTCAAACTCTTTTTCATCATCACCATGGTTACCATCAAAAAGCCAGTTATTCTTTACTTTCTCAACCAGCTGTGATGCCTCAATTTTCCGTTCTTTGTTTGGTGTCAAACGTTCAGTTGCTATGCCAGGGTAAGCTATCAAAATTACAACATTTGGTTCTTAAATCACACACACAAAAAAAGAAATCTAGACTTTTTATCATAAATTCAGACTTTACCTCCTAAAAAGGCTATTTTTTTCTCGTAAAATCCCAGATTTAATAAACTAACTTAAAAAGGCAACTCTCAAGATCAAAAGTTAAGTGTAAAATGACAAATGTCCCACAATTGCAACTTTTTAACTTTGACGTAAAATTTTAATTCTTTTATTACGGCATCTTTTCATTTTCTTCAAATTTCTTTTTTTTTGACAAAATTGACAACTTTTTTCATCAAATCTTGAAAGGATTACCGTGCTACTTTCTGACATAAAACTTTTCACTCTAAAATAGCTGCTCGGTAGTCTCCTGAGTGCTCTCCTAAACTTGGTTACCTGAGTTTGTGATGTCAGTGGTAAAGTGTAGTGGAGGGAGCATCATGTATCCCAAGTTTATGAAAAAACATTCTGTCTGGGTAAACTGAATGACGCAGCAACAGTGACCTCAAGCGTAGAAGTAAATCATCCACAGGATGTCTTCATAAAACGAAGATCTGCCTTTTTTGAGTGACCCCGTCAGAGCCCTGACACTAAGTCCACAAAGATGCTACAGAGGAGGTACAACCAGCGATTAACTCTAAGGGCTCACTTCATTTTTTTCTCCAGCATTGTCAATGTGATTGTGTGCTATCACATTTTAAGACAAACTGATGCAAAAAAACAGTTAATTCAAAGGGGATTCAAATGATTTCTTTTTTACTGTATACATTTTAGTTACTTTTATAAATCAAAAATTCTTGAGGAAATGTTTTTAAATCAGCTAAATGAATATCTTTGGTTCAGGTTGTTGGACAGGTATTAAAATGGATTGAGACATATTTATTAGACCATTTTGTCTGTTTGTCAATTTAAAAAAAAAAAAAGATTGTTCCAGTCACATAGGGTCAGCTGTGGAGTACTGCAGGGTTCTGTTCTTGGACCCACATTTTTCTCTTTATACATTTTTCCTTTAGGAAACATCATTAGGAAGCACAACATAGATTTTCACTGTTATGCAGATGATTCTCAGCTGTATTTATCCACATGAAGCTAATCAAATAGCCTTATTAGAGGCAAGCATTAAAAATGTGAAGAACTGGAAGAGTGGAAAGTTCCTGCTTTTTAATTTAAATAAAAATTAAGTTGTTGTAATTAGTCCCAAGCACCTCCAGGAGACACATTTGAACTGGACGGTTAATTAAGATCACATTACCTTAGCCTCTAGCTCTATTGTTAAGAACATTGTTGTCATGTGCTCTCATGTGTAACAGGCCGCAAAGTCAGCTTTCTTTCATTTGCGTAATGTTAGAAAAACATTCTGACTTAAGAAGATGCATAGAATTTAATCCATGCTTTGTTACCGTTAGGCTGGATTATTGTAAATCATTATTTTCTTGCTGGACAAATGGCCTTGTTAAAACCTTAAACTGGTCCAGAATGCTGCTGCACTAGTACTAAACAAAACTGGTTATAAAGATGATATCTCACCAGTTCTGGCTTCATTACAATGGCTGTTAAATTTGGAATTGAATTCAAAATAGTGTTTCTTATCTATAAAGCTTTGAAAAATAATGGTCTGCTATATCTGAAAAATCTCATAGTTCCTTACTGTCCTAGTAGAAGACTCTGCTCAGTGAATGCAGGTTTAGTTGCTGTTCCATGAAAGGGTGGAAGAGGCTTTAGCTATCAGGCTCCTCTATTCTTGAACTCTCAACCTCAGTCCAGGAGGCAGACATTAAAGTTAGGCTTAAGACCTTCTTTTTTAATAATGCCTTTTGCTCTATAGTCTCTTAAACCATCTCCTAGGCTTCTGGCTTCTGTTGTACACTGAGCATCTAGAATCAACATTGTCTACCTCCCATAGTCTCACTCTCTTCTCCTTTTTCAGCTGATGTCATGGTGATGTTGCTCTTCCCCTTTCCTCGCAATCCATCCATCTTCTGACGATCCTGAGGTTTACCTGCACCTGTTGGCTGGATGCCACTGCGGGATGCCCGCTGGCGTGGCCGACCTGCAGTAAGACCCTCCAACCACCAAATATTTATATAAGGCTTATATGAATATTTTCCTTCCTTCCCCCTATAATTGATGCCAGTCCTGCTAAAGGTTTCTTCCCAAGAGGGAGCACAAGCTTTGCCATGTGCTCACGGGTCATACTCTGGGTTTCTCAGAGGCACGTAGAGACTGCTTTGTTGTAAACAGATGCTATATAAATGAAACTGAATTGAAAAGTCTTGTTAGAAAGCAAAAGAACTGGACTTCACATCAAAGGCTTTATTTTACAAGAAGAAAATCCTCTCTGAAAACCAAACTTAATGAGATAAGAAAAAAATAAAAAATAAACCAGAAAAAGAGAGGACAACAGACCAGAAAACATGTGGGAAATGATACTTGTTTACCAGAAGTGGAGCAATTGAAAAAAAAAATTGGGAGAGAGCGTGTGCAAAGAGAATCAGGATTGCCACTTGTCTATAAGCTACAACGCTCCACTTATTTTTAACAACATCATCTCGCAATCCTCTTTCTCCATCCAAGCCCTGAATTTCAGGGGTTTTTCATCTGCGGGGTCCTCATTATCAGCCGAGGAAAACAGCTGATGTACTTGAGCATGTCTACGCGTGGAGAATGGTCCGAAGATGACACAAAGCCGGGGGAGGAGAAGTGATGGGCGTGACTGAAGGACGAGTTGTCAGCATTTGTAGGTCAGTCTAAATGTTTAATGCTTCATCCTGATTAGCTGACACTCCATCGCTCTGGTTTTCCCTCATTTTTATAAAGATGTACTCTGATATCTCTTGTCAATACACACACACACACACATCTGCAGGCTCAGGCCACCCACTAAAGAGCTCCAGCTTAGACTCTCTCCCAGATTCCTCGGCACGCCAATTAAGCAGGTATGTGACAAGATGGCCAAAAGTGCCAATTAGGCCAATCTACCACTGCGACTTGTCCCCTTACACCAGCCACCCCATCATTTTCCCAGCTGCAGCTTCCACCTTCCTCACCCCGCTGGTCCTTAATGGATTTTCATGCTTCTTTCCAGCACTCCCATTTACCCAAGTGGCATCGCAATGGCGAGTCCGAACGATGTATGTGTAGCGTTTTGTCCAAACGCAGCAGTAGATCCATCTGGCTGACAGCCAGGGCAGCCATCCTACTTCTTCTCCTCTTTGATATGAAGAATTGGACTGGTTCCTTTCACTTTAACCTCCAGGTCAAGGGTCAACAACACTGAGCTGAAAGGAGTCTTCGTTTCAGCTCTGAGAGAAACTCGTTTCAGGCGTTCATGAGTACTGGTCTGGTTCGCCAACTTGGACGGGTCCTACTTTTTTCAAAGGCATAGAAATAACGTCTCGCAGCACATCGATAACTCGTTCATTCCTGTCGTCCTCTCAAGACCAAGAGCTCGACCGAGCATATGCACCACACAATTATTCACTGCGTCGTATATACGTATAACTTTCACACGGTGAATGGCCGTGCTAGCCATCCTCAGCATACTAAATAATTTAGCCTTGAGCAAACGTCACAATTAGAAGAGCGGGATAACAATGTTGCTTTGTTACATGCATGACAATAAAACATGGAGACATGAATTAGAGTTACATGACAGGGAGGAGAAGAAGAAGAAAGACAAATTAGCTGACAAGCCGCAGCAAAGAAACCCCATTCGTCTGTTTATCTTATCAATTAGGGAAACATATTTTTTGAAAAGAGAAACGGGGCTTGCCACGGGGCACAATCACCTCATAAATAAGGTACATTGCTTAACAAATCCCCAGCCCAATTTATTCCATTACACTCTATAATGGATTACAGCTTAATTCCAGTGATAATGAAATCAGACACTTGAGGAAATGAAAATGGAGAACTTGAAATTTCATGAATCACTTTCAAATAACCCCAGAGAATCAGCTGGAGGACTCACTTAAACAAAACTATGTTCTGCCTGACAAATGGGGGTTGTTGGGTTATTATTTTGACTCTGTGGAAAAAAAAAAAGCCAAAGGACAAAGTTTGCCCTTTTTACCATTTGATCAGCAGTAATTTGAAACACTGGTGCAGTTCTGGACGCTTTATTTTCAACACGTTGCCATTAAGGATTCAGAGGAAGGCTGGCTGTTAATGGCTTTTAGATACTGCCTCCCACACCCTATTTGATGGGGCATGCTTTCCATTAAAGTGAAAGTATTTTGGATGGTTACAGTTCTATCACGAAGCCCCATATGTTGTGTTGTTATTTCCCCGGCTCCATTGCAAGCGAGCCTTCCTCGCTGCTACAGCAACGACGCTGCATGAAAGCCAATGTGTCAAAATCAAAATTCATCACTGTCAGGGACGGTAATTGGTGCTGAAATAGGGAAGACGCAGCACGCTCTGTGCTGCCGGCTGATTAAAGGCGTCGCACACGGTCTGCTACTCTGAGCAACTTCTTCTACATTAAATGTAGGCCTAACTTATTGTCTGGGTGTCAAAAAAAAAGATCCATTACATGGCCTTTTAACACAGCAAACAGCGTGCACAGAGCACTGGACCATGTTTTGGTGCTGAATAGCATTTTTGGAAAGTTTATTGTCTTTGAGAAGCCTCAAGCCAAGACATAACTGGGTCTTTTACACTGGGTGTGGCCTGGATTCATGACAAAGCCGACAGTGGGTCACCGCCTCAGGAGAGAAGTCTGGATGGAAGGATGCACGGAGTATCGGGGACAGGAGAGAGCACCCAGGGAGAACAACAGGGGAGTGGCTAAGAAAAAGTGGGGGGTTATACTGTATGATCATGATGATATACTGCATATAGTGAATATGTACTTTTACATCAGACAAACGAATAATATGATTTATTGCTCTTAAATATGGTTTTCATCTGGATTCTACAGAGTTCCTGCAATGGAAAGGAAATCCATTTCCACATGGAAACACTTTCACCCCACATGGACTGATCACATCCCCCCATCTCCACCAGTGTTGCTGAAACCCCCATTACTCTAAAGTGAGATTTCTTCAATGCAACACCACAGCCTCACTAATGGAGACCTCACCTCCTGTGTCTCCCATGTGGCCGTCTGTCCAGAACAGGAAACTGGAGGGTGGAGGTTGCATGTGTGTGGTGGGAGGAGGTGTGTGGATGTGTTTGTGTGTGTTGGGATGGGAATTGTAGGTCAGGAACTCAGCACTGGCCTCTTAATCTATTGATGGACAGAGACTGGGGGTGCACAATCTGCATTACTTAGTGTGCCCCTGGGCACGTGCAGCCATAAACAAGCTCGCCCTCATGCCCCCTCACTGCAGCCCCCCGTGTACAGCGAGTGCGATCATGGGTGAAACAGATTATATTACCATAACCCAGATATTCTAACTGCCCCTGACCTCCAGCGCAGCGTCGCGCAATGTCAAAGCAAGACTTTGCTGTGGCCTCTCAAGTCGTCTGAAGACAAATCAAGACAAAAGTTGAGGCAACAGCAGCTCATATGATAAATTAAAAATGAATGTGCATGAGCCACCACCCTCCGCTCCCTCCTGGTGTTCTTGCTTTTAACGATCAGGCTGTTGACGATACGCTCATTGCACAATATTTCTGGTTCAAACTCCTCTCGTGGCCCGCTCCTCTCATTCCTCATTCCTGTCACTCTCGGCTATGTTTTTCTTTCTAAAGAGCAGATGCACCATAAAAAAAGAGGGAAAAAAAAGAAACATCATTAAGCTAAAAATGCCTGTGTGACAGCACATTTTGCCTGAGCTGCAATTTTTCAGTTTTTTGTTCGCAGGAAAAGGATGTATTTGAATGATAATGTGCTCCGTCTGCTGATAATGTGTAGTGCTGATGATGGTGACCCCTGAGAGGAGGGAGGAGGCGGGGGGGAGGGAGGGTGACAGCTTGAAGACTGAGCTCAGGTTTGAACACTCCAGATTTCATGGATTGAGGGGGGTGACCAGCCTCTCCTCCATCAGTGTTGGAGCTTTTGCGCCCCCTAGTGTCCACACTTGTTGTGGCAGCTTGAAACAGGAAAGAAAAACTCAGCTGCTTTTGCATATAAAAATGATCAATTAAAATCAGGTTGATTTAAGTCAGAATTAAGAAGAAAATTACAGTTTTTCTGTGGATGCTAATGCTGGTCCTAGCACTGAGACATTATGAAGAAAAATGAAAGCATTTTTACCATTTCATGTATAATATTCACGTCTCAAGAAAGGCTGGAAAAGTAAGTGGTACAAAGAAGAGAGAAACACTTGGACGAACATCTTGCAGCTAAGATTGAAGACCCAAAGTTTATTATCGTCCTATGTACCGTTGGAAACATGCTTCCCTGCACAAAGAAGACAGGAAGACAGTAATCCTTTAAACGGCAGCACAAGAAAAAGACAAAAGAAATCTAAACATTAGGAAAATCAAGACTAAAATATATACTAAGGAGAATTATGAATATGTAGGTTGAAGAAAAGTGAGCTGCAAATAAACTAAACTATGTATATGTAGTGCAAATTAGTGTGCTTATGTATCAGGTGTGTGCAATTTCCAGCAACAGCTGTGCAATCAGGTTTATCGTCAGCAGACTTCTTGGAGAGACATAACGTAGGGGCAAAGGCTCAACAATCTGAGAAAAATCTGAGAAAAACCGAAGAATAATGTCCTTCGGTATCTCGTCATTTGAAGTACAAAATACCATCAAAAGATTTAGAGAATCTGTAAAAATCTCTGTACACAAGGGACCAGGCCAAAAAAAAAAAAAAATCTATGTTAGATTTTGAAGTGAATTAAAAACAGGCATTCTGAAATCACTAGATGAACTCAGGAAGACTTTAGAAAACCTCTGTGGTATAGCAGTTCACGAATGCAGGACTAAAGTTTATCATGGAAAGGAAAAAAAAAAACAAAAAAAACACGTGGATGTGACCCAGAAATACCACCATCTTCTCTGGTCACAGCTCATTTAAAATGAAGGAAAATGGAAAACTGTCCTGTGGTCAGACGAATCAAGATTTGAAATTAAGGCAGGCAGTTTGTTATCAGCGCTCAGGCAAAAACAAACAGAAAAACTGCATGTCTGATGGTAAAAGGGTGCATTAGTGCCTGCAGAACGGACTGACTCACATCTGCCAGCAAGCGCAGTGACTGAGTCTGAGTGCTGAACTGTCCCGCCAGCAGTCCAGACCTTTAACGTAACACTCAGAACTGTGGAGAAACCAGATAAGAATGCACCTAAACGGGTCTCCTTAGTTTAGAGACGGATACGAACAGCTGCTGAAAGAAAAGAGGATGCCACTATCTCACTATTTCTCAACTTTTTACAGACATATTTCTGCCATAAATTTGCAGATATTTTTGTGGTACTCATGAGAAGAAATAACAAGAAATTCTTTAAGTTGTATGTGTAGAGTCACACATTTGCACACTGCAAAAAACTGATTTCTAAGAAAGTTAAAAAAAAAAAAAAACAGAGAGAAGAAAGCACTGTTTCAAGAGAAATGCTTCATTTTAAAAACATCATATCTCATTTTAAGAATTCCTCTTTTTAAAAAGAATTTCTTTTTTCGTTTTACTTTGTTTAATATAAGACTATTTGATTCCTAAATCCAGTCAAATTGTCTTATACTAAGCAAAAAATAAAAAAATAAAAAATCTGCCAGTGGAGTAAGAAAAAAAATGTTTGGTTAGAACTCTTAAAATGAGATTTAAAAAAAAAAACAAAAAACTTAAGACTTTTATTTTTTTAAACTTTCTTAGAAATCAGTTTTTGCAGTGCAGCTTTCTCTAAATAAATCATATGAATTTTGTGCTTATCAATGTAAAAAACCATCTAGACCAAAGCCCCACTGATAAAACATACAGAAGAATCTAGATGATATCAGACACTCCAGCTCCCTTAATCTGTCTTTTTCCCCAAAAAATTATAGACAAAAGAATTCAACAGGAAAGGAAAATGCATCTTGAAGGAGTTGCAGTCAGCTTTGTAGCATGTGTGCAGACCATTAGATGGCAGCAGAAACTAAGGCTAAAGCTACCTGTTCATACCTTCACAGAAAGTCTTCATCACTCTATAGTAAACCTTTTTTTTCCTGCATCAACTAATGAAGTATATAAAGACAGTATATATTCTTCTGTTAAATTATATGACCCATAATTTTCTTTTATCAATTGTGTATGTGCATATCTGTATTTTATCAATATAGCTGTTTGTTTGTTCATCACACTGCATCTAAATTACTTCTCATTTCTACATTCTTGTCACACCTTCATTATTTATTGTTCATATATCTTTATTTTCCACTTGCTTCAGTCAATTGATATGCTGCTGAAACACTATAATTTCCCTTGTGGGATAAAATAAAGTACCTATCTATCTAATAAATGAAAAAAGCAGGAAATCTATGAGGCACAAATGTCAATACCGTACATCTGAAATGTAGTAGAGCATGACATTTTAAATGAACTGTCAATATTCATACAACATTTTTACTGTAAAGACATTCACATATTTTGTGCTCATATTGAGTGAAGATTTTCATTGTCCATAAAGACAAAAAGTGGGTGCAGTCTAAACGGAGGACTATAAATACATAGATTCAATCCAGCTTTTATTGCTACCTTCAAAAGATTTTATGTGGCTATGTGGTACATTATTGAGGTTAGGTTCACAGTTAAAGTGCTCCACACCAAAGTAGGCGGAGGTATCAAACTGATAAAGTCACTTCAGTGTGAATGAACTTAAAAGGGACTCAAAGTGTGCTCCAGTCTGCCTTTGAGCCACAAGGAGTGGCTGCCTTTTCTAGGTGTGGTGATCTGGAGTTTACAGCGTTTACGGCGGCTTGAAAGCAGACACAGACGGACGCAATAACACACAAGCGCAGGAATCATGACTAACACGCTTGGTCATGACTCAAAGGTCAATACAGCCCTGAAGATACGAGTTTGTGAATGTGCAAGGAGACGGAAAACAGCTGAGGCGGCGCCTGGATCTGGCTTCAGCTGGCGATGGATCTCTTCAGAGACCCTTGGTTCCGATCCAACAAAGTGTGATGTGTGTATGTGTGGGGGTGATGGAGAATGATAAAATGATTAAGTCCCAATAAGGAAAAGCAGAACAGGAACAAAAGCGTGACTAGGAGTGAAAAGTCAAGTTGCTAAAATGTACAACTCAATAAACGTGCCCCTGAGCAACGACAATCTCACACGAGTTACAACAACGCACAGGTGATCAGGGCAATACAACTGGAACACTTCATACGAAAAAAACAAACAAACTGTAAGGGCCAACTAAGAAGTAACATCAATAAATATTTACAGGGTGAAAGCCTGGACTATTTAAGCATATCAAGCATCACAAAGAAGTCCAGAAATGTTGGGACAACGAAAGAGTTTCCATTACTTTTTTGCCTTTCTACAAAGGTGGAAACTACCAGCTTTAATTTGAAAGGTTGCACAAAAACATGGCATGTACTATAAAGTAATTAAAGCTATCTTAAGCAAATTACCTTCATTTTCAGAGCCTCAAACATATTTGGACAAAGTGACATCATTGTATATGATGTACAATTATATCATGTTATTGTAATATCATTATTGTTTTATTACCATCCTATCAAATGCGAGCAGAGGATGTCCCTGTACAGCTCTGAATTCGTCTTTATCAATCATCAATAAACATAGTGAACCCGTTCTGTTAGCCATACAGGCCCGTACCATGCCACTGCTTCCACCGTGTTTGACACATGACGTGGTCTGCTGTGGAACACGGGTTGTTCCTTTTCTTCTCCACAATGTTCTCTTCCCATCAGTTTATCTTGGTTTTACCTGTTTTCTGCTAATGCCTCACCTGGATTTCCCATTTTGAACGTTACCACTGGTTTGCATCTCCTTGTAGACCCCCTTTATCATTTAAGTCACAGAACATGGAGGTATTTTGTTTAAAACAGCTGTAAATCGTAAATGTGAGAGCAGAAATTCAAGTCTAAGGACACAGACATGCTTGCTGTAGATTTGCGGTGTTGTCACTGGATAAATTACCATGACAACAATAACACTGTCATATATAATTCTCTATGACTGACACTATTTTATGGCAAAAAATGTTTTTGTAACTTGTTGCTGAAGTGCCGATTCAGTTGGAGTTGTTGGCCGAGCCATGCTCTGCGGCACCAAACATATACTGCTGAGAGCATCTGTTCTCTATACATGGCCCAATTTCTTTTGTAAATAAACACATAGATGCAGCTGGAAGTAAAAGCTCTTAAGCACTCTTACACTAATGGAAATAAACAGTCATGCTTTTTTGGAAATTCATGCTCATGCATACCCGTGAGCAAGAAGTGACACGTAAACCTGCCAGGCCCACCTGACACCTTGTGAATACAACACATGCAAAAGATAAACTGGATATTTACTGGCAGGGATAAATGCCAAGGACTTAGATAAACACTAAAGCAAAGAAGAGGGAAGAACTGCTTTGTCTTCTGGAAACCTGGGGTCTAGAAACCATATGGTTATATTGAAACTATAAGAATGTTTGAAAAGCACACCTTTGGATGATGAAGCAAAGAATTTATGGGTTGATGTTTGTGGTTCAAGCCATTAAGTAAATCATTTTTTACATAACTTTTTAAAATTATTATTATTATTACTGTTAGCAGCTGGTGTCTACTGAAATCTAATTTATGTGCTCTCATGCAACAAATCTGACTGTGTCTAGTCTCGAAAGTAGTTGAAAGAAGGAATTTTTTCCATCCGAAAGGCTTAATTTTATTGCTTGCATTGAAAGATTTTGAACTTGTGCAATGAATTTCAGAGAGAACGAACATGCTGCAGTAGCATTCAGTGCAAAACAGCTCCTCTTCCATGGCAGCACCAAGTTGGCAGTGTCAATGGTAGCGTTGTTAACATTAGCATCAACTAAGCTCATTCGTAGAAGAGTTGCACTTCCTAAATTTGAATACTAGGAGATATCCTTCCATATTTCATATGATTGACAGACACAAAGTGGAAACAACCATTTCTGACCATTTCTGTTAGCTTTACTTCCTGTTTTATTTTGAAGTCCTGTCTGTGTCTAGTTGTTCTGTTTGACTTTCCTGTTCCTCGTTTCCCTGATGTGTTTCACCTGTGTCTCCTTACCACTCTGTGTGTATGTAAGGTCCTGGCTTTGTCTGCCCTGTGCTGGTCTGGTCTGGACTATTTTCTCCTGGTGTTCCTGCCTGGATTTCGTTTGTGTTTTTGCCTTGCCTTCTTTTGAGTTCCTAGTTTCTTTTGTCTTTTCCTGCTGTGGCAGCATTTTTTGGTTTTACTTATTAAATATCTGTTTTTGGATTACTCCTGCTCTACTGCATTTGGGTCCTTCACCACAACCCCACCTCATAACATCTCTCTCTCACAACAATGTTAGCATTAGCACAGAGCCAACGCATCCACAAAGAACTGTGCTACTTTGAAATGGGTACCAGAGGACATTACCTGTATACCATACAGATCGACAGTCAGTAGAAAAGAATATTTCCAGTGTTTGTTTGTTTTTTTGAAGCATTACTTGCCTCATATTTGTTGGAAAAAAAAATGTATTGTGTAGTTCAGCACATATGTGCCTTCCGAGCATCAAGCTAACAAGCTTTACTTCTTCCTACCCCTTTTCAGACATGCTAAACTGGACATTTGTTATGTATTCTTATGCGTGTCTATGTAGCTGTGTACACATTGTATATAGATTTATTTATTTTTATGTATATATACATTCATATAAAACATTCATTTACTTATATAGATTTATTTATGAGGGGTTCTATACAAATGTGTGTATGTGTACAGATTGATTGATTTATAGATACATATTAGTGCTAAAGATTTTTTTTTCCTTTTTTGTACATGTTGGTATGTATTATGTTTCATACAATAGTTTTGACATGTCTGAAATGAATCAATAAGATGAAAATGAAACTAACACCTATCGTTATCACAGAATAATGAATAACTAACAGGCTTTGGAAAAATACACTAATTTCAGTTGATTACTGTACAGGCTACAAATGTAGGCTGTTGGTAAGAAACTATAGAGTAAATTTCTCTCCCACAACAATGTTAGCATTAGCACAGAGCCAGCCCATCCAAAAAGAGCTATATTTCTTTACAATGAACAGGGAGAGGGTATTACCCGTATACCATACGGATTAACAGCGGGCAAGTGGAAATGAGGCGTGAATGTCATGGGTGTTGTGACACGTACCATCAAGACTTCTCAAAATAGCCTGTATTCTTAATAATAATTTGGGTAAAAATAAGAAACGGCAACAATAAACTAGACTGGTAGGTCTCACTGGTTGACCACAAGGACAAATGGACAAATAGATCAGCTTAAGATCATACACGTATACGCGCACACATGTGGATAACAATGATCAACAGGTTCAGGAGTGTCATTCAGTACAGTGCAGTACTGAATAGCAAACATCACAGTACTTTACAAAAAACCAGACCACTTTATTGTGTTGAAGAAAGTAACCCGGTGCATCGTCTGTTTAGCTTTAAAAGATTTGAGTCTACAGTTTCTTGGATGAAGCTGATTCTCCCTGGTAAAATAGGAGCTCATATTTCCTTCTTACCACAGATTCCCACCTCCTATGGGAAATTCACAAAGAGGCTCAACAAAAACCTCTCATCATCCTTCAGATTCTGTTTTGAGAGAATGCCAGCTCATTAGCTTCTTATCTGAGCAAAGTCTAATAAAAAGGGTCAGGATGGCCCTGAGTAAAGAGGAGGTTTTTCTCTGTCTCATAGATGAGGATGCCTCAGATTCAAGGCTGGGTTCCTGGAGGGAGGCCAGGGGCCACATTCTGACCTCAAGGAGAGAAGCAGAGAGGAGGCCAAACAGGAGGGGGAGTGAGAGGGAAGTAATCAGGAGGGGTTGCTTGTGATAAATCCATGTTGACATATTTGGCTGCTGCTTGTGCGACCAACAAAGAACAATTCAAACTTCTCAAAACAGTCAAAATTTCAAGCAAAGAATACAAGATCAACTCCTCTGGGGAATATCCTCTTTAGACAGGGTGGAACTCTGTCAAAACATTTCAAATATTTCAATTCATAAATATATCACATATGTCTTTTCTTCTGTAAGAAGAATGTCTTGTATATCCTTAAGTCTCACATGTAGACATGTACCCACAGTATTTTTCGTTTTTAGCTGTTCCAATTTACAAATATCTTACCATAGGTTATATTAAAGCTATAAGGACAAACCCTCTGTTATATAACCTTCAGATATCTGATGAGTGAATAGGGACTACACAAGTACCGCCAATTATGACGTGTAAGGGAGAAGAGGTCACGCTCTTCCGGGGCTTTGTAGACCTGTGCCTTTCTGCGCTAGTGGCTTCCTCCAGTTATTCCAAGCAAAGCAGACAGGGTCACAACTCGTGTAGATGTCAGCTCTGAACCTTTCCCTGATGAAATGACAGGAACATAGCCTGGACATTCTTCCTCATTTCCCTCAAACTAAATAAATGATTTCCAAATCTGCCAAAGACTCTAAATGCAGCAATAACAACTAGTTTTTCAAACCCATTGGAGATGCCATCTTGACAGGAATTTTGTTCATACCAGTATTTTACTCAAAAAAAAGTAAATGTACAGAAAGAACCAGCATGGCCGTTAGCTGGATTACAGCCATCTCAGTTACCAAAAAGCTAGTTATTTTAGCTTAGACTATTCTAACAAACGTCATCTTAGATTTATTTGTGATTGAATTTGTCCGTCCATCCTTGTTTTAGACGTTTCAGTGGTGATATCTGAAATGAAGAGTGCAGGATCCAAAACAATGACTGCTGGAGCTCCAGCTGAGCTCCACCTGAGCTAATATGTCACTAGCCTGAGAGCCGAGACTAGCCATGGGTCAGCTAAACCAAAGCAGCAGCCAGACTGCAGCTGGTCGGCAGCCTTTGGCTGGTTATACCAGGGCACAGCCAAGCCAGCTGGATGGTGTCAGCAGCCTTGGTCAAAGGCCATCTTTAGCCCCGGACCCTGCCAGGCCAAGTCACAGCTAGTCCCTCTAGTGGTCATTTTTGGGAACTGCATGTATTGTTCATCTACATTTATTTTTCTGGGATGATTTTTCTGCATTACAAAAGAACAAAAATCAAACATGATTTTGTCATCAACGTCACTTAGATGGGGAACGTTGAGATAAAACACTAAAATCCTCAAATGAATACTGGTTTATTTGGATGTATTTTCTATATTTTGACTTAAGTCAACAAAACAGAAGGTGGCAATTTGCTGAAAAAATATACAAAATCTCAAGGTCAAGTTTTAAAAAATACAAGAAAACAATCTTTAAATGTAAGCAGTCAGCAAAGACATGTCTCCCTGCCAGACGTCCAGTGGGACATACTCAGATAAGAAGTACAGAGGAAAGTGAATCTAGTGGCAACTTATCCTCCAGCACACTGAATAATACTGATCATGCTGCTTGCCATTTAAAATGATTGACAGCAACCTTCTTGAAAATAGAGGGCGAAAGAGCCACAAGGTATAGGCTTTAACCCCCCTACCCCTGACCCCAACCCTGATTCCTCCACAGAATGGCTTCCCAAACAGACAGCAGATAATTGCATCTTGAATTTGAAAGTCACATTAAAGGGCTCATAATGGAGCTCTGGCTCAGATAAAAAAAAGGATCACTGGAGCGGACAAGAGGAACAACGGATCTGTCTGTGGCCGGGGAATGGAAATTGGTATCTCCTTGATTTGTACCTAAGCATACAAAAGATGTGCTCTGCACAAGCATCCATTGTTAATAATATGTTGTATTTGAAAAGGGCAAAAGAAAAAAAAAGACTGCTTGATGAAAATATGAAAATTCTTGTGTGGAGATAATGGGGTCCATTGCTGTGAAACACAGCTCATAGCAAAATGTTCCTGTGTTACATGCAATAAGAAAAATATCTCATCTGATTCAACAGATCTGACAAAAGTCCAGCAAATGGTCAATTTGAACTATGTACATAAAGTATTTCAATATGTTTCCCATTTAATTGCCTTTTTTTTTTTATTTTAAGGTGACCATCCAAAAGTGAATACAGGGGTGAGAGTAAGTATGAAAGTACCAAAGACAACCTTGAAGAATAAGAAGTATAAAAAATTCAAAGCCACAGATGACCACACGAGCAGCTCAAATGCAAATGTGAATCCCATGGGCCTTTCCTGAAATCCAGTGGGATCAAAAACCCATTATACTGCTCTGGTGGAATCAGAAAAAGATGGAAACCTCAAGTCGTGTTGTCAGAAATATTTAGTGTTTAAAATGAAAAGCACTGAATGCAATGAAGTTTGCTTGGATCAGTGGGAATTTCTGTCATTAAAAATCACCATCTGGACCAAAAATACCAGAAAATATGAACTAAATTGGAAAAGAAACAGCAGCAAGAATAGAGAATAACCACATGACTGTGATTTTATTTAATAGAACCACGGTGCCTCGTTTCCTTGTCATACATCAAGGACAAAAACAAACGTCTACATGAAACTCAGTGAAAGCGTAAGGAACTCCATTTGGGCGTGGAGGAATGAAGGTTTCAGTCTCCACTCTGTTTCCGCTTGCAGGTGAATGTTTGTGGAGGCTTTCTTGGGTTTGCTTGAATACCAGTTAATGAGTTCCCAGAGGAAACCACCGCTAAGCAGGTCAGAGACCACTCCAAGTGCCAGAGCATTCACAGTCCCGCCATGCATGACCTTTGACTTCACCCCTGCCCTTGTCGTTGCGACACAGTCTTGTAAAAGTCTGAAGCATCACTTGAGGGTTTATGCCATACATATCCTTCCACAAGCCACATAAATTCTTCATTTACCAACAATCTTTCAGGGAGCTCTTCTCAGATAAACGTCTGCAATGGTCAAACAGCAGATGAAGGAATGTTTTTCAGGGAAGAATGCCCTTTTTCTCACAAGTTGTCACAATTTCATGAGATATTGATGAAATGACAGTTTAGCGACATGCTTTGGTAAAATTAAAGCTGGGATGCAGAAAAACAGCTGTCTTTTTCAACTAAACCTTTACAGCTTCATAACAGCTGCTTTTAGGAAGGGGAGTGTGTTATGCTGAACTAGTTCTGATTGTGAAAAAAAAAAACAATAATTTAGATGGGGAATGCTGAAGTAATGTGACAGCCCACTGACAGCTATGAGCTGAACCTGACTTCACTGAGTTATTCGAGGGTAATGTAAAAGCAGCAGAAACAAATCTATAATTTTTATTTTTATGGAGGTTAAATCATTTTTAAAATCTAAGACTTACTTTATATGATCTGGGTATTTAATGAATTTTTCAAAAGAAGAGAAATAATAACTGACATGAGCAGGATAAAGTCGATTACTTATTCTGAAAGTCGACTTCAATTAATTTTTGATGAATTGCCCCAGTCCAAAGTGACTTTTGGTGTTTTTTTGCTGAAAATTGAAGCAGATACTTCAACATGAACAAAGGTCCTTTGTGCTGTTTTAAGAATTGCTGCTTCTGACCAATAAATTCAAAAACAAGTAAGAAATTGAAATCTTCCAAAAAATAAAGAAATTAAAGAACAGTTAGATAGATAGATAGTCAGCATAAAAAATACATTAGACCAGAATATTTGTCCAGCATTATTGGCAAATTTCTTTTTTAAGTAAGTGAACTTAAGTAGTATTGGTGTTAATGCTAACACAAAAGTTTATTCTGACTTTTCATTCCTGAAGTAACGTTCAAATTATCTTTCATTTATATTACCCTTAACATGATGTACGATGAATGTGAAAATCTATTTCAAAACCACAAAAAACATAACACCCATTTATTTTTACATCCAGGCTCACACAAAAGCAGCAATTTAGCACCGCGGCCTCAAACCACAGCAAATGACATACATGCTGCATACATGAAACCGAAGACCACAGCCCCTTCATCCTGTCTGCAGGTACAAGTCTGAAGCACAGAGCTGCAATTTTCAGATATGTTTTTAATTTACGCCACAGGTGAAAAGAGAAGCTGTGAGCCTCTCTGCATTGCTGGCATAGCGTAGTTCCTTATCAAATTAAATCAGGAGCAGACAGAGATACAGAAATCTGACTGATGGAGATTCCCATTAACATTCGGCCAAGTCCTGATAGCGTCTTGCAGAGATTAAGGTGATAAATATAGACAAACCTCCTGCACTCTACAGGTGAGTGTATTTCTGCCCTTATAATGATCTTCAAGATCATGGTGTTGATAGCAATTCTGATTAGACCCGCATAAAGAAAGAATTCATCACTATTCAAACCCATTAAAAAAGCTGTTTAACCAACAAGTAGAATCCCACGTCTTTTTTCATCACAGTATAAATTAAAGTTAAGCATCTTGGAGCAAGGTGAAGAAGTACTGAAGAGCTGTCTGGACAAAAAAGAAGCGCTTACCTGCATTAATATATTTGTGAGCTTCAGTGAGCAGAAAGAGAAAGAAAGAAGAAAAGACTTGTTAGTCAATATTGGATTACAAAGGACAAAAGAGCATAATTTCAACAGGGTTTCTTTTTCTACTTGAAATTTTTAAAAAGAGGACAGGATAGAGAGATGAGTAAGCCTGGGATGCCTGAGGGACATGAAGCAGATGAAGGAGAAATGTGATGAGTCTCTTTCACAAAATATGCACAACCCTATCCAAAAAGAGGCTTTACATATATACCATCTTATTGATCTGGCATCCATTTTAAAATCCTAAAAGAAGTAAAACTAATCAGAAAAGTTCCTTGGTCCCTGTTACCCATTTGTATTCACCTGCCAAAGAGTCAGCAAAGCATTACAGTTATGAGGACGGTGCACCTTCACAGCGGCACAAAATCATAAATCCAGCTCATCCCCGTTACCTCACACACGTACACATGCTCACCCCGATCTGTCAACCTGCTGGTCGCACAGCTGACGCAGACTGAGAACAAGCAGCGTTGACGAGGCACATAAGCAGCTCATCCATAAAAGATGGGCAGGCGAGGCTGCGACATGGAGATATTTACCACAGAGAAACCTAAAAACCAGAGCCATTATTAAACAAGCAACCACTGAATCACTCCCTACGTGTCCAAAGTTTAAATTGGTATAAGGTGGAAATATGCTCTCTATACCAACAAAATGCCATTTCACGAAAAGACATTCTGATCATTAGAAGTTGTAAGAGATGATAGAGGTGATAGAGGGGCTACAATCAAAATTCTACAATCAAAATTAGTCATTAATCATTTAGCTGTCACTCATTCTTTATGTAGGAAACCTGAATCTCAGTTGTCCATTGCCTTCCTCAAATTCATCACTATTCCAATGTGATGATGCAAACGTAACAGTTATTTCAATTACCTTTACTGATACAAATGGGGCGGACAAATTGACAGTCCTTGTAACTTTAAAGGAGAAATGACAGACTAAATGATGTTAGGCTTCCCCTTTAGACCCTGTGCTTTTCCTTAGTTGGTGCTCAAATGCATCAGCTGTGCCGGAGACTGGTTAAAACACAACTAAAAAGTAAGTATATTATTTCTAAAAAGAAAATAAAAAATACTTTTTCTGTGCTTGAGGCCATTTGTTTGGGTGTCTGAAGTCACCACCAACTCAAAAACACAGATATAACTCATGAACCTGAAACTTTGTGGGGGTTGAAAAAGTGGAAAGATTGACCTCAAAAGAGAATAAAACAAAGTGGCAGCACTGGAACAATTCACAACTCCTAAAGCTAACTACCATAGACATAATTGAAAAAACGAGCTTCTGCACTGTGTCTCCATGGTATTTTTTGACAAAACTACATTAGAAAATTTTTATTAAGACCTCAGGGAAGGTTATAAGTTGGAGAGTTGCTCTGCTGTGATTCGTTGCTTTGTTATCCAGTTGAAATGCTTGTACACAGAGTCTAAAGGACCATTTATATTCTACATTTGAAATGGATACGTGGACAGATGATCTTTCTGTCCATTGATTTTGTCCATCTTTTGGTATGAACCCTAAATCCTTAATATTATGGACGAAACAGAGCAAGACATCCAGAAGTCGTGGGGCAGTAGTTAGTGCATCAATAGTTAACCAAATACAAGAAAGCAAAAATAAAAGATACCCTAACCCTTTCACATGGGTAAAACTAGAGAAAAGACCTCCCCGTTTACGAAGCATCTTTCTTTCAGTGATCTGACAAACCACTGCCATTTGAACTGCTACTTTGACTCTGAAGTAGCGCAAATATTACAACCTTCTCAACATTTGCTGTTTCTTGATATCAGTAGCTGGACTCGTCACTGCCCCCTGGTGGATGTGTTGCTAAACAGCCATACAAATGGAAATAGTGCACCGAGGTGAGGGTTAGCGATGGAAACAACAGTGGAATAGACAGATGTACGAATGTACGAAAGTGGAGTATAAGTGGGCCTTAAGACTCAAGTTTAGATTTAGATTTGATTGAAATTCGGTGGATTTTTTTTTTTATCGACCATCAGATGTGTCTTAACACTTTTAAGAACCCGTCACCTTTATAGTGTTTATGAGATATTCTACATTTATTTTTCATAGATGAAACTGTTTATATTAAAAGTTAAGTGTCAAGCAAAATTTCATGCAGAACCATTAATACTAGCCTGCTCGCAGTTGCTGTTTTTGCTTTTTTCGGTGGGTCAAAGCCGACTCCATCAAGCCCACCATCCAAGCACGAGGCTGCTTCATCAAAGGCTGTTAAACCACCAACCAAATAACAGACAAAAAAATCAGGCAGTCATTCTGCACAATAACCTCTCACCCTGACAAAACAGCTGTTTTGATGTGTTTTGTCCTGGGGCGGGTATTAGCCTAGTGTCAGCTCTTCTCCTCTGTTCCACCCTCTTGCATTTCCCTTATCCAGCTTTCTCTACTCTCATCTTGATCCCCATTATACCACACTGGGGTCTTTGGGGGAGTAAACGGTCTATTATCCAAAGATGGAGCTTAAGACAACTTAAAGCTCCGGAGGAGTGGCTATTTTATATGGGCTGAAAGACGAGAGAGAAGGAGGGAGTCTGTGTCTGGCCTGGCGTTCCCATATCACTTAGGCTAATGTGATTACGGGTGAGCGAAGGGGGAGCTCATTTAGTCCAGAGTGTGTTGGTTCTAAGTGATTCATGTCGGGGAGGGACGAGGGGGGAGGCAGAGAGACGTGGCCGGTCACAGGACGCATGATCAAATAAGAATGGCAGTGTTAGCATTTTTAGTGCCTGGTACCAAAATTAGTACACATGAATGCACAAACACAAACGTTCATTGGTGGCTGCTGATGGAAGACAACCAAGTACATTTTCAGAAGTTCTGCACCCAAGTACATTTGATTACTACTTTACACCTCCAAATGCTCCACTCAACTATTCACTTCACAGCTTTGATCGGTGGTTACTTTTTAAGAATAATATTTCACACAAAAGAGACCTTGAAAAACAACACATCATGTAAAGATTAAAGTAGTGGTTTCCCAGTGTTTTGGGCCTCTGCTTTCTTTAAAGAGGTGCTGTTCACTCAGGGCTACTTTTCATTACAGGCTGAAGATATTAACAGCTCCCGCCACAGTGATCCTTTAAAATGTGGGTCAGGCTGCAACCCCCCCATTTGAAAATTGAACCAAAATACAAGAGAAAAGGGGGACACAGGTACACAAAAGGTCTTCTTTGAGCAGGAATTCAGTTTAACTTAATTCAGTTTATTTGTTCAATGTGATTTCACAACAAAAGAATAAACTCAAAACACTTCAAATATCAAACAAAGTCAAATGCAAGTTTATTTTACAATCTAACTATAAGAAACGTGATTGGTTGATTTGTTCTTATTAATCTTCAAATTTTTGCTGCTATTTTTGCGTTGTTTTCAAGTAAGGTACTTGCTGCCATGTCTGAAAAAACAACCCATGTTCAACATTTATCAGCACCAACTCACATACAAAATCTGCTCTGTTGCTATGTCTGAGCTACATACAGTATAGGACGTAAACAGAAGGAAACTCAGCGCTGGGAGCTACAGCGCTGCAGATGAAAAACCCACACTGCCACCTAGCGGTTGGTGGTGTAATTACAGAGAGCAATAACACAAAAGTATAAACGCCAGAGTAGGGACCGTGTGTCGCTACTATGCATAAGTATAAATCAGACTTAAGACTCTAAACCATCTTTAGATTTTTTTGTGATGTCAGTTTCTTGAATGTGAAATATTTAAAGCCACTCTATGTACCAATATCACTTTTGGCCACATGGGTGAAAATAGATTTGTTGGTAAGGCTGCTTTTTAGAAGAATTAAACCAACTGTTTAAAGTGAGGTGGGTAAGTGCTAGGGATTGTCAACGTGTGAAATAAAGAAGTTGGGAACTGACCAGTAACATTCTGAAGGAAAGATGCCCATGCTGTCTCTCCAACTACAAGCTGTACCATGTCTTTACCGTAACTGGTTTATGAAGAAACATGGGTTTCCATTTACAAATGGTGACCTTCTTCATTAAATAGTTTGCCTTCTTAATTGTAAACTGCGCTTGTCCATTTACCCACCATTTTGGAAGACAGTTTCTAGATTTACTCACCACAGGACAGTTAATTGGTGGTAGTAAAGCAGTTAAATATCATCACTGAGAAGATGACTATCTGCAATGTACTCAGAGGGACAATTGAAGACTCATGTAGAGCCTGTGCGGGCCCAACTGACCCAGAAAGGCATCATGCTCACATTATTTGAAGCAGTTTTGAACTCAAGGCTAATGGACATAAAATGTACACAATATATAATGAAGAAGCCAGCTGGACTTGGCGATCTGGCTGACAGCCGTTGTTTATGGAAAAGAGTGGTACCTCAAACATAGCAGATGGACCCTCTGGACATTTTTACTGCTTTTTCGCATCAGCGGTACATCAAACTGGGCTCCCAAGCTGGTAAGACATATCAAAAGTTTCTCTAGAGTTAGTTTTAATTAAATAGACGAATGCATACACTACAGAGGCCCAACATGTTCCACATCATTTCCCTATCCAGTTATCCCCACCCCCCGCCACTGCTGTAAACTGAAGTCTTGATCACTCAACATGACTTCTGGGAGAATCTGAGCATGTTTGAAAAAGGGAAGTGAGGTCCTTGTTAGCCACTCAAACCCACCCCCCTCCTCCTCTGAGAATACTGTCCAACTCAAAAGAAGAAAGAAAGAAACATCTTACAGACAGGAAGAAAAATGTGCCGCCCCCTCCCCCATCCCTCTCTACCTCTATTGTACACTTCCAAATACCTCCCGTCTGTTTTCACACCGGCCATGGCTTTCTCCTTTGTGGTGAGTCCTTCTGTCATAGTCATAACTGTCTGTACTTGACTTGACACATTGGCAGTCCACCGTTGCTTGCAGGGTCTGTATTGCACTTGTATGGGACATCATCCGGTAGGGTGAAAGCAACCTTTTCAGAGCCCAGACTCCAAAGAGGGTGTATTGGAGATCCAGCCAGCATATGTGAATCTGAGCTGCCTTTGGTCAGCCTCAAACAGGGCCCAGAAATGGGGAAACGGGGACCTTTCTGAAGGACTTGGACCGACTTGTGCATTTTCTCACACTGCGGGTTGTTAAGGGTCCGATCAGTTTCCAGCTGTGAGGTGTATACAACCCTTTCACCGTCCCCTCCTTTTCCCAACCACTCGAATAAATAGAGGCTGAAAAATGGGCCGGAGGGGACGAAATGAGAAGAAAAAAGAAAGAAGGACTCCTTTGGTACTTGTTTACCTCATGCAGCACATCCTTCATGTCGTCCTAATTTATTTGGCCTTGGCGGACAACTGCCTGCTTGAAGAATAAGCAGGGTTTGCATTGCTTATTTTCATTGTGGTGGATTTGTCTCAGCTGAAGGGAAGTGAGCCTTAAGCTGATGAGGTCATGCTGCGGGAGTTTTACCATCTCTGGTTGTCCGCAGGTTGGACCATTTTGTGTTTAGTGTGTGAATTGGTCAGCGTTTTTGGTAAGCAAGTTTCCCAGCTAGAGAATCAGATTTAATAGGGACTTCATTGTGACAATAATGAATTTCTAAAGTTTAGTTTATAATCTTAAGGTGGCAACCACTTAATTTGTATAAGTCATTTATTTACATATGCAGCACAGAGGCTCAGAGATTTTATACATCAGAGAAGACAGAAATGCAAAGGAGTTCTCCTTCCGCTCAAGCGGAATCTTTTCACAATACCGTAATTTCACACGATGCAAATCTGCAGCTCCCTATAGGCCTCCCTTAATTAATTTAGTGTGAGAGAAGAGATTACACACCCCAAAGCAGACATGAAGATAGACAGCCAGGACATACTGGAACATTTGTTCAGTCACTGTCTTCCTCAAGAGCTAACATGAGATACTGGTAAATGACCTTTAAATGAAGTCTGGCAAAACATAAACTTATTTCCACTTGCTGGCAAACTGTCTTGATGAATGACAACATTTGACACACCAGACGCCTCCAAGGCTGGACTCTTTTCAGAAGTCAGCATAAAGAAAACACGAAGACAGACAAATTCAGCTCCTCATTTGGATGGGGAGTGTTATCCTTGTTTTGAGCAGGGTGCTGCCTGATGTTCTGTCCATACAGGACCTGCAACGGTTCGCTGTGATTGGAGGGGGACTGATGACAGTGTGGGGAGGTGTGAGGCTGACAGACGCCACATTCCTGAAATTCTCTCTGACTGTTTCTACTAAAAGTCTATCACGTGAAGGTTAATGTGGAGCCTCAAGCCAAGCTCCAGTGAGGCAGAAATCTGGAATTTAAAATAAAAAAAAAGAGGAAAATGATCTTTTGACATCACTGATGATGTGTCCAGGTTGCATCACAAGTTTATGTAGGTTACAAGCTACTGAATAGTAGAGTACCAGTTTTCTATGGTTAACAGTTTGTCATTATGAGAAATATGAGTCCCTTTTTCTTGTACATTCAAAAGATTACCAACTTTGGTACTAGCAACCACGGAGGTGCTAGCCTGGCCAGCCATAGGCATTCATTTCATGAAAGTTCTCAAAAGTTCTCTATTGCTCTTGCCAGAGGCAATTTCTTTTATGTCTATTGGCACTGTCTCCTGGTCAGTCAAAGTCAAGTACAGTAAATGTACAATAGAAGTAAAGTAGAAAAGTTCACTTTTCAGTCATGCCTTTACTGCTTAGTAAACAGCAGCCAGTTTTGTGGCAGTGTAGACAATTATACTCTGATCTAGGTCTGTCATGTAACAGTAACCCTTAAGTCTGAATCTTCAAACATTCCAACAGATACTCTCAAGCACAGAAAAGGTCAATTAAAGTAAGTAAAGTCTTGGAAACAAAGGCAACTACTCTTACTCAAGTATATTATTCTGTAATGGATTGTAACACTCTAGGATAACTGTTTCAGGTTTTATGGCCTGTTAAGGCATTCAACATTTTGTAAGCATTTAACAACAAAGGGCAATAAAATCAGTACTTGTGCATTTAGTTTCTATAAATCTCAACAACAAAAAACAAAGAAAATCAATTAGAGTATAAAGGATCAGAAATTACTGCATTACATGTTTCTTGTAAGACAGAGCTAGTTCAGGCAGCCATCTTGAGAATGCTCACCTTCACCAAACTTCTTTTTTTTACTTCAACTCTTGCCATCTTGTTCATAGGTATATTTAAGTAACAACAGGTACATCTCACCAAGCTCACTGCCACTCTGAAAATCTCAGCTTCCACCTGTACACTCTGATTCTTTGAAGGGTCTGTTCAGTTATGTTCATCACCACCAATATCTTTATGTATGCAAAGTAACTGGGAAATGATTACATCAACATGGCCTTGGTGCCAAAGCTTAAGTGTTTTGTAATTAAGAAAGCATTTGAAGTCTGTGCTGCGAGAGCTGACTGACTCAAAGTCATTAAAATTACAAATACACATGCACAAGCATTTCTTGTTACAAATACATCCCATGAAGATACCAGTGAGGTATAAATTTGTGTTTCCCAGAGATTCAGGTTTCTTAGCACAAAGATTTCTGCTTCTCAAACTACTGTTCTGTTGACAGCAGCACAATTATTTTACATTTAATTGCCCATTCTAACAAGATGGATTATCATCAATACAGCAACTAGGTGGACTGTCAAACTGTCCAAAGTAATGGTTTATTTGCATGCAAGAGATTTACATTTGACTGAAAATAATCACTTTATTAAAGCAAGACGATTGTGACTGTGAAAGTATAAAGTACATTAAGTGTGGAGGAGTCTGGTCAAAACTTAATTAACACACAACATCTGGTGTCAAGTTCTCTGTTATAGTTCTGTTGCAGTATTGACTTTCATTGGCATTTCAGTGCTATTTGTGAAAAGATGTGCCAAACAATACTTTAAATACTTCTAGTCAACTATATATAAGTGTTCACAAAATCCTGATTGGGACTGTCCTTCATTTTGGGGGATTGCAGTTCCATATTTTTTGGAAAAGCGAAAGCAGTGAAGATGCAAAAGTACTGGACACCACGTGAATTTGATGGAGGCTTGCTTCATTCTACAACTGAACCTTTTCTGACAAATGAATGGGTGGTGGTTAATTAGCAACATAATTTGACTTGGTTGATATACAAGGTGTGCTTTCAATCTGACAATCTCTCAAAACCACTCACAGGAAAGAAAACTCCCAGACTAATGGAGAAGAGATCACAGAGATGTTGTAATCCAACTTTTAAGAGGACACTAGATGCCAAAAATGTTCCATCTCATATTGAGTCTTGTCAAGTCCATCCTGACAGCGATGAAATTAAGATCTGTCCCAGACACATTCATCATGTGGATCACCACCATGAGTCCAATTCTGAGCACAGACTTGGCATGGCCGTGTCTCCTGATACGACCGAAGCAGCAATTTCATCTAGAAGTTAATTCCTGCTTGGACAAAGTCAAAAAGGCACAGAGAAATAAAAGTACCAGAAGCATCCATAAAGTAAGCAGCCCAATCTTGTTTCCTGGAGCCATAAATGACGTCACTGAATCTATTACTCCGTCCTTACTTTGGTACAGGATGCCTGATCCTTCATTGTCCTCAGTAAAGCCTACAGATCCATTAATGGATCCTAAAAGCTCTCACTGTTAGAGGAAGTGGCTTTTAATTTCAGCAATTAACAAGTACCTAAATTCATAAGTGAACTTGATAACTTGAAAGTGAGGCCAAACGGGGGGGTAAGGCATCCACCATCAGCAATCCCTCAAACCACTCGGGACAGTCCATGACGATGTAATTATCAAAACCACATGTAAACAAATGAGATGGTTTCAGGCTAAAACTTCCCTCCAATCATGAGAGATGATCAATGAGGGCTGAAGTGGTTAGTCAGCAGGCAGACGACATGCTGAGGACAGTAATTGAGGAGCTTCACATCCTTGGCTACTGACGTGTACAGGCACTCGGCAGATGAGGGATATTATAATTTGATTCATTGCCGCCCACGAGGAGGGAGGTCTGTGAGATCAGTGTACTGGTTAATAGTGAGCAGCATGGTGTATCCTGATGGTCCACTAAGGACTCTCCCTGAAGCAAATGGAGGAAAAGCTCTCACGGTAAAAGCTGAAGACATGCCATCATAGAAAGTGGAGTCTTTGACTAAAGAAAACATGCAGAGGAGAATCTGTCTTGAACTAATCAGAAAACTCAGGTCAGGAACTTGAGCAGAATCTCATCAACAAGTCAACTAGTTGAATCAACATCCTGACAAGTTAAGTGCATTTTATTTAAGTATATTTCCACGAAAAAGTTTATCCCTGACATTTCAGAATTTGGATAAATGGTATGGGAGGTTTTTAGTCCAGAACAATGACTTTAAAGAGGGACTGCCATAAACTGGACCTATTCAAAAAAATCAAAATAAAACAGCGTACAAATGGACAGGGGTTTTCAGCTCTTTTGCAACATATGCAGTAGATTTAAGGGATCCACTGTTTTGTGTGGATATCCAGTTCAAATGGGAAGTGTGAAACATGAGACCTTCACTTATGTGCTGTGAGGCATTCCCTGTTCACCGTCTGTGCTGCGATGAGCTGGATCCAACCTCGAACACTGAAGCAATTTGGTTCACTTTATAAAACACAGATTTTCTTCAAATATTTTTCTCATAAATGAAGCCCTTTGATATCAAGATAATTTATGATAATCTTTTTCTTCATAATCTTGAACAAAAGTTTTATTAGAAACGTTCGTTTTAATCAACAACTTGAGAGTTTTTGTTTGTGTTTACCCCTTAGCTTTTCGCCTACCCCTTGCTTTTACTCCTTCCACAAGCTCTACCCAATACTCCTTAAAACAGAGGTCAGAAGGACAGGAAAAAATAATCAAAATTTAAAAAAAGAAATTCCCTGAAGAAATGGGACACCCGAAAACCTTTTTTTTAGGCCGTCATACATCACCACACGCTATTGCGTGGTAAATCTGACTTCCAAAATACCAACTTCAATGACTGATGTTTTGAACCTTTTGGTTTAGCATTAAGGTAGACTGTTTCTGCGTTTTGAAGTTAGCATGTTAAAATCACTCCATAAAGGATGGCTCAGTTCAGCCAGCCTGGTTAGGGCTTTCCTTAGTGAGCTGACCTTGTACAGTTCTTGAAGGTCAGCAAGGGGTTCCACCAATTTTCTTGCAAATCTTAACAATGCAGATAAACAATGTAAAACAATGATAAAACTTTCTCACAAAAGTGCTATAGGCATTAAAACAAATGAATGCAAATGATGACTCAAAAGATAGTTTGCTGTTGATCCCAGTACCAGCATACCATAATTCTCCTAATAATCCCAATCGAGCACTATCAAGGGGCGCACAGGAACAAGGGGTGTCTATTTTGACCCTCATAATTCCAAACATTCTTCGTATATCATTTACACACCCTTGTGATTAAAATCTCAAGTGGTTTGTCATTATAATTTAGCTAAAAAAAAATTGTTCCTTGCAATATCAAAATTGGAGTGTTAATAATTCAGGTTATGGTATATTTTTAATGGCTGGCATTGCTGTGTCATCAAGCTACAACGTAATCATAGTAAATCTATTAGAAACATGCAATAGTTGACAGTTTTGAGATTGATGTGAAAAATGTCGAGGATTGGTGTTAAGGGTAGCTTAATTTATATTTTGTTAACGTGAAAATATAATAAGGGAGGGAGTGTTTATTAGAGTTAATAGGGTACATTGGAACAACTGCTTAAACAAATCAAGTCATTTTAAAGAATATAAATTATTGACTATTACTTTTTTCTGAAGTGATTATCTTTGAATGAAAAGCTAAAACTGTGACTGGTTTAAACCTTTTATAACTTGGAGATTCTAAAAACAAATGAAAACATCTGCCAGTTAGGAAAAATCTAATCATTCCAGTAGCCGCTGTATGATTAAGGATTTTGGCCTTGCTTTTGAGACACTGAAATTTTGTTTTTTTGTCTCCTAAAACAAATAAAAGTGCACCTGAAACCACTATTTTTTTTCATGAATCCATAGTGTCTGACCATGAATGACTTATTGAAACGTACATTTGGGTTTAACCGAAGTTTAAATGTTTAACTATCCAAAGTCCAACTGAACATCTCATTAATATCCATAAATGTCAGGGTCTTTAGTTGTTAGGCATTGTTTCTCTATTCCTCAGTGAAAAAAACAAAATGGGAGGTGGACAAAGCTGCTGCTTTTGTCTTGTGTGGGCCAAGATAAAGCCACCCAAGAAAAGGTTGCCATCCATCTTCATCCCGCCTGGCATGTTGCTTTAGTCTCTTCCACCCTCAATGTAGCCCGCGTCTTTTCTGCTCTCCCCGTACGTACGGGTGTGTGTGTGCAAGCATGCTGTGGTTGGTACCGCTGAGGTTAATGAAGTGGAGCCACCTTTCTTCCTCTCCAAAATGAAAGAGACTTCATTAGGTCGTGTACTGACTCGGTGTCATTCTATACTGTATTTCCAAATTAAAATTAGAAAAGAAAAGTTAAAATACAAAGGAGCTTCCATCACTTTGTACAATGACATGCAATGCCCACACATGTATGAATTAAAGCAAATAAAAAACATGATTTCAAAAAGTTTCAAAATTCAAGTTAAACGATCTGATCAACATTAAAAGACTCTCGGTGTTCAATAAGATGTCAGACGAGACCTGATCTGAAACATATGAGATTCATAGAAATCAGAAGCACCAGATATCAGAGTGGTGGAATCAGCATCACTTACTCAGGGCTTAAAGTAAAAGAAAATCCTGAGCCTGAACTTTTATCCAAGGAGCGGTGGTGCAGTGAATCCAACGTACACTTAGTAGGCAATTTGGCAAAAAACTTTTTGTCACTGTGCTTGGTAATGTATAAGATGACCAACAATTTAAATGTGAATTTTATAAAGTAAAGGTTATTAAGTTCTAAGTGGAAACATGTGAAACTCAGTCAAGCTAATTATCCTGATTCATTTAGCAACCATTTAATTCAGTAAAGGGCAATTTCTACAAAAAACATATAAATTGCAACTTTTCCATCATTTTTGTTCAAAACAATGGCAAATGAAGTTATAGGAAATACAT
>JBAMYA010000022.1:625167-640585 GCA_037176975.1 Arrhamphus sclerolepis | reverse complement strand
ACTCCTCCATAACAGCTCAACCAAAGATACGACATGTTACTGACTCATTTTCTGGACTAAAACTAATTTTAAAAAAGACCACTAGTTTGAATTATTATGTGACAGTTATGTGACACTTAAAAGTAGCTAACTATTTCATTTGAGATACAGAAACACCACATTTGTTGTTCAAGTAAAACTGCTTCTGACCTGGTTTAGTCACCATGGTAACAGACTTGGGGTATTAGTTACTCAAGTTTCTGAATCCAGCTCAACTGAACCCTCTAGCTCAGAGTTGTAACCTCATTTTGTGAAACAGATAGTTTATACAATATGTAATACAAGAGCATATGATATATAAAAAAATAGAGATGTAATATGTAAAAGGATGCAATAAATATAAATGTGTATGATATCTAATACATTTATATATAAATATGTAGTGGTCCATGGGTTGGACCACAAAGGTACCCACTACCACCACACACACACACACACAATGAGTCATAAATGAATTAACATGCGTTAAAAGCGGCGTTTTGTTGTATTATAATTACCCCAGTGCCCCAGTGCGTTAATGTCTTAAACCACACACTGAGCGCCAACCTATGATTTACATTGAGGCAGACTGAATTAATAGAGTATCTATATTTAATGAAGTATATATTGGTATATTTACTATGGTGTATAGTACTTAAAGAAAAATAAAATGAAACATGCTGTTGAATTGGAGGTTATTTTTGAGTTCAGTCTTCATTATTAAAGATTAAACATTCCTTTATTATCACTGTATATACAGTTACAACAAAATTTGCTATGGCTCTGGGGTAAAAGCTGCTCACAAATTATGTGCTGTCTGTTCGTAATGGATCTGTATCATTTAGCAAATCGATTTTGTAACATTTATCTTGCTGAGTGTTCTTCAGAAGTCTAACATTCTTAATGCCCATTCTTAATGTCATCTGTTCAGTTGCTGCTGTCATCTTTCTTTGGCAGTATGTTTTCATACAGCAGACAGTTTATTCCATATTATGCCTCACTGCCACTCTTTTGCCCACTATAGAAAATAAGGATGAGGAGGATGCAGACCTCCACATCTCTGTCGCCATCTTGCAGCAGCATGCACACCACATCCAGACCTGAAGGAAACACCACTGGACAATCCTGATCTTCTTCTTTCCATGGATGGTTCTGCCTCATGTGACCCCCAAATGGGTACAAATAAGGTTGGCTATGCTATATGTTCCATGCATGACACTCTTGAATCTGCACCCCTGCTGCCCCGTTACTCTGCACAGGCCTCAGATCTGGTCGCTCTCAGCTGTGTGTCAGTTGGCTGCAGGTACGAATGCTACCATCTACATGCTACATGCTTTGGGGGTTTGTTCATGACTTTGATGCTCTTTGGAAGCTTCTGTGGCTGGTCCCCGTCTACCCAAACATCCACCTCCCACTTGGCCATTTGATCACATCATGATGGATCCAGGAAACAGACCCCTCCCTTCAGTTAGACTGAAGTAAAGGCTGCTTAAAAGTTGACTAATTTTGGCTGTTTTAGCACAAAACCAGCGCGTCTCATCAAATAAAGAAAAACCATCAACAATATTTATTCACACTTAACATTAAATAATACAGATCAGATTTGAATTTAAATTTCAACAAAATAAAATGTTTTGAAACATTATACATCTTTAAAATGGATGCAAAAAAGTCATTTGAGAACAAATAAAATAAACCCATTAACAACCAAACAGTTTAACGGTCTCTTTCTCCACTCCCCAAACCTGACCTGGAGGGCTGAAATATATTTGTAATGCATTGTGCTTTATTTTTTCTTATTAAATGCAAGTGCATCAAGATTTATTTAGGAGTGTGGGGCATTAAAAAAGAAAAAAAACTATTGAAATAAAAGTATAACAATGTTTTATTTTGTTTAATTTTATTTTTTATTTTGCCTGAAAAAAAAAACACACCATGTCAAAAGATCTGTCAGCTCAGTATCACAGCTTCTTCAGTCACGGTGCCTGGACCATCCCAAACAGCACGTATGTGCATCACTGCTGTGAGGCAGAGGGTGACCACCGTTCTGGAGGCCTCATCAGAAACGTCTGAAAGTCCAAACAGCAGAAGACTCCATCATCATTCCAGATGAAGAGGCAGACGAAATGGAGAAAGTAGATCCATGAGATCCAGACCGACCTACGACAGTGGGCAAGAAAAATATTAGGTTACTTGCTGCAGCTAATGGGGATGGAGATGATGTTCACTTCCCTGAGATTATTCCCCAGATAATAAGACTTGAAAGTTACTTACCACTCTGGACACGAATAATGGTTCCCCTCTTCCAACATACCAGCATGAATTCAAAAATATACAGCAATCAGTTAACCATATTGATCATGCGCTGACCTCATGGCCTGCGTGCTTTGGAATATTCACTTTTTGCATTTTAGAGCAATAAGACCGTTTTATAACAGCTTCAGATCAAAAACCAAAACATGGAAATTACTCAAGACCTTTTATCAAACAATCACAAATGTCACAAAACTGTGACTTGCCAACTCAGAAATAACTTTTTTTTTGTGGCAGAAAATGTCATCTTTTTGCAACATTTTGACATGAAATTACAACAGTCGTAAAATTGAACATTTAAGAAAATAACTTTTTGTGCTTTTTGTTATAAAATATTCATTTTTGATTAGAAATGAAAAACTCGAAATGTAAAAGCATTTACTTATGTTTCCTCGATCCTGACTTTTTGACATAAACCAGCTGCTCTCCTCTCCAGTCATTCCAGTTTTTTGATGTCAATATCAAATCAAACAAGCAGTCGCATTGAAATCTTGTTTTTGCACACTTTCACGGCCGGCAGAATGAAGTGGTGGGCTGGATTTGGCCCGTGGGCCTTCAGTTTGGCACGTGTGCTGTAAAGGGAAAGCTGTATGAACTGCTGCTTCCCCAGAAACAGCGACATACTGACTAAAAATAGTTATTTCTGCTCTGTTACAACCGGCTCATATGAAAAAAGGGAAGTAACATAAATACCTGGGTGTTTAAGGTAAATAGGAACTATTTATTAACAGAAGGAACTCAACAGCGAGGAAAACTACAGACAAACAAGTGCAGGTTTGACCACAAACCAATAACTAAATAGCACATAACTTGTGTAACTACAATAAACAATGCCAAACAAACACAGGAGAAATGCTGGATACAGACGGCTCCCCTGCCCCATGGGTTCTGGTCTGCTGGCTCCTCATATCTGCCGTGGCTCCTCCTTGTTGGTGGATTGCCTGATGAATCTCCCGCACCAGCCCTCTCCAGCTCAGGTGAACAGTATCTGTCAATCAGGTCCAGCTGCAGGGCAACCTGTGGGCTGCTGCACTCCACACACACCCTCAGAGGGGAGGCCAGATCCCCAACACAGGGCAGCAGCCGTAACATGCTCCAACTGACCAGAAAAGATGTGATCATTTTGTGACCGTTGTGTGCCATCACTGACAGAACATAGAAGATAAGGATATATATTTATATTATATCTTATCTATTTCATTATAGTGCTGTTTTACTTGTGTATTTTGTTTTATTAGCTATATCTGTTTATTTTATTGCTGACTTGGGGATTGTATTTGTTTTATCCTCAACAGATCTTTGGTAAACTGAGGTTGTCTTTTAAATGTGTTTCACAAATAAAGTTGACTTTTAGTCTCACTGCCCACAGCTGGATACACTCTCTCTCACATACACACCATCTGTATCTGTGTCGCGCTCTGTCTCAAACACCCGTGCACACACAGACATTTGCAAATCCTCAGCTATCATACCTCCACTGGCAACAGCCTGCCTGAACGTGGGACGATGTTTCATGAACCTGCGATAAGTAGCCCTCTGGCATCTATCATTAGCGCGGCTCAGTTATCATGCATCAAAGAGCCAATTGGAGGCAAAGAGGGCGATACCAACCCCTACCATCCTGCAATTCGCACGTCCCGCTCTGCGCATGTGCTTCTCTGCGCATGTGCGCGCAGCTGTAGTCCTCTGTGGTTGGTGTTGTGGTCCAGACGTAGACCTAAACTAGCCTCCCGTGAACTGTTTCCAGTCAAGTACTCATATAATGAGAGACATTCTGCATGGGCCGGATAACAGATAAGGGTTTGAGATATTAACATAAACGGGTAAGCGTCATAAAATTGTTAAGTTTCAGTTCTGTACTCTGTGTGACATACGGGAGCTAGTGCTAACGTTAGCTCAACAAAACAGCGTGATTCACGAGAGTCTGAATTTATCTGCGTCTAACCTGCTCCATCTGCATGTGGCACTCCTAGTAGAGTCTGTTAGGAACTGTTAGGTCTCTGTTTATGTAATTAGTGAGAAAGGTTACTATTTTATATCGCTACCCAAAGCCTGTAGCTAGATGGCTAATTGTAAACAACCAGATATGCTTATTCCAACTGTTGTGCTACTTTTAGAACTTTGACAGCCAGACTGTTGTTGTGAATGTCGTCTTATTTTTTTTTTTTTTTTATCCCTTCACAGTTGGAGCCATGGTGATCATGTCAGGAACAGCTACTGTGCTGCAGCAGTTTGTCAGTGGACTGAAGAGTCGAAATGAAGACACCAGAGCGAAATCTGCCAAAGATCTGCAGCACTATGTGACCACGGAGCTTAGAGAGGTACCATGCACTTATTACAGTCCATTTATGAAAGTTTCTCTGAATATCTTGTTCTTTTTTTCCTTTTAGCTATTGTCCTTATAGGTCGCCACAGTGAACATCACATCAACTAATTTCATGTCCTTTTTTACAACATCTATAAATGTCTCAGTTCTCTTATTGATTCTCATCCAGTTATATATAATACAAATGGCTGTAGTTGTATTAACACTTTAATTTTAAGTATGCACCAATGGTAGCGGTAGCTACAGGTACCTGCAGGAGCCTGCTTCTGATCATGCCTCACTCTTGCAGCACTCGTCAACGAAATGTTAATGTCAGATGGAAATTATTCATATAGTATGTTGCTAACCTTATTAAAATCAACAGGACCTCGAATTTGTTCGTTACCTGGGACTTTTGACATAGAAGACGCTGTCCCTCAAGCTCCCCGCGAGAGTTGAGGCCATCGCTTAGGAGTGTGTCAAAGACTTTACATCCGTGCAAAGTAATTGCACACTGCCTGGTCAAATGTTTCAGCATGTTGGATGTATTTCCCTCCTTTGATGTGATCACAGCTTTGCACATGTTGCAACTATTTATGTGAAATATAACCAAACTTTGGAGCCGTTCTGCCACAACGCCATGTTGGAAACATTCTGAGCCAAAATATGAGGCATGTATGTGACGTCATCGCACAAATGCTGTCAGATGTTAGCAGAACCTATAAGTGGGATCGTTAGGCAGGCAGATTAACAATTCCACGGAATCAAACTACTGAGAGCCGGTTCTCGATTCCCATCTCTACTCATCAACCATCTACTGATATATTCACTGTGCCTCCTCTGTACATGTCCAAACCATCTTAGTCTGGCTTTTCTGACTTGTCTACAAAACATCTAACATGTACTGTCCCTCTGATCTCCTCATTCG
Organism: Arrhamphus sclerolepis; assembly: GCA_037176975.1. Lineage (NCBI taxonomy): Eukaryota > Metazoa > Chordata > Actinopteri > Beloniformes > Hemiramphidae > Arrhamphus > Arrhamphus sclerolepis. The sequence continues at coordinate 635,021 of JBAMYA010000022.1, read as the reverse complement.
TGATCCTACTCATCCTCGTCACTCCCGAAGAGAACCTCAACATTTCAGCTGCTGCTACCTCCAACTCTGCCTCCTGTCTTTTTCTCAGTGCCATGGTCTCTAAACCACACAACATTGCTGGGGTCCGTTTCACAAAGCGAGTTATGTAAAAAAACTCTGACTATGTTGAACTGGATTGTGGAGAAACTGTTTTCCTTTTCATAAAGAGGTTGCTTAACTCTGAACCAGAGGGTTTAGTTGAGCTGATTTCAGAAACTGGGGTAACATACTCAGAGTCTGTTACCGCGGTAACTGAATCTCTTAACTAAACCTGGTTGGGAGCAGTTTTACTTCAACGTACCTTACTTACTGTCTCCTCCCCTTCATGAAGCTGAAACAAGTTAAATTTCATCAGACAGTCGATTATATAACGATCATTTTGGAGACGTCTGAATGATGAAATATTGCATTTGGGTTGGTAAAATATGTTGAGGATCAGAATAATTAGTTCAATACGAAAAAAACCAACCATGACTTGTGCTCATGACACCTTGATTGAACAAAAACATAAAAACTGGGATATAATCCTTCCGTGCATCACAAATATTTCACACATTATGTCCATCCATCACACGAATCACCTTGGATTATTAATTATATCAGCTATTAATTTGCAAACGTCTGTTTATTTAATAACAATGGGGATATGGGGATATTGAACATGCTTTATCATATTTATTAGAAAGTGAACGAAGCAGACCTGCAGGAGCAGTGGTTCATAAGCCCCCCCAACCCTTCTTTTTTTGTCTTTAAAAACACATGTACCTTATATATACCATTGTTTATTTTTCCATTCGCCACAAAGTCATCGGATAATCAACATGATTGAAAAGTCATCATTAATTGTTTGAAATACCTTTTTGAATTACCTTTTACCCAGCCCGAACTTGGGCCGGGCTGGGTTGTTCAGACAGAACGTGCACGAGCTTGGGTTGGTTGGCCCGATCTAAACTCTTTGCGTTGGCCTTAGCTGTAGAAAGTTGCTCTGTCCATTTTCCGAAGCCGGCTAAGTCTCTTTTGAGGAGATGCAGCCAGTCAGCATCAAGTGCTTGCATTTCGTATTGAGGTTGCCAGTTAAGCCCAAAAGGACCCAAATAGGTGCAAAACCACGCGTTTAAAATCCCCCATTTGACATAACTTTATGAGCAAGGTTTTTAGGAAACGTCTGAGGCATTACAGACAAAAACAGCATTTTTCTTGTCTCACAGAGCAAGGATACATACCCTGTTCAACCATTCTGTGCCAGCTTTAAAGGAGGCATTCCCTCTGTGGTTACTCCTTCATCAACTTTATTTTCTTCATCGCTGCAGTCATTTTATTGCAGAAAGTCACGTTACTGCAGTAAAATTCACTGTTTACTTGCGTTGCCATGGTAAATCACAGTGTCGGAGCGCCCTTGATGATGGCTTCGTATAGTCGCGGTAACTCAGACTCAACATACTCGGAGTTAACTGAACCGATTCTGAAAACCTGTTCTGAAACCAGAAACTCAGAGTTTGTTCTCTGACTCGGAGTTTGGTCTCACCACCGTCTTCAACACCTTTCCTTTCATTCTTGCTGATGCTCTTTTATCAGTTATCACACCCGACACTTTTCTCCATCTGTTTGCTTGTTGCTTCCTGCTTGCTCACGCTTCTTCACCTCTTATCCACATTCTCTGTTGCTGCAGACTGTTGAGCCTAAGAACTTAAAATCCTCCATCGTCTTCATCTCTGGTCCATGTAGCCTCACCGTTCCACTTGGGTTCCTCTCATTCACTCATGTTTTCTGTCTTGCTGCAGCTGATCTTCATTCCTCTCTTTTCCAGGTCGTACCTCCACCTCTCTAGATGTTCCTCCACCTGCTCCCACTAATGATCACAATGTCATCTGTAATCTTCACAGTCCACTGTGATTCCTGTCTAACCAACTTCTCCAGACTTCCTCATACAAAACCACAGCTCCTCTTTCGGCACCCTGTCGTATGTTTTCTGAAGGTCCACAAAGACACAGTGCAGCTCTCACTGATCTTCTCTGTGCTTCTCTATCAACATACTCAAAGCAAATATTGTAACTGTCGTACTTTTATTGAGGTGGACCTGGATGAATCATAGAGTGGTATTTTTCCTAAAAACATCCAGGGCACGATGCAAACATGACCAGGAGACATCATTTCCACATCCTAGAAGTGGTTTTACATTATTGTTTAGCTAAAACTATTGCTTTTTGTTGCTTCTTAAAATTGGCGCATTAATAAGTACGTCTTTGGTCTGTTTTTCGTGGTTGGCTTCAGCATGTGCAGTGACGACATGTTGTCATTAGAGAGGGAGCGTCTATTAAAAGAAATACTTTATAGATTATTGACAGTGCACCAGACCCTCCTGGTGCTTAGCAACCCCACAACATGATACTGCCACCCTCATACCTCACAATAGGGATGGTGCTCTGAGACCTTCACGTTTCCTTCCTTTCCTACAAACAAAACAATTCATGTCAGGACCAAACAGTTTCATTTTAGTCTCATCAGTTTACAGGAGATGCCTTCAAAAATTAAGACCCCATCCCCATGGGCAACTGCAAACTGTAATCTGGCGGTGTTTTGGTGCCATGGCTTTCTCTTGCTTTTCAACTCACGACAGTTCAGAGCACATTTTACTGTGGTCGAGGTCAAAATTATTTATACAGCACATTTCAAAGCAACCAGTGTTTTATCAGACACTAAAAGCGTTAAAAAACAGAAAATATATATCTTGACTCAACCCAATCTTTGTTCTGAGCAGAGATTTGAATGTGGCAACAGATCGAGCCCCTGTTATGTTTTATTTGCAGGATTTGCACCAAATCGCGTTCATTTCCTGAAGGCTGTGGCGGGTGTGTGCTCCGTTGCTGTTTATGCTCGCTTGTTACTTGAGCAGTTGTGGGACCTTCAAGCACCTAGAAATATTACCCAACGACAAACCGGACTTGTGAAGGCCTGTAATCCTCAAATCTGGTTTTATTTATTTATTTTTTTAATTTGCCTGTGATGTCATGTAATGAGCCCCTTGTGTTTGAAGATAATCAAAGATGGTACTACATCCACGTAACCCAAAGGATGTCGGTTGGCCGATCTGAAGCATCTAATGTCAGGATGTTATCACCTGGGGTTGTCCAGGCTGTTTCAGGCCATAGTCAAGTCAACTCTACACGATTTGAAGTCCTGATATGAGACGCTAGTCTGGAAAAAGCTCACCAAGAATGCTCATCGATGCATCCCTGAGCCAATGCTGACAGCTGACCGCCAGATATGCAGTGTGCTAAAAGTCTGAAGCCGTTGGGCAGCAAATGAGAGAGCAAAGCACCAGAGTGAGGATGCTGTGAGGAAGGGAAGCTCAATGAGAGTCAGCGAGCCAGACCTCAGTATGACCAGACAGTGCCTGTTTTTACTTTTGATGAGACTTTAAACCCTCCAACAGTCTCTGCTGCCTGCATGTCCTCATCCATTCCTTTACCCACGTCCTTTGTCCTTTATTTTTTTGTTTGCGTTCTTAAAAAAAAAATCAAACAAATAAGTTGCACAACTTGTTTCTCCTTTTACTCCATTTTCAGACAAACAGCTCCTGCTTTGCACTTTGTCATGCCTCCGTTTTAACATATTTTGCAAACAAAACATGGTTTGGAGGCCAGTCAGGCAACAGAATCCCTCCGTTTCATATCGGTCGCATTGTGTGAACATCACAAGGACTTCAGAACTGCGAGTTGTGTAGTCTGAAAGGCTCCAAAATAAAATTAGTTGTGACTCTTTACTGCATATATCTGCTTTTTCACTCCAGGAAGACTTCTTTTGGACATGGACACTGAATTGGTATTGTTTTATGTTTTGTTTTTTTTAATTTAATGTCTATTTTTCTTTTTGCAGCTTAGCCAAGATGAAGCCACTACCTTCTATGATGAGTTAAACCACCACATATTTGAGCTGGTATCCAGCTCAGATGTGAATGAGAAGAAAGGAGGCATTCTCGCTATAGGTGAGCTTTAAAACTACCTTTCTGCATGCTTCGTCCTTACACATTCTGCATTTGATGTGTTACTACGGTAACGTTTTTGTTCCAGTGAGTCTAATTGGCGTCGAAGGGGGAAATGCCACCAGGATAAGCCGATTTGCCAACTACCTCCGTAACCTGCTCCCTTCCAGCGACTCTGTGGTGATGGAGATGGCCTCCAAGGCCATGGGCCACTTATCGATGGCTGGAGACACATTTACTGCCGAGTATGTGGAGTTTGAGGTGAAGAGGGCCCTGGAGTGGCTGGGAGCTGACAGAAATGAGGGTAGACGGCATGCAGCAGTAAGTCACGGACACACCGCAGGGATGCGATGGTGGTGTTTGTTGTTAAAACACAGACACTCCTTGGTGGTGGATATGAGGGCAGATCATAGATGCCTTAACTTTAAAAAACACTTTTTTTAAATTGCATCATCTCCTGCCATGGGTATACTTTCTTTGTATTGTTTATGATAGACTTCCCATTTGTTTGCAGTCTTAAAAGGTCACACTAAAGTGTATTTTTTTTACAATTCCTGACAGCTTTTTTTTCTCTTCCAGGTGTTGGTCCTGAGGGAGCTGGCTGTGAGCGCCCCCACTTTCTTCTTTCAGCAAGTGCAGCCCTTCTTCGACAACATCTTTTACGCAGTATGGGACCCGAAGCAGGCGATCCGAGAAGGCGCGGTGTCTGCTCTGCGCGCCTGTCTCATCCTCACCACACAGAGGGAGACCAAAGAAATGCAGAAACCACAGTGGTACAAGGTGAAGTATTCCAGCGCCTGCCGGCCCAACCTGTGCTTTTGTTGATGAGAGAAATGTTCCCTTTCTTGGGATGTCATGCCAGTCAAGGTGAGTGTTTGTGTTTTGTGAAACAGCAAACCTTTGAGGAGGCGGAGAAAGGTTTTGATGAGACTTTGGCCAAAGAGAAAGGGATGAATCGCGACGACAGGGTCCATGGTGCTCTCCTGATCCTGAATGAGCTGGTTCGCATCAGCAGTATGGAGGGAGAGGTGAGCTCTCATTTCACCGTGGGCGTGTTCTCACGTCGGCAAGCTCAACACTTCCCTCACTCTCTGGTTTCTCTGCAGCGTATGCGCGAAGAGATGGAGGAGATCACTCAGCAGCAGCTGGTCCACGATAGGTACTGCAAGGAACTGATGGGATTCGGAACCAAACCCCGCCACATCACGCCCTTCACCAGCTTCCAGTCGGTGCAGCCACAGCAGGCCAACGCCCTCCTGGGTTTGTTGGGCTACAGCACGCCTCAAGGCTTCCTCAGCTTCGGGGCCACACCGGTTCCTGCCAAGAGCTCCCTGGTGGAGAGTCGATACTGCCGTGAGCTGATGGAAGAGAGATTCGACCAGGTGCATCTCACAGAATCAAATTTTACTGTAAACTATCCGAGATCACTGCCTGCTTTGAGCTCTCCTGTTCACCGCGGGCAGCTTAGAGCTCCACAAGTGTGAAAGTCGAGGCCTGCAGGCCAAATCTGGCCGTCCACTTCATTTCATCTGGCCCCTGAGAATGTTCAAAGACGAGGTTTCAGGGTAACGCCACAGAAAGTGGAAAGCAGCAGGTCGTGACGTACCAAACGTTAGCAAAAGGTCTGACGATAAAAAGCTGTCAAATTTTCATCTAAATTCATGATTTTTGTAAGATGAGCTATTTTCAAGAATAAAAAATTTTATTTTTTTGGATAAAATGTTATACAAGTTGTTCAATTTTAAACCTGTTGTGATTTCATGTCAAGTTGTTGCAAAAAGGTGATATTTTTCAGCAAAAACAAATTTCTTTAAGGTTGTGACATTTGGGATCGTTGGGTAAAAAGTCTTTTTGGAAAAGAGTTTCACTCTTTTCACAAACTAATACTTTTGTTTTTTATGAAAAAAGTAAAAAAAAAAAGTGTTTTCAGTAAAAAGTTGTGAATTTGGTTAAATTGGAGATTTTATGAAAAAAACTTTTACTTTTTATGAAAAAAATGTGTGATATAGTCGTACCTGCCATTTTGCAACTTTTAAAACTGTCTTTACAAAAAGGTATATTTTTTGTTAATTTACCATTTATACAAGAAAGAATTTAGGATTTTTCTTTTTCTTTTGTTTTCCACGACTGAGTCCAGGAACTAGCGGGAAATCTGACAGCTGATAGCTCGTTCAGAACGTATAGAATAATCGGTCCTTTAACGGTAACCGTGGTGATGATGTGGCCCAGGATGAACAGAGATGACATCCCTGTTTTAGACTGTCAGACTTAAAGTTAAGAGCTGTAAATAGAATTTTATTTTATAATTTTGACCATCATGGAGTTGGTTTTTGTCTTCCTCATGTTTTTGTCGTCTGCTATGTTGGTTGACAGCTGATTTATTTTTAACTCAAGACATTTTATTCTTAAGCTGAGCCTTTTTTCTGGGCTCCTCTGATTGAATAATTGGAGAATGAGAAAGATGGTTGCAGATGCTGAATCGTTGTAAACTGACAGATTATAATCTCCCAGATGTTACTGCTTCACTCTCACATCGTTGCACAACATGAAACCAGTGTTTTAAACACCAGATTAAATTAATTTGACACAGATGTGTTTTGTCCAACCAGGTGTGTCGGTGGGTTCTCAAGTACAAGACCAGTAAAAACCCCCTGATCCAGATGACCATCCTCAACCTGCTTCCACGCTTAGCTGCTTTCCAGCCACACACCTTTACAGGTGGGAACCTAAAGTTCATCTCAGTATGACACAGGGACTTACCGTACATCTATGCACAGACGCTCGTTGGTTTCCCCCCAGTAAGGTGATGTTCTGTTTGCTGTGCAGACCAGTACCTGTCAGACACGATGGGATACTTGCTCGGCTGTCTGAAGAAGGAGAAGGAGAGGACGGCAGCTTTCCAGGCTTTGGGTCTGCTGGTGGTGGCCGTCAGAGGGGAGATCCAGCCGTACCTCTCAAAGATCCTGGAAATCATAAAAGCGGCGCTGCCACCAAAGGACTTCGCACACAAGTCAGTCATTTAAAACTGTCTCCAGAGTACTTTCTCTTTGTTCTGATAGTGGTGTTCAGATCAAAAGTTCAATCGTGTAATTTTGTAACATTTCAAGGGGGTTTTAAGAAATAAAGAAAGACGTAGCAAAGCGTCTCAGGAAACAAACGATTAAGTGAATGAGAAGATGTTTTTATGGGGAACTAACCCACCACAGAGTTTAAAGCCACCCTCGGCCCGTTCAGGCGAGTGCTGCGGCCTGATGGACCCCTCAAGGTCCAAGTCCAGCACTTGTCCTGAGACTTCGGAGCGAAACTGCTAAAAAAACCTCTTTTTGCTCATATGGGCTGGAGGTGGGGGGTGGGATGTGAGTGGCATCCTATAGTAGTTAATAATTAGTTAATTAATATGGTATTTTTCCTTAAAAAATGAATAACTTATGCATTTATTAAATAAATGTAATCAAATGTATTTTTTCATTGTTTTATTGTTTTATAGGAATTCAATTTTAATGTTTTATTGAATAAAACGTATATTTTATTTTATAAATTAACATAAATGTTATTTTTAGGATTTGAAAATAAAATTACAGTCTTTTAGGCAGTAAAATCCGTCTTACATTATTGTGGTGATGCAGGAGGCAGAAGACCATCCAGGTGGATGCTACTGTGTTCACCTGCATCAGCATGCTGTCCAGAGCCATGGGTCCCTGCATCCAGCCAGACATCAAGGAGCTGCTGGAGCCCATGCTGGCCGTGGGCCTTAGGTAACACCTTCAGGCATTTTCTAAATTTAAGACAAAAGTTTTAGACCAAAAAAAACCCAAACAGAACAAATTAATCTTGGAATGCGGTGGTCTCCATCCAGCCCTGCGCTGACGGCGGTGCTGTACGATCTGAGCCGTCAGATCCCCCTGCTGAAAAAAGACATCCAGGACGGTTTGCTGAAGATGCTCTCCCTGGTGCTGATGCACAAGCCGCTGCGACACCCCGGCATGCCCAAAGGCCTGGCTCACCAGCTGGCCTCGCCGAGCCTCACCAACATTCCCGAGGCCAGCGACGTCGGCAGCATCACCCTGGCCTTACGCACGCTGGGAAGCTTTGAATTTGAAGGTAATGGCGGTGAACGCGACCAAACGTTTCTGCCACATACATCCTTTATCCATCTGTCCTGGTCCACCAAAGCCTGCTGGCGGATGTGGTTGACTATTTTAAAGCTGAAATGCACTTCAAGCAAATAAAAATGCAGTTGAAGTACAGACAATAAGTTTTTACTCAATGATGGGAAGTATAATAATTTTACATTATGTGTGGTTGACAGTTAATGTGCAACATTGTGCTCAGATGGATGAAATTAGTGTAGACATAAATAAATATTTAGACTGGATTCCACATGATCAAAAAGTCCCCAGGCTTTTAGTGTGTTTACAAAAGCAAAGTTTCTAATACAGATACTTTACACAAACATTACAAGGTGATAAATACGCCAGGTTTCCCTGGTGAGTATGTGTTTAGGTCTTATTGCCAAAACAGCTGTAATTTGAAGTCTCACAGTTATTACAATGTTCTTACCTGCGTTTTTTTTCCCAACAGGACACTCCCTGACCCAGTTTGTGCGCCACTGTGCCGATCACTTTCTGAACAGCGAGCACAAGGAGATCCGGATGGAGGCGGCCCGTACCTGCTCGCGCCTCCTCACACCATCCATTCATCTGATCAGCGGCCACGTCGTCAGCCAGACAGCTGTGCAGGTGGTTGCAGATGTGCTCAGCAAGCTGCTGGTGGTTGGCATCACTGATCCAGGTAACCCATGAAGGAGGAGCAGGGTGGACCGTGACGCTCGGTGTTGTGTCACATGTGTGTTGTTTTCCTTTTAGATCCAGATATTCGGTACTGCGTGCTTGCGTCCCTCGACGAGCGTTTTGACGCACATCTTGCTCAGGCTGAGAACCTGCAGGCGCTGTTTGTTGCACTGAATGATGAAGTGTTTGAGATCAGAGAGCTGGCCATCTGCACCATTGGACGCCTCAGCAGCATGAACCCCGCCTTTGTCATGCCCTTCCTCCGCAAGATGCTGATCCAGGTAGGAGAGACACAACAGATGGCTGCGTATAAACGCCTCAGCGCCTTCAAGGTCCTGGAATAAGATTTATCTCATTAGCTGTTGGGTGCTTAATTATTCTTCTGAAAACATTGCAGGATCCCACCATCTGCACCATTAGGGCTTTTCTTAATGATTTACACCTGCACTGACATGCTCACAGAAGCCAGAGGCTGCTGTTGAACAGCTCCGCTGCATGTACCAGCATTTACTGATCAAAGGTCACGCGCCACCACGGAGCCCCTGGAGGTCCAGGTAGCCTGGTTCTCCTCCAGGGACCATTTCAGTTCCAGTCAGGCAGGCAGTCAGCCATTCATTCATTCATTCTTTAATTCATTACTTCCTTCATTCGTTGCTTCCTTCAGTTGTTCCTTCCTTCTTTCCTTTATTTATTCCTTCTTTTTTTCATTCATTTCTTCATTCATTCATCCGTCCATCCATCCACCCCTTCCATCCTTCCTTCTTTCATTCAGTCATCCCTGCCTCCCTCCCTCCCTTCATCCATCCATCCATCCATCCATCCATCCATCCCTTCCTTCCTTCCTTCCTTCATTCATTTATTAATTTATTCATTCATTAATTTCTTCCTTTTTTCCTTCCTTCCTTTGTCCCTCCATTCATTCCTTCATTTCTTCATTACTTACAAGGTGTGCGTATGTGTGTGTGTACAGGAGTGTGTGTGTGTGTGTGTGTGTGTGTGTGTGTGTGTGTGTGTGTGTGTGTGTGTGTGTGTGTGTGTGTGTG
>JBAMYA010000022.1:590124-618313 GCA_037176975.1 Arrhamphus sclerolepis | reverse complement strand
CTCAGCAGCTCTTCCTGTAGAGGGTTATGTTGCTCTGTAACTCCAGCCTTTTTCCCTCATGAAGCTCAATATCTTCACAGTTGACTCCTGGGTACTTGGCTACTGGGACTATTCATTACCTGTAGTAGTACTGGCCCAGTTCATGCCAAACTTACTGGACTCATATGAAATGAGAAGGTCCTGGTGCTGACAGATCGTTTCATAAGCACGCTCTTCTAGAATCTCAGTTTATGATTCCAGGGCTTCTTTGTTGTATTTTTTATTTGCCTTTGATCACTGATAAAAGGAAATTTCTCTGTTTACAATTATGAATAAGGCAGTTTTTGAGAGGTAATGCCACATTAAAAAAAAATTATGTTACTTATTTGTTTATTCAGTTCCACTGTACCTTTTCTGTCATTATGTCTATACAGTGTACATTGAAGTTTCATCTACAGTTTTCACTTTAATCTTCTCAAGGCTTTTAAAAATAGTTTTCACTTAAACATATATCTTATTTCAAACTTTTTTTTTTAATTTAAGGATTGCTGTTACATTACATCTTCTAATGTTTTTTTTTTTTTGTCTCATCTTTCTGTGAGCATCAGCACCACTGTGTCAGTAATATATATCAAAGTGTGCTGGTGTAAACATAAAATCTTTTCTGGTTTTGATTGATAAAAATGTGTTCAAAGAACATGTTCTTTGATGAATGACCAAGAAGGAGAAGAAAAATCACATTGAACATATAATTGAGGAATTGGCAGCCCCTGTGTATGGAGTCCTCTCTGATGACACAAAGATGCAAAGCAGAAAACAACATCATCAGGACAAAAGGAGATAAGAAAGAGAAAGCCACAACAAAGCAAGCAAAACGCAGCTCCAACCACAGGATTTAGCGTGCCAGTTCATCATATCGTAGCAAACATCTGTGTAATGTCGGAACTGTTTGGCATTGATAGCACCAGCGCAGAGCTTAACAATGAATCATCGTTACATCCCACAACATCACAGCTAAAGTTCTTCATTTCATTGGCAAACAAACTTTTTTTTAAACTTCTTGTAAATACAATGCCAGACCAACATAATAGTCAGATGAAGCCTTCTCAGTCCCACATTTATGTAAGTATTCCTCCTAGTTCTTCCATGCATCACATGTATTTTTACTCACTCTAAAAGTCTATTTCAAATTAAAGCCACTCTACATAGGAATACAACTTTTGACCACATGTAGGCATAAGGTTCTTCTGTGTTCACAAAAGCCCCTGACAATAGACTGGTTTCTATCGTGAAGAGAATTACAGGGCTAGGTCATTGGCGCGTGTCTTTCTTATGAGGAATGACCCCACAATGAGAATCTTTTGGGACCCCTATATAGTCAAAACAAGTCCCTGGCTTGGGTTAGGTATTTAAGCACAACCACAAACAACTAGGGATGCAGGATGATATTGACACAACATTGGTATCTTCCAATAAAAACTAAAAATTAAATATCAACATCGGCATGAAACAAGAACAAAAGCAATCTACAAACCACTATCAGTGGATGGTGGTATGCAGATTTCTTTCTGTTTCTTTTTCTTTTTTTTTTTGGGGGGGGGGCACCCCATGAGCACCCTAAGCCTTCAAGGTGAAGAAAAAATAATTATTAAAGAGACATCATTATGTTGATGAGTGTAAAAGAGGGAGAAACCAAACAGGTCTGCTGTGTGGAGACTTTTTAAAATGGTAGAAAATGGTAACAAAGTTGCTGTTTGCAATGAATGCTCAGCGAGGGGGAGTTAAAACCCACTCCTTTAACACCACTAAATAATAATGCATGTCAAGGGCCGTCATCCTGGGCAAGACAAAGAATCTGTGAAGATCAAGCAGAAAGAAAGAGACTCCTGTGAAAAAAATAGCTATCAGCCCCCCTTCAGCTCTCTCAACAGAAGCAAAAAGTATGACCATGACCATCCTGGAACTAAAGGCATCACTAAGAAATGCCTGGAATTGATGGCTCTGGACAGCCAGCCTTTTTCAATTGTTGAAGATATTGAGTTTTGCAGATTGGTGGAACACGCTAAACCTCTCTATGTAATTCCAAGTCAGGTATTTTTCAGACATGGCGTTATCCAAGGTGCAAGCTTGGTTTTTTTCAGTGTTGGTGGTGTCTTCCTGCTTTTAGTTTGAAGTCCTGTCTGTTATGTTCTGTTTGACTTTCCTGATCCTCGTTTCCCTGATGTGTTCCACCTGTGTCTCGTTACCTCTGTGTGTGTATGTGTCCTCACACACAGAGGACACATGGGATTTACTGCGTCATCATGATTAGAGAAGAAATCAATCAGACTGCTGCCTAGGAAATATCAAGGAGGAGCGATATTTGTTGCCTTGACCAGCTAACTGCTTGCTACTAGCGCTACTACACACTCAACCCACAATTCATTTCGGCAACGGATGACATTTTCCGCTTGCTGCATTTACATATCCAACGTCAGTGCCTTCATAGACTAAAATGAGAGCCAGGTTTCTGTAGCTGATGCGCTGTAGGCCTTTGCGGCAGGTCTATGTTGTCCGGCAAACCTTGAACATGTCTTGGTTGCAGCTAGGACGAAAACTAGTCAATAAAATCGTAAGAGGCAGGTCTACAGTGGCTCCTATTCATGTATAATTGACCACATTACAGGAAAATGGAGGAAAAATAATAATAGCAGTGTTTGTGGTCAGACACAATCTTGGGAGGAAGTGGGTGAATCTTTAGTACATCACTTGATGTAGCAACTGGTTAGGTTTCATATGTGTGTGTGAAAGCTAATTCAGAATAATGTCCCCCAGGGTGGCCCAATTTATTAAGATAGTGACTAGAGTGGGTTTATGTTTTGGTTGTTTTTTTGTTTTGACAGAACAGAATTCATTGTTTCACTTACTGTAAGTTTATTTTTTTTTCATGAACAAAGGACTGTGTCTACACCATCACAGTAAAGTGTACACCATTTATTGTACATTGTGACAACGGCACAATAAACGAAAAGTGAAAGAACCTTTGGTTCTTTGACATGTATGAAAAGCAGACTTTACAGCAAGAGTATCAACAATTTTGAAATAGAAATTCAAAATAGTTTCAGCACAACTGAGTACAAGAATAGCACATTTGATAAAGATTTTTTCATAATGCACAGCTACAATTGTGGTGACAGAGATTGCTCTTTGCCGTCATTCAGTATTTGTTTCAATGGTCCTAAAATACAAAATTTATTCAGATTTGAGTAATGATGGTGCTCACATGAAATCAAGAGCAGTAATACTTTGAGTAAGAGTGAGTATGATGTGACATGAAAAATTACTGCCATTCAGATGAGGAATGTATCAAACACCAACTCAGAGGAGCATAAAATGAATCAAAGATGTAAAGCAAGTGATGGCATATGTGTCTAAGCTGAGGTGGATTTAAACTCTGTGTGCTTGTTGGCAGTAATCTGTGTTCACAACATTTTGTTCCAGATATTGGAGGATATGAGCACAAACCTAAGTCTAAGTGCTTTGAATAGCTGCTGCATCTGCTGCCTGGTCTACAAAAAAAAAAAAAAAAAAAAAATAATTAAGTGCTCGCCAGTTTGGTGTAACGTTGTATAGACCCTACCTGTAATTTAAATACACATGAAAATAGCCGAAATGTGCTGTTCTGTGATATGCACTTTGGAATATTATCACCTGGAGGTTTACAACCAGAGGTATTTAATCTGTCTAAATGAACGTTGCAGTAGACAACTGAATTTAGATCATAGCTACAATGCATGCGTGGAAAGCAATAAATACAAAGACCAATCCAAGCTCAGCTCATTTTATGGCCAAAGTTTAACACTGGGATTAGGTTTCAAAGGCACAATAAAGTATGTACAGCTGCATCTCTTCCATCACAGACATCAAAGTAAAGTGCACCATCATCCTATACATTCACTTATAGGACACTTTGAAACAATACTGTCCATGGTACACGGCAATGAGTAAAATGCCTTTGCCCTTTTCATGTCTCAGTCTTTGTAATTCATGTGGAAACAAGTGATTTTCTTGTGGTGATGATTTAAGCTTGCATCTCCATGGAACTAATGCTTAGGAAGTTGTAACAAATGGTAGCAGGAAACAAAAATAATCCTGTAATAAATATGTAAGGAATGCTGGGCTTACGCCAGAAGACTTTGAAAAGATTTGGAAAAGACTCTTGGAAAACTATCAGCTCACACCTGCTCACACCTAATGACAAGTTTTTAGTTTTTAGTTGCAGTCTAGTCTCAGACTGAGATTTTACAAAGACTGTGCATTTTGCAGGGTCACTATTTACAAGACTACAACTAGAGTCTCTTAGCATTTTTCTCCACCATGTAATTTTTCCACATCATGCTCTCAGTAGAAACTTACAATATGGAGCAGCTTTTGACTGCAACTGCTCTAATGTAGGGTGACCATATTCTGAAAACCCAACAAGAGGACATCCTACCTGGCTTCTTGGAGATACTGCAAAAATGCTCAGATAGGGCTGCTCAAAGATACACAAAGTAGCTTTATAAACCATACATTTATTTTAGACACCCCTTTTCTGTTTGAAATGAAAATTTTTTAAAATGTAAACATAAATAATGCCTCATAGCCAGTGACATATGATGAGGTTCATGGCTGGTGAGGCTCCATCAGAATCAGATTTACAAATGTATGAATGCAACAGAGTAGATTATTCACCATTTGATCAGCAGTAGTTAGCAGGTTTTTTCATATGTGATATCAGCACCTTTTTTAAAGACTTTCCAGTGACCTTTTATTGGATGGAGAGAAAACAAGGACGAAAAAGGGGTAAATACTGGACTTGAACCTGCAACCCTCTGCATGAAGGTCCACGCACTTAACCACCAGACTATCTAACTGTAGTCTTGGTTTATTTGGGCTCTGATTGGAATAATGCCGGCAGTCTGGAAAACAAACGGAGTAAAAGCCTGACATTTTACAGAATTATGTTTATTCTTGTTCTTCCTATTGTCAGAGCTCATCTATTGGTTGTTGATTGTGTTACGTCACTCCGACTTGCGATGATATCAAATACGTTTGACATTGTTGCAAGCCCAAGATTAGGAAAAGACCATATGAAATGATGTAGATTATCACCTTAAACCTAACGATCGAGATGACGGGAGCGTGCTGTGGCTCCAGTAAAACGCCCAAGATTTACTAAAGACTTCCAGTTTTTAGTCTGGGACTGTCAAAATCGTTTGGTGTAAGCCCAGCACTAGTTGATGTGGGCATGAGCAGCAACCATCCCACTTCCAGGTTAAAGCTCATCCAAGAAGTACCTTTTGTTGCAGTTCCTCCACTGACCACTAGGTGCTGGCTCCAAAATACAGCAAATCCCCATTAAAGGTAACATAGATTTTTTAACAGGGTATTTATCCTTGTTGTCTGATGTGATATATAGACAACAAAATTTTCTTTTTGTCTTTAATGCCTCAGAAGTTTCCTAAAAACCTCTCTCAGGGGATGGGGGACTTTAAACGTGTAGTTTTGCACCTCTTTGGTGTCCTTTTAGGCTTAACTGGCAACATCAATATGAAATGCAAGCACTTGATGCTGATTGGCTGCCTTTGCTGCCACTCAAAAGAGATTTTGCCAGCTTTCGGAAAATGAACAGAGCAACTTTCTACAGCTATGGCCAACGCACAGAATTTAGAGTTTAGTTCGGGCCCAAAAAATCCATTCCGATCCGACCCGAGCTTTTATAAATTCTGTACAAACCCGAATTTGGGTCAAGTATTGAGCCGGGCTTGTGAGGGGAATTTCAACCCTATTTACTATGTTGTGATTATTACACGCTTTATAAAGAATAAAAATTAATATTTAAAAAAAAAAAAAGTCACATGCCATTATACTGGCCCGAACCGACCTGATGAAAAATCACAGTCCGATACCTGGCCCGAACTCGGAACTGGGGCAGGTTTGGACAGAACAGGAGGGGGAAGTGAGATACATTTTATGTCATTATTATCTGCGGTTCAGATTGGCCCAATTTCTGGCAAACGTTTCTAAAGGAGGAATTTCAGTGAAACAGTGATTTTCAGAATGTCGAGGATTTTTCGTATGTTTTTGAATGCGGGTAGACGGTCATTATTCAACAAAGACAAGGGTCATGACATTGTTCATATTGTTCTCTTCAGAGGAGATGTTTCTTTTACTTAAAAACCACCCTAGCTGACCAAAACAAAAAAAAAAAACAAAACAAAAAAAGCAAACACTTTAAGCACCTAGAAGTAAAAAAAGAAATAAATACAAATACCGCCAACAGTCGTTGTCGGCAGGATTAAACCGGCAAGGCAGCCGTACATCATTAGATGTTGCTTGATTGACAGCTAGCCGTTGGCTCTGACAGCTTTGTCCCGCCTCTTTGCAACATGGTGCAGCGCAGTTTGATTAAAACTGGACTTCAAAGACTCTGTAGAAATCTATGGGTCACATGACCAGATGGTTCGGTCTGTGTTTTAAATTCAACGTGTGGACTTGTTATCATATTCCAAAATAATCCTCTCTGTTTAACAGCGCTGCACAGATATGAGATCAGAGAAGCTTTTATCTTAAAAAGGTTCTCAGCCTCATTTTTCTTTAATTCCTGTCGCTAAAGAGACTATAGTGATAGTAAAAGACTGACAAGTCACATGCTGGCAGCGTGGCGTTCCAGTGGAGGATGCTGGCGGAAGCTAAATGGAAACTCTGCTGCTTCTCCAACAGGCCATACGTGTTCTGGGCCTCCTCGGGGCTCTGGATCCCTACAAGCACAAGGTGAACATTGGCATGATCGACCAGTCACGCGACGCATCTGCCGTCAGCCTCTCTGAATCCAAGTCCAGCCAGGACTCAGGTAGGCCTTTGATCACTGCTACTAACAACCCTGAATGATTTTTCACCAAGAGCCACAGTGTGGGTTATATTAACTTTTTATTTGCATTCCTCAATTTTATGACGGTATCAGATTTTCATTGCAACATCTGGAAAGTTTCTAAATTATCATGACACTTATTTAAATCTCAACGTGTTGATCTATTCCCTTGGAACAGTTGCTGTGATTTCAATGGCTCCGTGTCAGTCTGGCAGCTCTTTTT
The DNA here is from genome assembly GCA_037176975.1 of Arrhamphus sclerolepis. Classification (NCBI taxonomy): domain Eukaryota; kingdom Metazoa; phylum Chordata; class Actinopteri; order Beloniformes; family Hemiramphidae; genus Arrhamphus; species Arrhamphus sclerolepis. The sequence continues at coordinate 611,219 of JBAMYA010000022.1, read as the reverse complement.
AAGCGTTTGTATGTCTAGGACTTCATACTGTTGGTGTCTTGGGTTATTTCATATTACCACAGTGAGATTCCACAGACTTTAAGAGATGAGGAAAGTGACAATACTTGTTTCTACATACCTGTTGTTGTTGTTTTAAGCCCTTTATGGCAGCGTTTTTAAACAAGTAACTTGCAGAGTCCTTGTGCTTTGTTAAGGGTCAGTGCTTTGAAGATTTATGAGTTAAAGCAGCACAAAAGACTTCCTTTGTAGTAGAGGACTCAAGGACACAAAAGCAATGATGGATGAGAGACAGAGCCTGAACAAGAGTGAAGCCTGATTTAAACTTCTGTATCAAAGGTCAAATTTATTTTCACGGAGGTTGATTTCATTCATTTCCGTTTTGCTGCAGAGGCGTACTCCATTCCTGCTCAGAGCCGCTTAGATTTACATCATTTTGGTCCTTAATGAAACTTTACACTCCTCACCATCTAAAAATAGACCCGCGGGTTGCTTTAACACTCCTTTTGGCTGTTAGCATTGTAAAATGTACACAGACCATGCAAATCAAAATTGAATTTGTTTCCTTGTTTTAAGCTTTATATACAAAAAAATTACACAGGGCAGTCATGACACGGATATTAGATTAGAAACAGCTGTAGCTGCTTTTGCAAAGTCGGGGAGTTGAGTGAATGAGTGGATCAATAGACAGTTTATTGGATAAGTTATATTAGGGCCCTTACCTAATATCTTTTGGCTGCAAATCTAATGTATTGCCTCCCATGTCAGGAGGCAGTTTTTTTTCTTCTTTTTGATAAAACCAAGTGTGCTCGCCGCATGATTGTGATATTCTTTATAACTACATCAATGAGCAGATATTGGCATTGGATGGTGATCAGAAACCAACGATAAATGATTAGTGGTGCTGCTTCTCTTCTCAGGTATCACTGAAGCACAGAGAATGTTATGGAAGCATCATCTGCAATTAGACATCAGTTTCATCCCCCTATTTTTAGTTAAAATAGCATAGAGATGATTGAAGAGCAAAAGTAAGTGTCACCAGAGTGATATTTAATAATTGAGACTGACCTACATTCTGCAAACCAGTTTTTCATCAGCCAGAACATAATCACTCTGGAGATGCACTGCTCTTGTTCTCAGTCATACGAATCAGCTTCACCTGCCATATTTAACAGCGACAAACGCATCTTATCTTTCACATGCTGTAAATGTTGCAAATCTGATGCTCATTAAGATATAAAATTTGCTGTGAAGTGATGCTGTCAAAATGAAACAGTTTTTCAAGGACCTGCATCAGAACAAGTTACCACGTGTGACTATGGGTCTGCCATTTGTGTAAGAATCAGATATCTGGCTCCTGTTTGATCTGAAACCAAGTAAATATCCCCCTGAATGCTCCATTTATCACCAGGAAGTATTGCCGCAACAACTGGAGTGGCTTCTTTTTATAGTGGAGACGGTTGATTTAAGGTGACCCAGTTCCACGGATCTGTTAGTGATTTATGTCATCTTTTTTTATTTGGGAGACGTGATTACATGTAGAGTCTCTGGATGATTAAGTGCATCGTCTCGTAAGCTGAATTATTCTGATGCAGTTGAAGGATTTTCTTTTTTTTTGTTGATATGTCACTGCTTATTAGAGCGCTAAAGTCGTTATCACAGTAGAGTTACATTTAAGTTCAGCAGGAGGTGGATTTTATCTTTAGCACAATCAGTAAATGGGTTCCACAGATATACGATGAGTATTTCATTTTTTCTAGCTTAAAAAAGAACACATCTTTAATCCAGTGAGCAAAAATGGGAGGATGAGCTTTCCCAATTTAAGAGGTTGCATTAAGTCTTGCTCAAATGGAAAGGGTCTTTGTCCCGACTTTGACCGACTAAAATGTAAAAACTATGAAACACTGAAGCAGGTCACCAAGAAGCTTCAGTATATATGTCAGGACTGGGTGATCTGATCCCAAATCAGTATCATGATTAACAATTAATGAGTGATTGTTTCAGTACACTTTTATTTTTTGCCCTCATAGCTTATTTCTTTTTCCAATAAAAGAGCACATATCTTTAATTTTAACTTTAAGTGAAAGAAAAGATACAGTTCTTTCTCTCTCCATATATATATATATATATATATATATATACATATACAGACAGACACACATATATATTATATGAAATGTACAGATACAGACTCATATGTGCCTTTTAAGATTCTTAGCAGCGTAGGTTTTATTGTGTTAGTCATGCTTTTTCTGTCGCATGACACTGAATGTTTAGGTTGACAGTGACTGACTGCAGAGACCCTCGTGGTAACTCTGGAAATTTCACGCCGTCACTTCCAGGCCATCGTCTTGGATAGCTCGAATTCACGATAGTGCGATAAAAACGTACATCTGTCTTTCGTCATCTGTTTGGAGACCGCGGGCCCCCGCTTTTCTGATCCAGCCATGTGTCTCAAATTGTGACCTTGGACAGTACGGTAATGGTTTTACCAGTTTGTTCTTGAACTAAATGGACTGTGACCAGGACTGGAGGTTTTATATCTGCTGGCAGATTTGTAAGGGTTACCGTCTGGAGCACCGGTGCCTTTGTCATGTGAGGAGACACTGGATAGATTCATCTCATCACCTGACTTCAACTAATACCAGTGACATCGAAACAGAGCAGAAGGGCCATAAAACTGATGAAATGCTGCATCTATTCTACCGGAGAATTACAGTAATGCTTCTTTGTGTGCTACCACGGCCTGTAAAGTGTTCTTTATTTTCTGTTTAACTGACCGCTAAATTACTACAGGTGTTTAACCAGCTACTGTTACAGATCTTTGGCCATCTATCACAATCATTGATATCTGCTTTAAGACTGGAATAATAAAATATTGAACAGTGAAGCTACTGTTGGTCTGCAGGACTTCTGCCGGCCTGTCATGTCTTCAGAGTCTGAGGGGAAGCATCTGGAGAAGCTAAAACTGTACCGCGGAGTAAAAATGCTGAATACCAGACATTTGTTTTCTCACACGCCTTGCAAAGTTCAACTGGCCTGTGAAGATAAATGATGTTAGATGAGAATCCATCTGTATATTCTGTCACACATAGTTGACAAAAAAATAAATAAAATAAAAGGTGGGTTATTATTCTTTAACAGATGCTGACTTTTTGTTTCAGAAATACAGGAAAAACGACAAAAAAAAGAACAGTGCCACCAACAGTGGTTCATGTTTTTACACTTACGATTTACAAAATTCCACACGTCTGAACAACATGAAATTGTTTCATTACAAATTTTGGACTGAGCTTCTAAATGCCCCTCACCTGCTGAGTCATGGAAACTTTGTGAAGCAGAGGTCAGTTTTTCACTTTTTAGGGGTCGCCACAGCGTATTATCATTTTCTGCATGTTGAATTTGGTGCAGGGTTGAGAGCAGATGAAAAGATCAGTTCCAGGCCTTCTTCATATGTGGAGATAAATCAGATATGTGAATTTGCATCTGTGGTCTGAGCGGACAGTTAATCTGAGTCAGAGCTGCTTGAAAATGCGAAGGTGGTGAGTGACTTGAAAAATATGCCCTAAAACACCACTGACATTCAAGAATGCTCCGTAAAGCATTTTCCTTCATAATATCCTTTGGTTTGTCTTTCACAACTTACCCAGAGCTTCCATTATAGCCACGTATAACTACTGGAGTAACAGTGGTATCTGTGGAACGCTGAGCTGGTCTGGTGTCCATATACGACATCTTCACATTCAATGAAACTGGTCTTGTGTTTGTTTGTTTGTTTGTTTTTTTCTCCTCCCTTTCCATCTTACACGTATGAGTTGTTTTGAAAAGGTGATAGAAGCACCTCATGAATAAAACAAAAGCAAAAGAAAAACAAAGAAACATGGACTTTGGTTTGAAACTGGAGGTAATTGAGACCTGGATTGTTGGTTGGTCTTTACCTGATTTATATTACTGAAATAGATAGTTGGATTGGTGTTGTTCTTCAGGTTCTTGTGGTTCTTCAGGTTCAACTTCAAGTTCTTGTGTTCTGTTGTTTGGTGTCTTTGGGTTCTTGTTCAGGTTCTTTTGGTTCCTGGGGTTGTTGTCTGACTTCTTGTGTTTCTGATCTTGGTCATTGGGCTTCTGGCTTCTTGAGTTCTGTTTCCTGCGGTTCCTCTGGTCCTCGTCTGAGGTCTGTTGGTGTTTCAGGTTCAAGTTGTTGCGGTTCTTTCGTTTTTAGTTCACTCTTTCTGGCTTTTTGGAGTTCTTGTGCTTCTCATTCTGGTGTTACGTGTGTTTTTGTTTTGTTCTTTGGATTCTGGTTCAGATTCTTCTGCTTCTTTTGGGTTTGTGTTTGAGGTCTTTGGTTTTTTGTTGTTCTGGTTCTTGTTTTGGTTCTTGAGGTTCCAGTTCTGTGTCTTTATGAAGGAGCTGGAGTTCTATTCTTGTTATCTGCTGTTATAACTAAGAAAAATCAAGATCCTTCTGTCATTTTTGGTCTGGATCCATCTGTGACAATCAGACTTAAATAACATTAAAGCCCACCAGTGTTTCCATGATGATCAGCTCAGAAATACAGCATCACCTTGGTTGTGGTTTATGTCGTCATGTACAAATCTGCTGGTAATTTCTCTTCTCCTTAGCGGACTACAGCACCAGTGAAATGCTGGTGAACATGGGCAACCTGCCCCTGGATGAGTTTTACCCCGCTGTGGCAATCGTCACTTTGATGCGCATCCTGAGAGACCCTTCGCTCTCCAACCATCATACCATGGTGGTCCAGGCGGTCACCTTCATCTTCAAGTCTCTGGGCCTCAAGTGCGTTCAGTTCCTGCCGCAGGTCATGCCCACTTTCCTCAATGTCATTCGAGTCTGTGACGCCAGTATCCGAGAGGTAGGTACCAGTTTGGAATGAGGCCTGGGACACACTTGCAGTTGACCAAGTATTTGCTGCTTTGTGAACATTTCTTGCGTTTGTACTGACCGCTGTGCATGTAATACTGGGGGTCTCCACTTGGGGGCAGAATGCAAAGGTAGAGATACAACCGTTAACAATAAGCGAGTCAGAAGAAGTTGCACTTTTTTTTTTGTTTTTTGCAGTCACAGATAAGAAAAAAAAATGCCATCAGCGTCGTTGGAGAAGTTATATTACACTCGGCCACATTGTCACCATGGTTACAGTTAAAGGGTCGGTTATTCTTTATTTTCTCAACCAGCTATGTTATCAAAGTTTCAGCCAGTCCCTGACTAAAGTCACAAGTTTCTTCTTGTAAAATCAGAAATTTAAAATTAAAAATTGTCTTTGCTGTTTTTTTTTTTGAAAATGTTTCTTTTCTTCCTTAAAAATATTAATTATTGTCACATAATTTCAAATTTCACAAAAATTGCAATTTTTATCATATGAAATTGAATAAAATAAAGAAAATCACTAATTTAAAAATATTTTTGTAAAAAAAATGTAAAATGGCCAATTTTGAATCAGAAGTGACTTTTTACACTTGAAATGATACTTTTTGCCACATTTTGACATGAAATTACAACAGTTGTAAAATTTCAAAATTTGTATAATTTCCTAAAATTGCAGATTTTTGTGATTAAAAAAAACAACAAAAATTTTCAACTTTTTGTCATAAAATCTTTTGCAAACATTTGCTAAATCACGACTTTTTAACATAAACCAGCCGCTCTACAGTCTCCTCAACTCAGTTAATCGACTTTTTTAATGTTGCTAGCGAATCAAACGGGCCGTCGTATGAAACCTCATCTTTGCACGGTCTCGCAGGAGAAATAAAAGGAAGTGGGAAAATGACGAGAAACACCGTTAGCGCCATTCTGCTGCCCTACTTCAACACAGCTAGTGGTTGAATATAAAGGCCGTAACTTAATTGTTGCTCTGACCTGCACAAGCGCCTCCAGCACTGAAGTGGTTATTGCACGTAGGATTCTACCTTTTGGAGTGATGCGTTGGCATGTGCATGTGTGAACAGGAAGTATATCTAAGGCCTTAAAAGACGGAGGCCTGGTGCTTTATTTGTAACCTGATCATCGTCCTGTTCAGGCAGGTTTCATGCTCACCTTTCCTTCTGTGCTCCTGTCGTCCTCTAGTTCCTCTTCCAGCAGATGGGAATGGTGGTTTGCTTTGTGAAGATCCACATTCGCCCGTACATGGACGACATCTTCACCCTTATCAGAGTGAGTAATTGTGTGTACGCTTCCCGTCATCCCCAGTCTCCAGACATTCATCTTCCAGCCTCTCTCATTTTCCCGCAACTCAGGCAAATTGCTGAAAACTCTTAATTACAGCCAGTTTTTCTCTCCACTTCTTTCATTAGAAGTAATGCGTTTGGAGCCCCTGGATCAAGTGTGGCCCCCGTCACACAGGGACAGACGACATTTATAACGTTAAGCATAGCTAGCAAGATTAAAAAGGCTTTGGGCCTGAGAGATTGAGATTGCTATTTACATTTAGATTGTGTGTTTTCGTTTTCTTCATCTTTTCTTTTAAACTCTCCCTCATTTTTTAGATTTAGACTTTCTGACTTAAGTGCCAGATGTGACTGAAGTTTATTTCCACTCACCCTGCCCAGTTCATTAAGTGAGAACTGTTGATGACTCATTACGTTCACCATCAGCACATGATGTGGAGAAACTTATGTAGCCTTCGTCCCAGCAGTCACAGAAACCTGCCTCGCACTTAATCATGCATCAGGGGAAAAAAAACATCATACGATTGTCTTTGTATCGAACACTGGTACCGAAGGTTTTGCAATGGTGGTAATTCCTCCCGATGGAAAATAATTTAGAGAGCTAGACCTCTGTGCCTCGGGTCCCTCAGAGTTAATAAATGGCAAGCGAAACAAAGAATCTATTCATTTTTGCTGCAGTTCAGCCGCTGCATCCAGATGAGGGGGCTGCTATAGCTATTCAGGATGTACTCTGAAATCAGCTGCCACAGGCAGGGAAGGCAGGAAGTTGGGGGATGCTTGGGACCTCTGGCATCTAATAGAACAGATGCGCCAGGTCTCACAGCCGTGGCGCATCGACTGATTGACATTTTTCGTGACTTCACCTCGGCAACCATCGCTATTATTTTTAATGCACACGGCCGCTGTTCCAGCATTTACTGAAACAATGTCGTAACAAACTGAGAGCTCAGGCTGACTGTAAATTTTCTCCATTCCTGGTGATCTAGCGATGCTCCCTGCCTGAATCAGGCTGCTGAAAGATTTGTATTACCAGAGGGAACTTTGTCCAGGAATTTCTCTCACACTCCGCTTATTGATGGAAATGCATCATGACCCAGTTCTGCAGACCCACTTAAAACCTCGGCACTGCGATGGAGAAAAACGATGAGTTGCTGCTTTGGATGTGCCCTCTTTAAACTGTACACATTAATATCAAGAGTTCAGTCTAGGGCTGATTTAGGTCACAGTTATTTGGACCATCTGATCTTTCTGTTAGAGCTTAGAAACCATTTACATTTATGCATTTATGTATTTATTTGTTGTATACCGTACTTTATATTTTTACAATTTGAACTTTTCCTAAGTCATTCTTCAGAAAGAATGATGCGATCCTGCTAAACTGTTCAGAAATGTAGTAAAGTAGTTGATTTACCTTCTGGGATTAATAAAGTGTTTTTGAATTTGAACTTTAAAGACATTCTGCTTCAAAGACATTCTGCTTCAACAATATTTGTCATTATAAAGCTCGGAAATAATTTCCCGCCGTGGAATTGGGCTGTGTCAGCACATCTGATCAGAATCTGAGGATTTGATAGATGCTACCTGATTATGGTGGAATAGGACGTATATGGTCTCCTCCAGATCTTCCAGAAGAACTAGACAGGACACCACTTGTCGTCTGTGCCTTTCGAATCAACGGGAGTTCTGTAATTTTTTTTTTTTCTAAACCAAAGTATCTTCCGAAAGCCCCAAATGTCACAGTAACGGCACTATTTTAACGGTACTCGGGTAGCTCTTATTAATCGTTCTCATTCTCTAATCCACATGGTTGCTATGGTAGCCTACATGCACTGGGCCTCATTCATGAAACATGAGCAGAGTGAAATTTGAGCGTTTCTGCTTTCATGAAAATGTTAGTCAGCCCAAACTTTGGGCGGATTTATAATAATTAATGATCCTTAAGAGCACAGTGGTAGTTAGTTAGTCAATCTGGTCTTTATCTGGTGTCAGTTTGCAACAAAAGACTTTATGAAATTTTATTTGCGTCAGATTGAGACGCATCTGTTGAAATCAGACTGGAATCGTAATTACATCACATACTTTAGCGGTTTGAAAAAAAAAATTATGTGGTTTTTGTTTGGTCAGACTCTCAAAAAAAATCTATCTACATACAGTCTAGAAAAGCTGAAAACCAAATCTGGGCTGGCGGTGTGAACGAAGCGCCAGAATGAGTGTGTAAATTAAAAGTCTGCAGTTCTGTGGATACATGCGGTGGATTGAAATCTAAAAGCTGTAATGTAACAGAAAGCAGTTTGTTCTCTGTGCGTTTATAGAAGTTCTGGAGTGGGCTTTTACGTGACGTGTTGGTCATTTCTTTAGGAGTACTGGACACCAAACAACCCCATGCAGAACACCATCATCCTCCTGATTGAGCAGATCGTGGTGGCGCTCGGTGGAGAGTTCAAGCTCTACCTGCCTCAGCTCATCCCGCACATGCTGCGAGTCTTCATGCACGATAACAGCACTGGACGGAGTGTTACCATAAAGGTGAGAGCACATCCTGGAGGGTTATGTTCACTACGTGGTTTTGGTAAAGCGTGCTAGCTGTGTGTTCAGCTCTGTACATGAGGGGTAGAGGGTAGCTACATGTTGCTACCTACTATCAACAAGCTAGCTTGAATAGTAAACTGTTTATCTTGTTCGCTTTATGCATGACAGCATTATTTTTAGATTGACACTCTCAGCGACTAAACCACCGTTCAGCTTTGCTAACTTTCTCTTTCATCATTTCTTGAAGCTTTCCTATATTTATGCATTTCTTTCTTCACGTGCACGTTAGTTTATGTGGTGCAGCTGTGCATAGATGCGCTGATGTGGACGTGTCACACCGTTGTTTGAAGATGCTAGAAAGGCGCAGACCTGCATGTCTGTAGCCATCCGTTTGCAGATTGCACATGTGACTCAAGAGATGTGCAGTTTTTGAACGTACACTTTCGCTTGATTCCAAACATATTCGATTGATTCGGATAAGTTGGCGTAGGGAATAATTGGATCTCATATTTTTTTATTGAATCGGTTGTTTGGTGCAACGTCTTTATGTTGATGAGCGTAAAAAGGGACAATCAAACATGTCTGCTGTTTGGAGACTTTCAAAGAGTCTGTTTGTGATCAATGCTCAACGTCGGTCATGTGAGGAGTCAAAACCCACTTCTTTGCACCAGAATCAGGAAACGCATCAGCAAATGTCACGCACCCCTAGTTTCTAAATGCAGTTCTCTTATTACCTCGACATCACAGAATGGATGTTACCTGTGCTGTTTGTTTGATGGGTTTTAATTCATTCACCGTTGGAAAAACGTTATTTAAACTAGAAAATAAACAGGTAAAAAAGAAAGAAAAGCTGTTAAGGTCAGAGAAAGTAACTGAAATAAGAGGAAAACAGTGTCGTCTGGGGGAGAAGGACAGGTTGTTTGTGTGTTGGTTCCTGCTGTTGTCTTCATTTTTTGTGAAATGCTCCTTTTCATGAGAACTGATAAATGCCAGTGGGCAAAAAAAAAGAGAAGAAGAAAGAAATCAATTATCCTACCTTTCTGCAACCATGAAAGTAAAATAAAAAGACCCTCATGATTCTTTCTATCAGCTGCAGCAACATGGAGTCCTTTTTAAAATCAGTGAATAGGTCAGGTCCTTGTACAAAGTTCAGGATCATTGGCTGAATTAATCACATTCCTTCTGTGAATAATCTGTGCAACATATAAAAGCAAGAGGACAGAACACTGACATTTATATTTGGCATTAATCGTCATCAACATATGCAAAACCCTCACTAAAATATGAATAATAGCACATAAAATACATGCTATAAGTCTTCTCATTAAAGCAGCAGGTCGCTATATTAGAGACGAATTAAAGTTCAGTCTGCATCATAAATTATGGTCCTTAAAGAGCAATATACACGTCCCAGTATAGCGTGACCTTTAAATCTTTTTTTTTTAATGAATTATTTGTAGATCAGAGTTGACTGTTTAGTTTGACACCTGAGACTCGTGCTGACATAATGTGACATGTATGCATCGTAAATCTCAAGGCGAACGCACAATGGCTGGATTGAAAAGATCATATTTTAGGTCTCGGTCATGAATTCATTTGGCTCGGACCTGCCAAGAAGAGTTTTTGTTTGAAAAGAAATCCCAACAGTCCACACTCTTAAAAGACTGCGCAGGAGCTCAGCCCACCGTTGACTTACGAAGGCGGTGTGTTCTGACTGTGGTTTGCTTCAGTATCCACGGAGACCGCTCAGATTTAAGCTGTTAACTTGTAATACACCGGTTCAAGACAGCATAGATCTGTAAGTGACACGCTCTCTGGTTTCAGCAGTTGTCAAGAGTTTTCTCTGGAACCTTTAATTATGGTTTGGGCAGAGACCACAAAGACAGAATCATAAAGATCGCCCTCTGTACTGTCCTCCAGTCTTTGGTTTTGTTTTGTTTGAACGTCTACTGTGGCAGATAATTCAGCAGCCCACGGTCTGGATAATCTTTAACTCGAGTCTGGAGTCTAATCTTTAGCACAGGATAGGGGTCATTGAACGGGGGAAGTGAGAGTCAACTTACCTTCTCGTCTAAAAAAAAAAAAAAAAAGAAAGAAAGAAAAGAAAAACATACTTCCATCATTTCAAAGAGCGTTTCAGCCCAGCACCTCCCTCTCCACCACTCACACACGTACTCATATAAATAGTTGTACACCTTCACCTCAGCTTCCTGCTGTCTCGCCATGTGCTCTTTAGACATGGGTTGGCGGTGCTGGGAGCAGAAATGGTCACGGGTAATTGCTGGGGGCCGGGGTTGAGTTTGTTTTCTGGGACCACTGTGTAACCATCCAACGTGAGCACGTGCTGCACTCTAAATGACTTCCACTGGTTGGCTGCACCGCGCACACCTTTCTGACAAACAGAAACACGTAATGGGAACATTGGTGTTTTTGCGATATGGAACCACAATCGCTTGTTTCCTTCCCAAACAGCTTAAAGTCATCGACCAAACAACTGAAATTGTTGGTTCGTTGGCTTTCGTGGCAGCCACTGTTCAGTCTGCACTAAGTGGGATATTTGCAGTTATAATGTAAAAAAGTAGCTTAGAAAACTAAACGTACCGCCAGCCAATTAGAATTTTCTCAGCAGCTACCCAGACGTTTAAGCTCATTAATTATTCCCAAAAATCTTGGAGAGGTTGTAACAGGTTGTAAATATGTTTCATTCTGCTGCAAAGTTGGCACTTTTAACATGGAGGACGATGGAGATTTGCTCTGTTTTGTAGCCAGCCTAGTGGTCAGTGGAGGAACTGCAACAACATGGATGAGCTTCAGAGTGGGATGGTAGCTGCTCGGTTGTGGTCTGGATGGTGAATCAGAGGAGGAAAAGAAAGCGAGCAGAGGCTCATCGTCACATGACAAATGTTATCTTACTTATGAGCACTTAAAGGACACCGTCCGACAGCTCAAATGTTTGAGCAATCTTATAGCAAAGCAGAAAGGATAATACCCGCTTATATGTTAACATGTTCAAAGTAAAGGATTTATCTAAATTAAAACATCCAGAAATACTCTTTAAAAGAAATCCATATTCATCATACATCTTCCATATGTGCTGACATACGTGATCATTTTGTCCGACATCCCTAAATGAAGCATAAATCACGTATAAGGTGATTTGAGCTTTATTTATCTCCTACAAAGTGTTGAACCAGTGACGTATGTGCGCTGCAGCTGCAGGCTTCTCCTCAGAAACGTAACTATGGGCTGTTTCTGTGCAGACCGTCGTCGACGGATGCAGCTAACGTGCTGCCGTACTGGCAACTCAAAAGAAAGAAGAGGTGTTTCAGGTTCCTTCTGCATTAGATGTTTGCCATTTCTGCTTTTTTGGTGATGTGATGTGCAGGTGGATCATCTGTGGTTCGTCACAACCTCAATTTAAACTTGAAGCAGCAAACAACCCATAAATGGTGTTTTGGTGAAGGTTATGCCATGTGTTGGTCTGTGCCAACTTTATAAAAGCTTTTTAGCTTTTTGTATCTTCCTACGGCGTTAATTACATGGCATTCAATTAAAACCAGATGTTTCCATACTCTAAATAAAGATGCATAACTGTTAAATTAAACCAAACCTTTCCTGCTGTGGGTCAGTTAGGATTACTGAAATTATTTCTATTTATTGAATATCACATTAATTGCATATTTCAATTGTTAAAATGACTTAACTTTTCAAATTTGGTTTCAGAATATTTGAATGAAATTCAGAACACTAACTTTTAAGATTTTGCCATCCTTCTCTCTCCTTAATGTCTTTCTGTGTGGTTAAAAAATACCTTAATTGTCGTTTTAAGGCCATTCAAAATTTTATTTTGTGATCTTGTGCATTTCCTGATATGAAATCGGACAAACCACTGACTCTAAAAGAAATCATACTAAAACCTTCAGCTTTTCTTTTTTTTTTCTATAATAAACTCATTCACGCTGCTCGTATTTGATGCCTGTGGTTCTGAGAGGTTTGTGCTCTTCCTTTTCAGCTGCTCAACGCCATCCAGCTGTTTGGTGCCAATCTGGACGACTACCTCCACTTGTTGCTGCCCCCCATCGTGAAGCTGTTCGATGCCCCTGACGTTCCCCTTCAGGCCCGCAAGTCAGTTTCTGTGCAAGGCTGCGCTTGTCTAGTTTCAGTGGTGGAAAGTGGAATTCATTCATTGAGCTGAAATGTTATTTCTCTTAGTTGTTTGTACATTAGTTGTGAAGAAATGGAAAAAACAAGGGTTCGAGCTCCACCCATCCAGTTCAGTTGTTTTGAGCAGCTGCTTCAGCGACTCCTGTTTTCCTGCCTGTTGTAAAGTCTTGTACAGTAAGATATGCATCTGTTTTTCTTTTTTCTTCCTTCATTTTTCAGGGTTGCCTTGGAAACACTCGACCGGCTGACAGAATCCCTAGACTTCACAGACTACGCTTCACGCATCATACATCCCATTGTCAGGACGCTTGACAGCACGCCGGAGCTGCGCTCCACCTCTATGGACACCCTGTCCTCGCTAGTGTTCCAGTTGGGAAAGAAGGTAGTCTTATTTGTCCCCTGAGCTCCATTTTTTAGTGTTGCGATTGTCGAGTAGACTAGTTTTCCTACTGTTGGCTTTCCGAGAGCTGCATTTCTGTCCCGTCCCCCTGGTCTTTATTATTTCCTGCCAGACTGCTGATGTCATGGACTGTTTGCCGACAGGGGGTGGTGTTTATTAGTGTGGATGAGGTCACACTCACCCCTGCCTCAACTCACAAGCCCACTCCTTCTCATCCCTGGACCCTTGTATCGTTCTGAGGTCTAAGCTCAGAACCACCAGCCATGCTTCCAGCTATGTCTGGAAACAAACATGCAGGGAAAGCTTTTGATCTGGGACTTGACGGAGGTCACACGCGAGTGCTGATACCCAGTTATTTACTTTATGGTGAAGGGAAAAAGCGTATTTAGACGAAACCACAAGAAGCACATGTTGAGTTTTTATTTACTTCCCTTCTGTTTCTTCTTATTTTCAGTACCAGATATTCATCCCCATGGTGAACAAAGTGATGCTGAAACACAGGATCAATCACCAGCGCTACGACGTCCTCATATGTCGCATTGTTAAAGTGAGTACCGTCATTAGACACAAATTAACATGTGACCAGCGTGTCTCCAGGATTCACGAGCTTTGAAAGATCCAACATCTATAAATCCTCATGTCGCAAAGTGACTGCACATGGTTTGGCAGTGAATCACGTAATCATAAAATAAACATTTTTACGTACAGTGAGCGCTTCATAAGCCAGACATTACAAGGTTCTGTTTATCAGCAGCCTTCTGGAAGGAAATCTACTTTCATAAAGCATGTTTTGATGCTCCACTCAACTGATGACGCGTGTGTGGGCTGTTTGTGTGTGGCCTCTGTCTGCGGCCATGACAGGGCTACACTCTGGCAGAGGAGGAAGAGGACCCTCTAATCTTCCAGCATCGCCAGCTTCGCCAGGGTGACGCTCTGGTCAGCGGGCCTGTGGAGGCGGGGCCCATGAAGAAGCTTCACGTCAGCACAACAGCACTCCAGAAGGTCAGAGAGAATGTTTGGGATCCTCATGTGTACCTCTGCAGTCAAAGATTTGCATACAAGTCCGATGTTTGTTTACTGGCAGAGTTACAAGTGTGGAAACTGCACACAGTAAACAGCTCTGAGGAGCGAGCTGATGTTTTAATAGTGGGGACGACATTTGAATCAACAGATTGAAATAAATACCTCAACAAATGTGCAGAGCTCTGTGAATTGCAGATGCTTGCTTTTACAGAACATGGATTCATGGAATAGTTTTACATATAAGAATGATTTATTTGCTATGGTTGGAATATCCACTTTACATTGTCATGTGGGCTGACATATTGCACAGCATTTGGGATGATGCTGTTGATTTATTCTCCTCATTTCATTGCCTGTAACTAAAAGTCTGTGTATGCACCTTAGTGAAATCATTCAGCGTTGCGCTTTTGGCAATCGTGGCTGCAGGAGCTGTTGCTCCCACACAATTCCCAGTGATTTCTGAAATGGATCGTTTGTCTTGCTCTGCAGGCTTGGGGTGCTGCTAGGAAGGTGTCCAAAGATGACTGGCTGGAGTGGTTGAGGCGCTTGAGTGTCGTTCTTCTCAAAGAGTCTTCCTCCCCAGCGCTGCGATCGTGCTGGTCACTGGCGCAAACGTACATCCCTCTTGCAAGGTACACCACCACGGTCCTGTCTACACCGTTTCTCATCTGTGTTATTTAATCTGATACAACTGTGATGACCCATTCATGGACGTGGGAGACGTCAAACTCGGGGCCCACCACTTCATTTTATCTGTCCACAAAATCATAAACTTATGATGAGAACATTTCTGAAGAAACTTCATTGTGACTTGATTCAGTTCTGGCATCAGAAATCTGGATAACTGAGGCGGAGAACAGCTGGTTTATGTCAAAAAGTTACGATTTACAAAATGTATGCAAAAGATTTTACAAGGAAAAAGTTGGAAATTTTTATTAAAACTTGTGTTTTCTTTTTTTTCTTTTGAAAGAAAATAAAAGTTTGTGATTTTAGGACAAAAAGTTGAAATGATGGAAAATTTGCAATGTTGCAACTTGTCTGGAAAAATGTTGCAAAAAGTTGATATTTTCCAACAAAAAATGGCTAATTTTAAGTTGTACAACAACAAATTACATTTGTAATTTTACAATAAAAAGTTAGTTGTTAAAAAAAAGCCTCCACCTTGAAAAATTTGAAATTTTACAACAAATTAGTGTTTTAGCTCCAAAAAAATTGTGATTTTACAAAAAAAATAAAGATTTTAGAACAAACTTGAAATGTGTGATTTTATGCCAAAAACCCAAAAGATTTTATATTATTTTGTTTTTCTTTACAAAAGAGTCAGTTTTTTAAATTTGTGATAAAACTACAAACATTTGTGATTTTGCAAATTTTTAGTTTAGATTTTATGACGGGTTTGCCTTTTTTTAAATAACCAAGTCAGGAACTAGGTGGACATTTGACAACAGAGCTGATTGTCAAGGTAAAGAATAATTGCCACTTTAAAGGTAACCATGGTGACGATGTGACCTTTGAGAATGTGAAGCTCTGTAATTGTCTTTGAGAATACTACAAATGTGCTGGAAGCAAAATCATATTTGGTCATAAAATAGTCATACTGATGTCCGTTTTTGTAAGATAATCAGATTTAAATGGTTGCCTGCGCATCATTGTTTTAACCCGTAGGTTTTTCTTGTCCACAGGGACCTGTTCAACGCGGCTTTCTTGTCTTGCTGGTCTGAGCTGAGTGAAGACCAGCAGGATGAGCTCATCCGCAGCATTGAACTGGCTCTCACCTCCCAAGACATCGCTGAGGTCACACAGACGCTGCTCAACTTGGCAGAGTTCATGGAGCACAGCGACAAGGTAGCCAGTCCATCGTCTTAGAGGGGACGTGTCGTTAAAATGAGCACATTTTCTGCTCCTAATAAGATATGTTTGGGTGTTGAAAGTTACTACCAACTCAAAAACTCCATGACGACGTAACATGCCGTTACTCTCGGTTTGGAAATGGGTCATTGTGAGAGATGTTCATCTACAGTCCCAGATCTGAGTGGAAATGTCTGTCCTCCCTCTCTTCATCTCCACTTCTTTTTAATTTTTTTGTGCTGCGTTCACTGACCTCTGGAAATAGGAAGAGTTAAGTTGTATCACTGAGTTCCAGCCACCCAGAAGATGTCACTTTTTATTATCTCAGGAAATCTGACATCACAGGGAGACAGTAAACAGTTCAAAAACTTAGGTAATTAACCCTCTGGACATGCACATTTCCAGCTGGAAAATTATGGAAGAAGATATTTTTTGTCTCTAGCTGCCTTTATTGACAAGGAGCAAACATGAAATCATGAAGGGTTGCAGGCGAAGGGTTTCATAGTCGAACCTGCGGCCGCTGAAAGAGGATTGTAGCTTCTGCATATTTGCCACCCAGGAGCCCACGACATTGGTGCATTTAGAGCAGGGGGTTCTGGGTAGTTTTCAGGTCAGGATCAGAACCACTGAAAAGGTTTTCATGAGCCTCTACGGGGCCAAAAAACATTCCTGTAGTGGGAGCGTCAACAGAGCGGCCCTGATAAACGGCTAATATCTGACATTCCTCAGTGTAATTAGTTTCTATCAACATCATCAAATCCACAAACTGAGCTGGACGCAAAAGTCTTCCTGGTATGAAATCCTGCATCTGCTAGAAGAGTTAAACGGTTACCCAGATGTCAGGGCCTATAACTGACAGCTCATTTGCTGACTATACTTTGTTGAACTTCCAGAACCAGAACTCGCTTGAGCTTGAATAACAGCGTCACACTTTGCCACGAGCATCGGTGGCACAGCGCGTGGAGTAATTCAGAAAGCGGAATTAAAAAAAAGAACGTTTAAGTAGAAAGTTAGCATGTAATGCAGCCCATTATCCATCTTAACACCGATTTGAAAATTACAGCAATGGAGTTGACGAGCGGGGGCCGACGGACATCACACTTTAAACCGCAGCAATTATTTTACACTTAGGTGTTGCAAATCTGCTCAGAGATTAACAGAGCAAGCATTTCCAGATGGGAATTTCTCTTGACTTTCCTGCTTGACCACACATGCTGGGCTAATCAGCAATGATACTGTTACTTTCAGGCTGAGACTGTCATGGTTTGGTCATTATATGGCATTTTCGCAGGGACCCCTCGCTGCGAGGCCTCAGTAGAAGCACATAAAAAATGTGCTGTTCCGAGCCAGTGAAAATAAGGGCTGAGGCCACTAATTTCCATTTGAGGACAATATAGATCACAGACAATCTTCCAGTCAATTGTAATTTTTATTTTTATTTTAAGTGGAGAAGTGGTTATATTATACGGTCTCTTTCCTTTACCAGGGCCCTCTACCCCTGAGAGATGATAATGGCATCGTGCTGCTCGGTGAGAGAGCTGCCAAATGTCGTGCCTACGCCAAGGCGCTGCATTACAAAGAGCTGGAGTTTCAGAAAGGCCCCTCTCCTCTAATTTTGGAGTCTCTAATCAGGTAGGAACTCTGCAAACTGCAGAAGAAAACATGTTGTTTTAGTTGGATAGCAGCCTTAAGACACTGAACTAAGTCTTCAGTCTACGTTACATAATTTAAGTTAGAAAAACAGAATAACTTGTCTTTTATTTAAATGTCAAAGGTGAAATAAAAAACAGACAACTATTTAATGGTTTACTTTTAAAGTTCATGTTGATCTGTCACCACAAGAGTCGACTCATTTGAGTGTATTAAATCATTTCAGCCTCAATCTTCTACCAACATTTGCTGAACAGTAATTTAGATGGTTAAAACATAACACTCAACCTGGGAACAGTTAGTACAACAAAACACTTCTAACCTCCATTATATCCTTCAATCTCCTCTTTTACCCACTGTCCTTTGCAACCTACACTTGCCTTCTCTGCAGCTAGCTCCGCCCCCTTCATCAGTCCCCTTAATCAGTTATACGTCTCTGAAGATGACAGCTAGACAGCCTGAAAACTGGGTATATTACAGTTTAATTCAATTTTGAAATGTTCAAAGTTAGGAAAAGCATAAAATGGGAGATTTATTTACTTTAAAGTGGCCACATTATGCTCATTTTAGCAATCTAGAGCTGCCTTGCACCCAGCATGACTCCAAAACCCTGTAATTACTACAGAATGACAAAAAAAAGCATTTTCTTGAAAATTAGTTGAATGAACTGAAGAGTTGTTTGATTGGTCACATTTCTGGAGGCTTACTGATGTCATCAGGCACATACAGTTTTTAAAAAAAAAAATGTCCTTGCCATGTTTTCAGGATGTCAAAACTCTCAACACTTCAAATCCTTCCACAAATGTTTGAATTCAGAATTTGAAAAGGGGACTGCTTGAACAACAAAGATTACATTCTCTGTTTGGAAAATACTATACTTGTCATCTGCTCACATGATCACATTTCTCAGTCTCCTGCTGTCTATAACTGAATTTTTTTTTATTTATACACCCGTGTTGATACATGCAGATACAGAAAATGCGGTACAGTTCAGATTGTCAAATCAAATTTATTTATACAGCACAATTAAAAACAACCAGTGTTGACACAAGGTGCTTGACAGGCAAATATCAAACAACATTAAAATTTATGCACAAAAAATGGCTGCAGCTATGAAATGGAAGTGCTAACGATGCTGTCACCAATCTTTTTTTTTTTTGACTCCAAAGTTGCCAAAAATTGGTGCCATCTTGGGGTGCTAACCGGTGAAATTAATCACTTTTTTTCACAGGATACATTCTTGCCTGTATAAAAAGTGAGACTCGTCAGTAGGGCGGCGTAATATGACCTCAAATAAATATCACGATTAATTGAACAAATTCCCTCAATTATGACCATTGATTATGACTCTTAAAATGGGATATTTTTCAAAGAGAAGAAGAGCCAAACCGTACTCGGCAGCTAGGTGCCAATGATGTTTGCACGTGGGTGCTTGCTGCTAGCGCAACAGAGATGGTTTACTTACTACTTGCAGTTCCATCTCATGACCTCATTCTAGTTTTTGACTTTCAGCGTCAACCTTTCTGTATATCCGGCGGTGTTGTGGAAAAATGAATGTATTCATGCTGGAACAGAAAAACAAACTGCGTCCACTGAGCATGACCAGCCAACTTTCCCATCACCAAACCAGACACAACAAGTTGGTTTTTTTGGTGACATCCTGGAAACAAAAGCAAAATACTTGGCTGGAAGTACAAGCAACTTCAGTGGACCAGAAAACATTTTCAGGTCTTTCTGCGCAGTTGTGAATGTTAGCTTCTAAAATGACAAGCTCCTGCCAGATGAATAAGACCATTCCATGAAATACTGCTCTCTATGAGATCTAACGGTTGAAGGGGGCGTTCTCAGCACTCAGGTATTTTGTGAATGTGAATATACGTTTACCCCAATCACATCTAAGATGACAATTTGTCATGAAACACTGAAAACCATAATGCGGCTCCTTTTAATAACAGAAAAAAGCATTAGAGGTTCTTGCTCTAAACAAACATGCCACCACATTTGTCAATTTTTCAGAAAATACACACATTAAAATTGGATAATGCATTTCTTCCTGCCCCACAGCCCTTTGAAATCTTGTCATCTTTTCCAATCCAGTTTTTTATTCTTTTTCATTTCTCTTCCTTTGGCATGGCACGGAGAAATCTGTTTTCCAGCCATTTAATTGGACGCTCGCCTCCTTTTCATCTACGAGTGTCTGGACTTGTGTTTCTGTGGGGCCTGTTTTCAATTTCTCAGGAGCCTTGATGATGATGAATGATGGGGAGCGGCACTCTGGTGTTATCCCCATCTGGTTCTCACCTCTCTAGGATTTCCCATAAAAAGATTTAGACCCCAGTGTGCAAAAGCACTGCAAAAGCTCTCGTTACTGAGTCGTGGCTGTATCAGAGGGGAATAAAAACCTGCATAACTGTGTGCTGACAAGGAAGCATTAAGGCTCAGGAGGTTGAGCAGTCATCTGCCACTCTGAAGGATTGTGGTTTGATCTCTGACCTCCTTGGTCGGCACGGTTGGAGTGTGTGTGTGTGAATGTGGGTTGTCATGGTCAACGACCCTAGAAAAGTGCTACTGACGTGAGTCATTGTGCTTTTAGATTCATTATTTTAGCAGATTTTGCTGATAATGGTACACATTTGATGTAACTTACAAGAATAATCCACCAGTTCTGGTAAAGCCACAACATAAAGCGGCGGCTCCAGGTACGTCCACCCTGACTGACTGAACGGGCGAAAATAAGTGAGTCTGACCACAGGGACTGGAAGGGCAGTGCTGTAGTTGTAGTGCTTGTAGCCTGCAGGTATTTAAGCCCTTGGTTCTTAGCATAATAAAAAAGTGTTATGGTTTTCAAGGTAGTAAACGTAGAGACATATAGCAAGATGACAGAGTTAGTGTGTGTTTGTGTGTGTATGTGTGTGTGTGTGGTCTTCAGTCCTTCAAAGGCACCCTGGGACAGAATGTCCGGTTAGTGGCAAATATGTAGCCCTTACATGAATGGGCACAAGTCTAGCTCTTCTTAGTATTTGTAACATTATAGCTCCATTATCAAGCCAGTGAAGTGTATTAAAATCTGTTTGAGACAGGGTGTGTGCTTTCTTTGTTTTAAAAAATACTTTTATTTTCTATCACATCAAACAAACATCATTAAAGAGCTGTACACATTTTACAAATGACACATTTCCACCATGAAAACGAAGAGAGAAAGAAATGCAGCGTAACTTTTATATATATATATATATATATATATATATATATATATATATATATGTATATGTATATACACATACATAGCGAAATGTCAT
>JBAMYA010000022.1:536212-590024 GCA_037176975.1 Arrhamphus sclerolepis | reverse complement strand
TCTCTCTCTCTCTCTCTCTCTCTCTCTCTCTCTCTCTCTCACACACACACACACACACACACACACACACATACACATTTATATATAAATAAAGAATGAAAGAAAGAAAATTTTAAAATATGATATGAAAAATACGATGTCACACTTAATCAAACTGGCTTCTTTTTCTTTGTGTTTTGTGTCTGCATATATGTGATGGGATAGTGACAAGATTGACTTTTTTTTCTTTTCATGGAATATGATCTTGCAGCAAATTTTAATTTTCTTGTTCATAAGTGAAAGTGCAAGTGAAAGTGTCCTTCAGCCCTCTTCACAGTCTGATGTAACAAATTTTATTGGTATCTGAGACTGATTCTGTCAGAGGACTAAAATTACCAACAAAGACAGAATAAGGTGAATGAGGTGTGTGTCATTTGATCATGTGATGGTGTTGGTGTAGTATAGTATGGTGGATGTAAATGTGTACGGTGGTTGTGTGGTGATGTTGTGGTGTTGGATGTTACCCCCCAATTCAAGTTGGAGCTGAAACAGTCCAGCAGACAACATAAACAGTGATGTTGATCCACGACACTTGTTCAGCACCAACCAATGAGAACAAGCAGTACTTCAGGCTGAATCACAATCAAACTGACTTTTTACATTACAAGCAGTATCTAAGAATGGCTGAAATAAACGTGGAGAAAATGATTTCCGTATTGTTAACAAAAGCAAAAGGACAATCATAGATATTTTTTGAAAACAATGAAAGAAATGTTGGAAACTATTTGGCTATTAGTCCATCTACAGTGCATAATATCATTAACTGGGAAAAGGAAACTGGAGGAATTTTAGAGGTGCAACCCAAAGCACCTGTGACCTTCAATCTGTCTGCACTGTATCAAGAAGCGTTATTCATCAGTATTAAGACCAGTGACACAACTTGATGTTACATACGTAAAACATTGCAGTGAAAAAACAAACAAAATCAAAGATGAAAAATACATTTTTTTCTTTTTTCTTTCACCAACAAGTCCAAAAGTCAGACTGACAAATAAAAGGGGGAAAATAAATCAGGAAAATTAGCGGCTGGTATCATCAGTGCCAGCTATTTGTATATTTGATTCTGTCATAACAAAACAAAGAATGGCCCTTCAGGATCATATATTGTCCTTTTAAATTAGTACATCTAATCCCTTAAGGAGAATTTATGAATTTTAAATTATATATATTAACGAGGAATTGTTTCTCTCAGGCTTGTAAAACTGTCAAAATGCAGTTCTACCAACAAATTACAAGCATGACAAATTAATACGTCAGTACATGTATTTGAATACTTTACAGAATTGTTCATGTTTGGTTAGTGATAGACCAATAATTAATAATTATAACAATAATAACAATAATAATGATGATAATAACAACAACTTTGCAAAACTATTATCATAGGGTGAATGAGCACATCTTTATAGTGCTGTATATTCACCTGTCGTGAGCTGTTACATTTTTATGAATTTAAATAGATTTTAAATTGATTAATAGTTTTGAATTGTCATAAGACACTCATATTTCAAACAAGGCAAATAAACTGAAAATAAATATATATGTATGTATGTATGTATATATATATATATATATATATATATATATATGTATGTATATACACAAAGTTTTAAAGTTTTTCTAAAATTAATTTAAATTTAAATTTAATTTCTGTTTTCCTGAGTTCCTTGTGTTGCCTTGATGTTTTCTCTTGAACAAAAGATGAGAATTTGATTTGTGCAAATTGGATGTTGACAATGGAGTCTTGTCCTCTTGGTAACTTGCACTTGGTGTTTAAACCTGCGTCTACAAACCATCGTGGACATTTATTTTCTCTTAGAACTGTAAGCTTTGGTTGTAAATGTTTCACATGTTAATAATACAGTATAAACACAGTATATTATTTTTCTTGTGTGACATTTAAAGTGTGTTTCATTAGGACAATCATTTGACCGTCTTAGAAGTAATTGCTTGAATTCGCCACATCTCGTCCAGGTCTTGTCTTTCCCACGACTGGTAAAGGAGGGGTCAAGTGGGGGGGGTTGCTGGTCTGGTATGAATATATGACTACTAATGAGACAGTCCTCAAAAAAGATCCTCACAATTTGGGTATGAATATGTGGCCACAAAGAAAATCTAACAATAGCATCACCTAGCAACTACTATCTTAAGGAATTTCAGAGTCAAGTCTTTTCTGTCAAGCACCGTGCACTTGGAAAATGCACAGGCTGAGAGCCAAAGACGGCTGACCGTCTTGACAAAGAGCTCCCAAAAAGAATCAGCTGAAGGGCTGAACATTATCTTGTCCAACATTACCATACGTGGACATTAATCATACAACAGATAGAATGAGGGATGCTGTTGAAAGAAAAAGATTAACAAGTTAAGTGTGACTTGAAATATGACTCTCTGACCCTAAAAAACCCAGTCACATTTTACAAAACTATCTGTAGTTAACCCAAATGTCATCTTCACCCTTGAGGATAATAAATAACACAGAGCAGACTTATAGATTTGGTCCTTTAATGAGAGCTGCACATCTATGGTGATTTATTAGAAAGGCGTGTATTGTGGATATTAAATTATGATTCTCACTGCAAATTAATGTCCTTAATCTTTGTTTGCTATTTGTAGGCTTAACTTACTTACTACACTTAACACTATGCTTCATGATCCACATATTTCCTTCCCCTGACACTTTGTTTTGGAGTGTAAACTCACACTTGAAGAACACTTCCATCTTAAGAACTGACATGGCCTTTTCTCTCCTCTCCTTGCTGGTTTTGATACACATTGGGGAACGCTTAGGCGTTATTTTCAAGTGTGTTAATGCTTGGACTCTGAGAAGGGGTTGCTGTTGTCATCCAGTCCTCGGAGGTGTCAAAGGTTAACACCCTCTCTAACGCACAAGTATGCAAATGCTTTCATTACAATACAAGCTTCTTTTCATTCACCCAGCAGAGCATGTGTCCCACTGGAGAGTGGACTGCCGCCTCACAGATCGCTCAAACCTTTGGGTGCCCAAACATCATCCCCCCCTCCCTCCCTCGCCGCCCCTCCGGTCCTGGGGGTGATGACAACACAAAAGTACTTCACACAGGGGGCTGGGCCTGCATTTTGTGGGTCAGCGAACAACGGCCCATGCAGCAACACCATGTCATTCAGACTCCCCCTCCCCGTTACCCCACTTCTCGTGGCATCAGCAAACAGAGAGGTGGAACCCTTTTGAAAGCACTGGGGAGTTTTTGTGCACCGCTAACATAAAAAGCACCTACTGCTTTCCATTGCTTTCACATATCAACCCCCCCTAAAACTCTTGTTAAGAAATGATGGATTCAGATTCACGTGTTTGCACATGACTATCAAATTACCACTGGTTGCGGAGGATGGACTCAGATTATTTCATTTAAATGATTGAATAGAAATGTTAAAAAGTGCAAGTGTTGGTGCATTAGAAAAAACTTGTACTTCAAGATACAACTATATAGTGCTTCATATGACATTGGATAAGTAACAATGCACTACACTCCTGCGTGTTAAAACGTGATTTAAATGGACAAAATAACCAGAGATGCAAAACACTTTGAATTATAATCCATAGTTCACTAAAATTTAAGAATCTACTTTTACCCCCCATAATGTTGCTTTGAGGAAACATGCTGATAATCAGACTGGATATGAACCACTTGGAAGTCCTGATTCTGAGGTCTATAACCACACCAAAGGAGTCATTGATGTGGTGGAGATAATCCTTTTGGGAAAGAGCCGTTTTAATGACACTACAAGGTGGTAGATTTCAACTGGTTTCAACCTACAGTGAACTGTAAAATCCTTCATCTGATAGCAGAAGTCAACAAAGTATGAGCTATACTTCATGGCATGTAAAGAAACATCAACAAAAACATGTTCTGGCAAAACTAGGGCGTGTGTCTGCTCAGAAACAAAGACAACCTTGTTCATTTACATGCACTACGTGTTCAAAGATGAGTCTGCAAGAATTTCACTAGATCTAAATAAAACTCTCATGATGTAAAGCATCCACAACAGTCCTCTAATACCAACACAATAAAGCCATTCTCAGACCAGCATCCTTTTATCTTCTTCACAAACACTGAATGGATGCCATGGAAGCTTCTTTATCCTCAGCCCTGTTGTCTGTTCTTTGTTGAGAAGCTTGTGCATTTTTTTCTCTCTTTTTTTTTTTGCATGTCCTCAGTCATTTCCTTTTAAAGGCTCCACATGTCACGTCTGGAAACGGTAATGCTCTTAGCTGCAACTTGGGGCGGGTGTCTGTTGTATTTGTGTTTGGTTGGAAAGCACTCAGAAACAAAAGAATCAACATGTTCTGACAAGTTTTGCATTATGAAGTGGAGAAATGTGAGAATGTGGTTAGAAAACACAGGTCATTGCTCATATGAACACGGGCGGATCTGAATGTGACATCGCCCTGATCAGTCATCGCTGCCTCTTTTTGCACAGACCTCATGCATCAAAGAGCAGCTAAAAGCACGGAAGAATTATCACAGAAGATAGGTGGGCATATTTTAGCTAAAGCTACAAACAGCAAGCCATTACAAACCCTAAAATTACTACAGAAGCCATGAGTCATTTGAAAGCGACCCAATTATTCATGGCTCGACATTGTGTCGTTTGTTAGTAAGTAACAGGTTGTGTATTCAAATTTATCCCAGACTGACGTCACTCTAATCCACCACGTCTGACAAGTAAGAGTGAGGGGGATGAGGGCATGACTGAAAGTGTGACTCTCTTCGGTAAAGACCCACGTTAAATTTGATGAATGTTGGCAAAGCAGCCTAATAAAGATGACGGCACACATTCATATGCATTTGTTTGTGTGCTCAGCTTGACGAAGTCCGCCCTGCAGACCTAACAAAGGGGAGGAAGGAAGCCAGGGGGTTGTGGAGAATGCCCGGGAGGTGTGGGGTGACAACACACACACACACACAGGGTGCAGCCTTGCGCCTTGTGGTCTCTCAAGTCTGAGGTTATAGCAGTGACAGCTGGGCTATCACGCTCTGCATGTGCTCATTCTCTCTTTAGCGGACCCCCAACCCCCTCCCTCCATGCACAAACACACTTGCAGTCTGCGATGGTCTGCACACAAACACAGGATGCTCCATCCTGTTTACTGTTGACATTTCACAGTAGCTGGCCGACTTGGGAGGGCTCTACCGTGTGATCAGAGGCATTGCAGCTGTCTGTGAGGTAGTGTGTCTCCCAATTGTAGGTGTTGCAACGTCCACTTATTTTCTATGACTCTTTATTTTCCCTGACCACTTCCCGTATCCGTATCTGAAACACTTCAAGGACTTCTTACCCATGATTAGACATAAAAGCTAAGACTGAAAAGTCATTCATGCTTTCAGGAAACTGCAATCAACGATGATGGTCAGCTTTACTGGAGGACCCGCTGATGAGACTCACCTACAACAGGTAGCCCAGGAATGTGGCATATCCAAACATTACAAACACTGGGACAGTAAAGAAGATCTCAAGCCTAACTTTGAGTAAATGAGTTGAAGTTAAGCAGCAGGTAATGATTGTAAAGTGGGACAACTGAACCAATGGCACTGTGATGTCCACATCTGTTCAGAGGAATGAAAGGGAGGGCCAGAAAGAAACGACTGGCAGTGTGGTCCACAACAATCAGATTATTACTGAGCCAAAAGGACACCTGCTTTGTTTGAGGTACCCTTGGAGTCAGAGGGTGGTCATGCGAGACAGCTGAACAACACAGTGCAAACAGGATATGATGTTTATCTACCAAAAAGACAGACATTTTCATTATTCTATTTTTTTTTCATCCCTGTTTTATGAAAACAAGATATTTTGTAGAGCTATTTGTCTGCCTGAAATATAGGCTAGCATTTAAAAGTATTTAGAGCTGAGGGCATTTACTGATGATAGCTATGGGAGGTATACGACTCATGTAGAAAGCAGCTAATTCATTGGAGACCAACAGGGGTCCCTCTTGTCATGACAACACGTGAGCAACAACAGTCCCAGATTCAAAATACAGATGACAAATGTCATCAGCAATGCTCAGCTTTGGACCCTGAAATGTGGATTCAGAATGAAAAAACATGTGCATTAAAAATATCATCTGGATCTGGATTCAAGGAGAGTCACTGATGACTCTGATATAAAGAACATAAAAACAAACTACTCTTGTGCTCTGGCTCGTTATGCTTTTTTTTCTGTTTATTTATTTGATCAAGAAGTCACCTTGAGTTCAAAGTCTTTTGCAATAAGGTAGTTGCAGTAATTGATTTTTACTCCATGGTGGCAGCCACAAACTGCAGTAACCTCCATGTCCACAGCTGGTGGCAGTAGCATGCTGCGTCATCTTTCATTAAATACAAAACAAAAAAATATTCAGTTTGAAAAGCATTCCCAAAATTGGAAATCAAGGGAGCAGGGCGTCTGACCAGAATAGGAATTGCACCAATCCTTTTTTTTTTTGTCTGTTTGATTGTTTGTTTACCCTGAAAATGTTTATAAACTGAAAGCAATGGTGCAAAAATGATAATGTAAAGAATGCTTTGCGCATGAAAATTAAGCCGCTTTCTACTGGGGTGATTAAATTCAAATCAGATTTTGACACAATGCAAGAAGAGACTGAACAATAAAAGTAATCAGATTATAATTGTGCCGTTAAAGTTGCACATTCACAGGAAGACCCCAAAGATATAAATGAGATTTAGACAGGATAGCCTCACTCAAGAATTTGCCAAATGAGCTGCAGTCTGAAAACAAAATGCCTCAACCTTTCTGTGCCAAAGCAGAATAAAAATTTTAAAAAATGACTCATTTGACCCTACTTTGATCTAAAGTAGAGATAAAACTGACTCTAAATGAACAAATGTGTGAAAATTCTCATGCTCCTGGGGGCATGACATTGGCTTGGTATTTAAGACAAGAATTTCACACTTGTGATATGAGGACAGCAAAAGCTTTCATGCCTAAGACGCCAAAAGATGAGAAGTTATCGGAAAATTCTGCTGTTGAATTTGAGCAGCTAGTGACTTTATCTTCAAAAAGCCCATTTGGTAAGCCTCAGAAGAGAAGCTGGAGGTGTCCCTGTGCTAAAGGTCTATTTAAAGGAGCTAAACAGGCTTCTGACACCACATAGTGGCTTATGAAAACAGCTTGCACTAAATCTTAGTAGATCACATATAGGCTAAAGAAACCTGACTGTGTATTGTCATGGAAACTGAGATGGGGAATGAGAGGTGTGGTTTACCATTCTTTCTTTAAATCTAAAAATTGTCATAACATGAAAAAAGTATATTAAGTAGAATTTAGGCTAGTGGAATTTGCTAGACACTTTTAAAGTTAAACTGAAAACTCTACAGTTGGTCAAATTTTATTTAAGTGTTTTTACTCATTTATTCTAAGATGTTTTATACCTTTTCCTGTCCAAATCTGTTGCGTGTGTGTGATTCTATCATACATTTAAATTGTTGTTTTTATTAATTTAATTAATCTAAATTTTGTTTCGTGTTATCTTTCATCTTCGTGCCTTTCAAAATCATTTTGAGCTGCATCTGTTTATGAAATGTGGATGGAGAGGCAGATGCGATTCATAACATCCTCCCGTAGATTGAGCTGGACTGTGTCACGTGACTGGAGCAGGAAGCGTCTCTGATGGTGTAGGCAGCACCGGGCAGGTTCGTAACCACGTAACTTTTCACAGAGTTTATAACTTGCTGTTACGTGTTTGTTTGTGCAGTCCAGTCCTCTGACCGGTCTCCCACAGCGTTACGGTCGTTGATGTAACGGAGAGGTTAAATCGCGCGTTCATGGCGGAAGTGAAGTTTTGACAGCTAGCAGGTGGAATTGTGGAGTTCAACGTGTTTCCCACTTTTCATACCTCACTGTGTTTGTCTGTCATGCCACATAAACCGCACAGTACACCGAAAGTAACTGACTGTATATCAGTGAATGAGCTAGCAGTGTGTGTACAGTGGGTTCAGTCGTCTCTGTGAGCAAAACTTCTCAATGAACAAGAATTGAGGAACTAAGGTAACGTTACCTCCGTTGTTGTACGAGGAGGCAACGGTTGACGTTCGGTCCACAGTCGGATATATTTCTAATTTTGTTGCTGTTTCTATCAATTATTTCAAAGATTTCCCACCTTGGAAAGTCACTAAACCTTGTCTTTGCTAATTATTATTATTACATGTGTGAAGAGACAGGAGGACACGTTTGTTTGTGAGTAGCCCAATTTAACACAACCTAGCAGCGTTTTTTTCTCCATCTACTCAAATGTGTGCTCTTTGTATATTTGCCTGAAAAACTCCAATGAACTATACAGAAAAGATTTTAGTGTTGCTTGTTTCTATATATGTATATATGTGTGTGTGTGTGTTTATATATATGTATATATATATATATATATGTGTGTGTGTGTGTGTGTGTTTATATATATATATATATATATATATATACACATATATATATATATATATATATGTGTGTGTGTGTGTTGATGTCACCTGGTACAGGGACTATAAACTATAAAATGATGCCTTTCGGCTACATATCCATTGGTGCTACGTGAGCGGTGTGTAAGGGGCCCAGAACTCTTCTGGGGCTTTGCAGACCTGTGCCTCTCTGTGTAAGTGGCTTCCTCCAGTAATTCCAGGCAAAGTTGACACCATTCGTATTTACACCAGTTCTGACCAAAATCACAGAAACTTATGATCGAATGTTTATGTGAGGTTGAGCATATAGCAATTCATTCCTGTTCAGCTTAGTGTGGTTTTTGCTACCTTCAACCTGTAGGCAAACTGTAAGGGGTCAAGCAGGTCTTGTAAGAATCAGTTTTTCAAAGGACATCATGACACAGGAGGTCAGGGCCACAGCTCTAACATCATTAAAAACTTTGGGGTGGTTTCTTTTAGCCACTGCTTCCAGCACCCTGGCACCATTTATCGGTTGACTGACCGCTGGAAGCTACGCTTTTTTTTTTTTTTAGAAAAAAGGGAGCTAATTGTTCTGGACAGGAGGATAGCAGTCTACCACTTATATTATCAGGATCCAGGTGTTTTCCAGCTTTAGAACATTTAAAAGTTTCTGTCACAGAGAGAATATCAAAAAGGAGTATGACCACAACTGGATAGTTTGTTTGTTTTTTTTAGATTTAAAATCTCATTAAAAAAAATCAAACCAGTATGTCAAACCTGAGATAAAACTTAAAACCAGCAAGAACCACCTTTTTGTTGCTCTTGATCTCTGAACCAGTAATGCTTTTTAAACCATTTAAACATGGGCCCAATCTGTTGTTGGCAAGTTCTCCTTCCAGTTTATCCTTGTAATTCAGTTTCTTTTTTTAAATTTCATTTTTAATTTCCCTTTTAAGCCGGTTTAGCTCTATAAGGGTACCTTCTCTGAATGCCTCTCTCTTCTTGTTCAACAGGTTTTTTTTGGAGATTTTGACACCCAGGGTTTGTTATTAGGAAATATTTTGACGAGCTTTTTTAGACTCACACAGTCTTTGCAGGAAGTCACATGGTTACTGATGACATCAGTCAGCTCATCAACAACCCATGCCCCAGCCAGTTATGTCATAGCAACCCTGCAAACTCAGTTTAGAATCATCAGTCCAGTTGTAGATCTGTTTGGTAATGATTTTACCGCTCTTGAGGGCAGAGCGATATGCAAGAGCTACGCAGAGTTATAGTCAGATCCACCCATTGGAGGAAGGGGGGGGGGACTTAAACGCTTAAACTCAGATCCAGAATCTTGTTGCAGGTGACGTACTGGTAGAAGTTTTTACGAGTTCTCTTCAGTGAGCAATGATTGAAGTTACCGAGGACAAAGACAGGAGCATCCGAAGCTAAAGACTGTAGCTTCTGGGCCACTTCTAGTAAAGACTAGTGAAGACTCTCAGGTGGATGTACACAATGATGACAAATATCTGGGGGAATTCCCGGGACAGGTAGTGGAGGTGCAGGGACACGGACAGCAGTTCAATGTGTTTAGTACACAGTTTTTCTGCATCAATGCTCATGAATATACAGTTACACACCCCCGCCCAGTGATTTGCCAGTGACGCTGGCATCCCAGTAGAGGCGGACTGGCTCTCCAAATCCATCAATGGACATTTCCACATTTGAGTCTCTGTTTGAAAGCCAAGTTCCAGGAAACACCAGCAATCATGTGTGTCTGAATTCACGTCGAAGTCATGCATCATTCAAGTTCATCAAGTTTATTTTGTGTTTTGACCATACTCTAAATCAGTGCCTTCTGAATCAGTGGTTTTTGAGGTTTTTTTTATGGCTGAAGACTTTGTATCTTCCAAAAACCACAAATTCAGAGGTAATGATTGGTTTTGACTGGTGCTGCCACCTAGTGGATGCCATTTTTGCGGTACTCGGGTAGCCTTGATGAGGGGGATTCAGAAATAAGAGAACTCCGGAGCCTTCAAACGAGCAAATTTAAATGGTTGTGGAAGAAGTTCCATCAAGTAAACAACAACATTTTGCTCGTTGTTTTGGCTTGACTGGTACACAGCGTTACAGTGGTACGTGTTATATCCCGTAATACACATTAAGTCTCACTTTGGTTTCCAGAATGCTGGTTTTATTTATGTGATGTTGCTGAGCTTTAGGCTGTTTAATAACTACCGCAGTTCTGTGGTTAATATAGAAATTAAAGTAGCACAGAAGACATTGGCAGTTGTTAGCATTTTGCCCTGTATAGGTTAATTCAACTGACGTAACAGTTCTGTTAAAGATTTGGACGCTTCCTTTGCCCCTGATGTCGGCTGCAGTTCTTCGAGCTGGTTTCACCGTTGTTGATGTGTCATTGTTCTGGAAGCAACATGCAGTTTTCCTACCAGGATGGGATCGAGGAGGGTTTTTCCCGACAGGCGGCACGAATGGTCACTGCAACAAGACAATGAAATTCATATTAGTATCCTAATTCTAAATGTTCTTTGTTCTGCTTTAAATTGACCAACTTGAAGACTTAAAATGTGCATGTGTAAATGCTCCCACTTCCACTATTAAATGTTGTTGTGAGTTCTACTGTTGATGGTCTTTTAGATTTTACCCAAAGATTAATCAATCGTTCATTATGATCACTTAAGTTTTTATTCTGATTTCTTTGTCTTCACCACTGGTTCACTTTTATCCTTCCAAGTTTTAATAAGCAGCTTATATCTTTATTTTTTTTTATTTATTTACTTGTTTATTTTGACCAGGCAGTTTCCATTCAGCAGAATCAGCCTTTATACATGAGCAGAGTAGCAGTGATTAGTGGCGCTAACTCAAGTTTTTCCTCCTTATTACCAATCAGTTGCTAGTTGTAAGTTTAAGACGTAAACAATGGCAATCAGCAAATGCAAATATGAGCTACGTCTTACTGTGACAAATTACATGTCGAAACAGGAAACAATTGTTCACTTTTGAAAATGATGTGTTCAGATGTATCCACAAAGATTTGCAACTTTGATTGGCCAGCTGGGCCGTAAAGCAAATTGTTTTAAACTAAAGCAATGACAATAATTTGTCCCTGAGAATAAATGTCTTCCTAAACGTCTAATCCAGCTACGAGCAGCTGTTGTAACGAGAAAAATCAGAGCGTTGAGGAATAACTTGACATTCTGGGAATGTTTTGCTTTCGTTTGTGGCCGTTTAACAACTACGGCCTGCTGTGATCAGAGGGTCTTTAATTGATAATAGTATGGACTTGCTTGTCTGATCAATTGAAAAAGTGAAATGTAAAGATGCAATAGTGTTTAATAAAACACTATTGCAATGTACAATAGAAGAAAACAACCTAAATGTGATGAAATCCAATCGTGCAGAAGCCTCTTTAAAATTGTGAGTACAGTATAGTAGTGTTTAAGAATATTCACATGAATAACACTTGGAATGCTAAAAAAAAAAACCATCAATACCATATAATGAAAATGGCGAAGCAGAGACGGCGGTGGACGTTGAGTCTGAGCTTCAGTTCGTGCCGTCTGCAGCATGCGATCAGCCAATTAGTACATTGTGCATCTGTGACCCTTTCTGGTAAAATCTGACTTCAGAACCACTAACATTCCTGTGCCAGTGAACCTTAACCCCCTGGTGTAAGTTTTAATTTGGCACTACATATTTTCTTCATTGTGTGAGTGTACTCAAGGACTCCAGTACGTGTGAAAGCAGTGTGTGAGGTAATTAGACGGGGTGGAAAAAAAAAAAAAAACATTGCTAAGAAGAATATGCATGACCCGAGCTCCGGTCTACTAACGAAAGTAAATGCACATATTAATTCTAAACATATTTTGCAATTTGATCTCATTGAGAATAATTGCTGTCATACTAAATATCCAATCTTCTGCTTTTTTCTTTCTTTTCTTTTTAACGTGCAGATGAAATTTGGGGAGCCAGCGGATCAAGACTCCCAGGAGCTCTTCGGGGTGATCTGTCAGTTCCTCCATGACTTTAAGAGGGCCCATGCTGAAACTCTATGAGTTCAGCAGCTGCAGAGATTGCAGTTTTATGGCGCTTATTAAACTGAAAAACTGAGAGCATTGTCTTGGGGAGCTTACCCATTAGGTACAATTGATCTTTCACCCCCGGATTAGGCAGGCTCAGCTGCTGAAATCTGCCTACACGTACAGATTTCTAGGGAAGACAGACACAATGACATGTGGATTACTGTCAACATGTCTCCATTTGTGGTACAGTTTACTGCAATCCAGTACAATGGATGTGGACCCAAGTTCACTGACTCAAAATAAACCATTTATGCACCAGTGCACTGTGACATTGTAGGATTTACCAAATGTGCTTCCCTTTGGACTGAAGTGTGCATTAAAGAGAAACCTGGGAGAAAGTTCAGTAGTTCAGTATTGGACATAAAAAAAAAGATACTCAGAGGTTAAAAAAAGAGTTGATTAAAATATTTCTGTGTGATGTTACTTTGTATTTGACGAAGAGAACGGATGTGTTTCACAATTCTGTTGTACGAATATAAATCCGATCTTTGTATGTTGCGTTGATGTTACACGTTGATTGATTTTGTTAATTTTTGAGATAAATCAGAAATGTATAAGTGGTTGTGTCAAACTGCTAACACATGTAGAAGAAACGTCCAGGTGTACTTTGCTTGTTTTGAGACACGTCCTCTCCTTCCACACCACAAGGACCTCAAAGCTCACCTGCGATGCATCTTTCTGCAACACAACATTTAATTTAAAAAGTTCAAATAAAATCTAGATGATGGGATAATACTTTTTTTTAACGGGCATGAATTGTTGTACTTTTTTCTCTGTCAGGATTTATAGTCAGAAACATGCTGTTCATAAGTATTTTATGAAATGTTCAATAATATGTTCAACTAATTTTCACCTCCTCCTGACCTCCTTTCTCTGTTTTATTACTTTTGAAAAAAATGCTTAAAAATTTGGACTTTTAAAGGGCAGATTTTTTTTATTTATTGTCCTCAGTCCCCATTTTTCTTTTTTTCTTTCTTTCCTTCTTTTTTTTTTACATCAAAGAGGTCCGATGACCAAAACTTAGTTTGTTTTAAACCCTTTCACAGCAGCTCATTACTGGGCTTTTAAAGGTCTATTAACAACAACAAAGAAATTAAATTCAAAAAATAACAAAGTCCATATCTCTTCAAATACAGGCAGAGGAACTATTTACTTACTACTAACATAATAGCAGCTTTTATTTCTAATTCTCATGGTATGACTCATATTTTTTTCTACAGTGCTGCTCCTGCTGCTTTTGATGACGACGACGATGATGATGATGATGATGATGATGATGATTATCAATAATAATGATAATAATGATATTTTGATATGTTCAAGATGATTCAATTTTGCAGTGTATTTCAGAAAGAGACCACGCTGTCATGATAAGTTTGATAAGCGTAAAGAAATAAGCATTTCTGTACAAAGATCATGATAATCTTGGTCGACACATGAAAAGAAATTACAAGGTTAGTTCATACAGATGTGATGTTGCATATAATTCCTGCCTAACGTCAAATCAAATCTCTTCTCAATCTTAGCTGGACAGAAACCTCACATTTCATAGCAGCGCTTTTATTGTCAATGATGCGTGTGCACGTGACGACGTGCAACAGCATGACGTTTTGCTTTCTGCTTTTTTAAAGAGAGAATTGTTACTCTGACGTAAATACAATGACAGGCTATCGTCATATCTGGCTCAAGCTATGGCAAATATTAGGGACAAGAGGCGGTATATAGTATAAAAGAATATACATTTATTGAACATAACTAACAACAACTAAATAACAACATACCAAAAGCATAAGGATCCTATGGGGTGTGGAGTCAGTAAATCAGTGGTGTAAGTGTGAATGTGTGGAACATAATGTGGTGCATGTATGCATGAAAACAATAACTCAACCATAACCAAAGTAACCCATGGAAAAACTACAGCAGGGAGCGGAGGTCAGGTCTGCCTCCTCTAGCTCTCACGCAACTGGCAGAAGCATGGCATTTAAGGCCTTAGGAGACACCGGGCCCAGGTGCTCTCCATCTGTCATCAAGACCATGCCCCACCCAGGCTCACCTATAGGGTGACAAGCAGACAGGTCATATGCAGACTATCCAATCCCTCACATGTGTGTGGGGCATCACAGTGAATTAAGTGAAAGTATCTTAAACTACATCAGATCAGCTACCTGGCCATAGCCTGTGTTTTCCCATAGAGGACATGATCTGCGTTTGTTTAACAGCTGTTGAGTTGATTTTGTAGTCAGGAAAATGATAAAAATGAATATGTAAATAAAAATAATAAACAACCATATACTGATGTAATTGCTTTCAAGTTTATTGACACACTTCTTTAATTTGAATCAATGCAGGGCAGAATAGTTTGATCACATGACTGTGACACTTCAATGGTGACATTTTAAGACAAAAACGTGTACATAGCTGAAGCTGTGCTTTCAGACCTGGAGAGTCCCAGAAGAATCTAAAAATCAGGAACCGTTACAGAAATAAAGGGTTGTGGCTGCTGAAAATCTAGTTTCAGACTTGTTTCACTTAATCGGATTATTAAGATTTAAGTGTAAGATTATAATGTTAAAAGTCAAGGGATTGAACACGTTCTGATGCAAAAAAAACTTTATTTCATGTTGAAAATGTTTGTACAGAAATACATTTTGAAAATGTGAAAAAATTGTAAAAATGTCAATACAGATGGTTGACGCAAAATGTTCTATATGTTTTAACTAAGTTTGTCAATTAGAAGCCACTGGTAAGTTCATTATAACGTCCACTACCAGTCAAAAGTCTGGACACACTTTCTCAGTCAGTGGTTCTTCCGTATTTTTATTATTTTCTACACTGTAGATACATACTGAAGACATAAAAACTATGAAGAATAATATAAGGAATTATGTAGGAAACAAAAAAAATGTGAAAGAATTCTAAATATGTTTTATATTTTAAATTCCTCAAAGTAGCCACCCTTTACAGAGTGAAGGAAGAAGGTCCAACCAGTGCTCAGCACCTCTGGGAACTCCTTTCAGACTGGTGGAGAACCATTTCAGGTGACGACCTGATGAATCTTATCCAGAAAATGAAGAGTGATCAAAGCAGGAATCAATGCAACTAATGGCTATTTTGAAGAATCTAAAATATAAAACGTGCTGAGTTATTTCACATTGTTTTGTTTACTACATAATTCCAGATGTATTCATTCACAGTTTTGATGCCATCAGTGAAAATCTACAATGGAAGCAGTCATGAAAATAAAGATATAAAAAACATTTAATGAGTGACTGGCAGTGTATATCATAAAAAAAACTACAGACAACACATCAACAAATGGCAAATGTTCTACAGATTGTGGATAATTGAACCTGTACTGGCATATTTAGATGAAGCTTCATCAGCACCATAATAACCTGATGAACTACAGGCAGTAACACTGATGTGGTCTGAGACCAGTCCAAAAACCAAAAATAAATAAAATAAAAATCAACTTTCTCATCATTATCTTTAAACAATACTTCTCCAACTTCAGAAGCTAGAAGTTTATTTTTCAGTTCCAAGGTCTCTGCATTGGGAGGTTTATTTCATCCTGCATGTCAACAGTTATAATGCCAGACCTGACAGTGGTCATCAGTCTGCTCTGTCCCTGGCTGCTGCCTGTGATCCTCCACAGGTTCACATTCACTTGTGTGCAGAATCTGCTGAGAAGACACTATTCTGGTGGCACTTTCTAAATCCTGCTTCTGGTTTGCACGGCTCCTGGTCTGGTCTGCTGGGGTTGTGGCCTAGGTTCATAGAGGCCAACCAGTCAGTGAAGTCTGGAGGATCCAGAGGTGATGGATGAGCTCGATCTATGAATAAAGAGGCATTTTTATTACGGCTGCAGTGTCACAAGGTAGATAAGTGAATACATTTATAAATAAATTGATTATCCATGTTATATCATGTTATTACTGCTCTTGTGTGTTTATTTAATACATCAAGTCAACATTTTATTTTAGATGTTTTTGAATCATGAGCCTAGCAATACAAAAATAACACAATATTATATTTACTTAGGTTCTAAGTTCTAAAAACAAATGCTGCATACACAGGGTTGCCAAGTGTCAGAAAATTACAAGAGTGAGACTTTAGTGGAATAGTGGTCAGTGGCAAAAAAAAAATTGGTCTTTTTTAACATCAATTTGGCCTGTTTTAACCTTAAAACTGAT
This sequence comes from Arrhamphus sclerolepis, assembly GCA_037176975.1. NCBI lineage: Eukaryota > Metazoa > Chordata > Actinopteri > Beloniformes > Hemiramphidae > Arrhamphus > Arrhamphus sclerolepis. The sequence goes on along the minus strand of JBAMYA010000022.1, from coordinate 573,296 downwards.
GTCCATGCCAGCTGCTCTCCCTGCATTGTGGCCTAGTCTTAATTATCCAGAAATTAGAAATTAAAATTGTAACAAGAGTTTTGACAAAATACATTTATTTGTCAATATATAACTTTTTTTTCTCCATCATTTACCTGGGGACATGTCTAATGGATTTATGGTAGTTTTATTGTCATTGAGCCAGTGTCCCAGTACAACGAAATGAATTTCAGTACAACCCGTCCAAGATCACAAATAACACATAATACAGGGTAGACAGGAGCGGATGACTGAGGCCGCAGCCAGTGGTGGCTAAGGTGGTAGATAAGGAAAGAAAAACACGAGGGGAAGAAGAGGGAGAAAAAATAGGCATCTCCGGACTATGCCCTATAGGGGGCACAGTTTGGGGTTACAAAAAAGCACAAATCCATAGCATGGTTGTTCTACCTCCATGCTTTACAGTGGTAGCGTTGTTCTTTTCATTAATTTCTCTTTTTTTCCTCCCTTTTTTTTATGTCTGGAGGAAATTGTGGATTAATTGTGTACAATTACAAGTATGGACTCTTACTGAAGAAAGATGGGTTAAATTCAAGAGTTTGCAGCAGTGACATGAGCCTTTTTTTGGGATTTCAGCTGTCATGTCTTTTTTTTGTAACAAACTAATATGTGTAAACTTAAATATCATTTCATAGTTAGCTACAGTTTTGTGGACATTATTTACAGTTCCAAAAGGCAGCTGTGTAAAGGAGGCTGCTGATTTTTGCTGCTTGATTTGGGCTTTGAGTGAAATTGTTTGTCTTACATCCGTATCACATGTGAGACACGCAAGTATCTTATACATTATCACCAATGGCAAATTTTTTTGTTTATTTATTTTAGAGACGTCATCAGACATATTTATTTCCCACCAAGTCCTGAAGCTTTGATGTGGCCCCATGCTGTGTCATTTCTTCACATTGTTGGCCTTTTACCCGTCGTCAAACCAGGTTTCTGACTTGTATACGCTGAAATATCCCTTGTCGACCCTTTCCATGCGTCCTTGGGAACTTCACTGCAAACCAGCGCCTTTCAAATGCTGCATTTACACATGGACTGGCCGTGGCTGCAGAGGGGTTTTGTCGTTGAGGATGTATAATAGACTTGTGGTCCTTATGAGTGCTTCCAGATGAGGTGAGCTGGGCGGGAATTGCGGTGTCTTGACAAAAAGAGCATCATTGTCAAGCCATCGTGGCAGATGTCACAATAAACACCTCTGCTAGAATATTAAACATTTATCTTAAACTGAGGCCCATTTCCCGGTAGACTGATTATGGTAATAGTACCTCATTATTGTGTGAAGTACTCTCAGGGAACATGGATGACATTAGGGCAGGAGATTTTTCTTTAGCACTTATTCAATACTAGAAAAAAAAAGTCTGTTGAGTCCGTTAGGTGACTACAGTACTGAACTTTAAGACTTTTCAGATTTACTTGCACAGCATGTTGACCATTAAAGACCAATAGACAGTTGGAAAATTCAACAAAATGAGTAGAAACATAATAGAATCAGATATCTCCAAACAGGTGCTCTGCAAGACACCAATTCAGAAAAAAAAAACAAAAAACAAAGCCCAGTGATTGTTTAAAAATGCTGATCAGATCCAGCTGATTCTGCTTTATATCAAAAGAAAAACTGGAAGGGAAAAGCACCTCAACAGTGGATTTTTGGTTGAGCCGCAGACGTTAGGGGCTTGACTTACAACAATAGTTCTATTAGCTCGAGTTTCAGTGGGACGGCTTCTTAATTGGCTGTAGAATTATATCTCTTCAGGGAAAATTCTGGAGCATTACGTTAGAAATTGCACTTTATAATGTTTCCATTCTTTCTCACAACCCGTAGCAGAAGTCCAGGCTTTGAGGATGCCAGGCAAGAAAGTGCTTCAGGTCTTAGGTCGTCTCATTCTTTTTTATTTTAAATCATCTTCAAGCTACACTTTTTTAAGCTAGATTTGGTAGTCGCTGGGCTAACCTCCAAAAAGAAAAAATTTGTAATTGGATTTTAAATGATAAGACATCTTGCGCTTAATAATTGTGTGAAAACATCTCAGATGCTTGAAAGAGGCTGGCAAACATCAATGAGCTATCTCCGACTGCGGACGTCCAAGCATGCTAGATATCTGGAGCCAATGAGAGAGAATAAGGAAGGGAAACCCACATGTGCCTTTATCACATCATAAATGACCAAATTTTCTTCCTGCTCACTGCACATGTGCTTTGAAGCAGTCCCACCCACATTTACGACTTCAGTGGCTAGCACGGACATGAAAAGTTAAACAGTCCCCAACCTTTGATTGAAGCATCGCTGCCAGTGCATCACACGGAAACCGCAGGGTTACGGTTCGGCAGCACTTGATGTAACGCTACACAAAGTCGATGGATAGCAACACTGAGGATAGCACAAGTGTGTACGTGTGAGTGAGGGTTAAGTGCTGGGGTGTCAAATATTTCATCACCACCATGGTTACCAGAGGTGCAACGGATCAAAATGACTCACCATTTGGGCCGTTGGGTTGTGAAGTGGTTCGAGCATACAGCCCATGTACTGAGGCTACAAGTCCTCCTGCAGCGGTCGCAGGTTCGACTCCCAGCCCTTTGCTGCATGTCTTCCGTCTTCCGCCTCTCTTTTCACCCTCTCCTTCCTGTCCAGCTACTGCTAATAAAGCCCACTGGACCCAAAAATACCATTTTTGGATCGGCAAAGAAAAGAAAAAAGATGAGAAAAATTTAATTGCTGGGGAAAGGAAAAAAAAAATTGCCAGAGGAGCCAGTCATTTTTATAATTGTTTTCATTTTTTAAAGTCTTCGGATCATGTGCGTGCAAAACTGTGGAGAGGGATCGGTTTGGATCACAGATTAACGGTGATTGGTTGCACGACTAATGGTTACCGTTTAAGGGTCAGTTGTTCATGACTTTGTCAACCAACTATGTTGTCAGATTTCCCACTAGAAATCTCAGATTTCAAAGGTTTTTGCAAATTTTATCATAAAATTGATGCTTTTGTAGTAAAATCAAAATTTTCTTTGATAATAGCAGTTTTTTTGTTTGTTTGTTTTTGTTTTAAAAACTGACCTTTTTGTGCAAAAGGAAATTGTGTTAGAAAATAGCAAATCTTTTTCATAAAATAGTGAATTTCCTAAAATCACAAATTTCACAAAAAAGATTTATTATTGAAAATCGTATTTTCAAAATTATATCACTTTTTGTTTTTTAAAGCAAATTTTGTTGTAAAATTGAAAAATCAAAAACTTATGAGAACAACTTATCCTGAAATTAATCACCAATAACAGAAATGTGTTTTTTTTTTGTTTTGTTTTTTTAAACTTAAAATCACAATCTTTTTCTCTTTTGGAAATATCAACTTTTTGCAACACTCCTCTTTGAACCAACATTAATACATAAATTACAGAATTACAGAAGTTGTAAAATTTGAAATTATGTACAATCTCAACTTTATGTCCAAAGATATTGAACTTCAATTTTGTTTCTGTTTTTTCGAGTTTTGACAAAAATTAAGTTTTTGTTGTAAAAACCTTGGGAAGTAATTTCCACATCATGACTTCTTGACATCAACCAGCGACTCAACGCTCTCCTGGCTGCTTTAAACGCATGTTACTCAACTTTTTGATGTCAGTTTCAAATCAAACAAGCAGTCGCTTCAAAATCTCCTCATAGCAGTTCTAGCTAGCTGGTATACGATTGTCTTTGCATGCTCTTATGGTCCAAGGTAAAATGAAGTGGCGGGCCAGATTTGGCCCACGGGCCTTGAGTTTGACGCACATGGTTAAGTGGTTAGCACTGTTGCTAAAAGATTCCTGGTTTGAATCCTGCCTGGAGCTTTTCTGCATGGAGTTTTCATGTTCTCCTGCTCTAGCGGGAGTTTTCCCTCTGTACTCGGGTTTCTTCCCACAGGCCAAAAACATGCATATTTGGATAATTGGTGATTCTACATTTTCTGTATGAGAGACCGTATGGTTGGTTGTCTGTACCGTATGTGGCTCTGACTGTTGTGCCCTTGTCTTTGCCCCAGTGGTAGCTTGAATAGGCTCCAGGGGCCCTCCATGACGCTCAGTTGGAATAAATGGGTACAGATAATGGATGGATGATGCATTCTTTGTTTGAAACAGAGCAGCCCCTCCAGTACCTGGTACCTCCTTGTTCATCGTCTGCTGCCATTTTTGTCTACAGATCTGCATCCTACTTCCAGAAACATTGCTATTATCTGTAAAGACTATATTAAATTGCTGCAACATGTTGCTCCTTTCTAAAACCTTCCTTTTTAAGATTTATTCAAGCTGTCTCTCATATTTTCTATTTGTTTGCAGTTGCTAGTTATGTGAATACCAAATGTCAGCGTGTTGCCTCATAACAATTATTACATGTAAATATTACCACATAATACTGCCTTTTCCCAAAAAAAATACTGCCAAGTAGTTTCTCATCAAATGAACCTAACAGTATTGTTTTTTTGTCATATTTTTCAGCATCAACAATAAGCTGCAGCAGCCAGAGGCAGCATCAGGGGTGTTGGAATATGCTATGAAACACTTTGGTGAATTGGTGAGTGCTTTTTTTTTTCTTTCCTCCTTTGTTCTGTTTATTTTTTCGTTTGGCCTCCAGCCATAAAAAGAAAAAGGGTATCTGCTGCTGCTCTCAAACACTTGGACAGAAAACCTTTTTTGTTACAGATGGTTTGGTGCCCAAAGGGCTCCTACAAAAACACAAACAAACAGAAAAAGCAGTTTTCCTTGGCTGGGTGGTTTTGTAGATTTAGTTCAAGGTCCATTTTACCCCATTTTAGCCTAAAACACAGTCGAAGATAACTGATGACATTTTGCATCGATCCAACATTGACGTTTTCTATTGAATTGGACGTGAATACTTCAAGGCATATAACAGAATTTTGTTATTTTTATATCCATGCATTTCTCAATAGAAATGTTTACCTAAGCGTGTTCCTGCTGGACTGTATTATAGATAGGTTTCATCGTAGTTTCCTCATATACATATTTGTACACGGAGATGATTATTTGGGGTTCTTTGCTTTTCCACATGCTGCACATTAAGAACAGTTTGTTCTTCATGTGCAGCATGTGGAAACGCCATCTGGTACACTGATCAGTCGAGGGCAAGGAGGAGAATTATAGTCTGAATTTGTTTAATTGAGAAGATGTTTGGATTTTTCTACATTTTGGACAACCTTCATGTGTTTTGGATCTGTATTTTCCAAATCTGGCGCAGGACTTCTGAATCCATTTTTATATTTATTTTAGGGATATAATGGCTCATCCTAACAAATGCAAAAGTATGTTTTGGTAATAGTTAAATAAGTAGTTGTATTGCAATATGCCTGTTTATACTTCCATTTTATTATTATGCATTTGTTGAACAGAGGCTATGTGAACGCTGCAAAAATTGTGTCCACTAGGTGGCAGCACCAGTTGAAACCGCTCATATTTGGAGCTTTTGGAAGGATTTGAATAAAACAACATGAAACTCCCACTGATTTAGCACATTTTGTCATAAACTTGCGAATTTTGAAAGATCGCAACATTAAAATGAACTGTTTAACGTTTTGTAGCAAAATACTGAATTTCACAAAAGTGAAAACTTTTACGACTTATGTCATAGATTGGAATTTCTCCCCAGAGATTGTTAAAGTAAATTCTGATTCTGATTATTTTGTATCACTATAACACGATCTTAAAATCGAGAATGTTTGTCGGCCATTTAGTAAATTTCACCAGAATAAACATTTGTCATAAAATCACATATTTGTTTCAAAATTGCAAATTTTGTATAACTGCAACTGTCCTATAAGCACAGGATTTTGTTGTGAAATCACAAATTTCATAAAATCATAACATTTTTACACAACATTAATTTCACTTTAAACAGTAGACCAGTGGTGGTGTCAGTATCAAAAATTTTTATTTTCTTCCGATACGTGATGGTATTGAAGCTTTATGATCAATACCAGCAAGCTATCGATTTCCAGCAGCTTTCTTTTGTGTTCTAATTTTCCAGAAAAGATAGTGAATCAGGCATCTTTTATGCTAAAGTCCTCTGGTGAAGTTTTAATCTTATTAACATGTTTAGAAGATTACTTTTTGGTTTTAGGTGTCCGTTTTGAGTGATGTGGTCCCTGCTAACTCGAGGAACACGTTAGCAACCGATTGCGTGGCGCTAGACTCTCATCATCCACTTCTTTTAACGCTGAACTGACACGACCACTTCAAACCTTTTTCACATTCAGCTCATCTTCCTCTCATCTTCGCTCCCTGGTTCGAACCTTCAGGGCTGTGTTTCGGAGGAGACGAGGCGGGCCAGTGTCATCTGCTAGCGAGCAGAGAATTGGGTTCGTTCTCTGAATCAGGAAAGGATTCAGTCATACCCAAGAAATTCTAAGGCCATGAACTTTCAAATATAAAATTTTCAGGAACATGAGTTTTTTAGCAGTTCAGTAACTATTGGAGTGGAACTTTTAAGTGCAGGTGGACCTGGTCTGCTAATATCTGCCAAGTAGTGGACAAAGAATTTCCACATTGATTACATAAGAGGAAAATATCCTTTTGTTATTGTGAACTGTCCGTCTGTCTCACTTTTACCAGAACTGTTCCGTTTAGTAACTTGATCCTTTTTTTTTTTTTGTTACCTGCTGGAAGAGCAATACAAGCACACGCAGTTAATTCTTTTTACAGCTTTTCCCATGTAATCACACTTGCTATAAACCTAACTTTTAGGACACTTGACGCATGCGATCAGTGCTGAGGACAAGCTTTAAAACAAACTAATAGACTTCATGATTTGGTAAGAACTTCTCAACGACAGCTCTTACTGTAGACGTCTCCGTAAAGACTCAGTAAACGTAGTTTCTCTGGACATGCAGACACTGTGTTTATGAGGTAACCATTTGGAAATCTTTACTGTGGGAGGATGAGAGGTTTTAGTGTTTAGGATACCAGTCAGTAGGCATTAGGAAAGCAAAGGAAGTGATCTGCGTCTATAATCATTGGTTTGATGGTTTTCTAAATACAGTTATGGGGAAATAGAAAGTACACCCTCTTTTACTTCAAATGTTTACGGATCAGGATGTAATAAAAAAAAAAGCAAAGAAAATCATCTGTAAATTAATCTCTATAAAAATTTGACAAGCGCTACCCCAGAGTTTGCGTCCTTATTTATGTAACAAAAACTAAACTCATACACAGATGCGTATGCAGTAGAAGCGTGTTTTTCTATGTGATGTGGTCAGTCTTTCACCTTGTTTTGATGAATTTTTATCCCTCTCCTCTTTCCAACTAGTCTGGCTTGCCATCCTAATTCTTTTATTACTCAGAACAAAGATTTAGTGTGGTTCCTCGAGGGTCCGCTTTGATTTCCAGGAGACCATACCGACAGGCACAGAAGAAACTCCCTTTGGACGCCATCGGATACTCATGCGACCAATCAGAGAAATAATTCATATGATGTAGAGGGATAGCTAGACCAGTATCAACCAAAACATCCAAGACTGGACAGGAGGAACGCCGGTGAATGACTCTTTATCAGTTTTGCTGTAAAGGCTTGTTGATCCTGGGTGTTATTATCAATTCTGCGACCATCTGTGGCTCTTGGATGCTGATAGGACGCTGTGATTGGTTCGGTAGGTTCTGCACTAGTTGAAATAGGAGGGGTGCCAGACCCGTTTCTCTCTTGCCTTACTTTATTGAGGTTTGTTGGCCTTCCCTTGTGCAAGTCTCACTGAAGGTTGTTGGTGAAAAGATCAATCCAGCATTAGGGTTGAAAATTAATATTAATATCATAATAAAGTTCAGTGAATGCAGCCTGCACCTCCTACCCTGAAAGTGCTGCATAATTATACACTGAACCCCCAGTAGCTCCCAGTTGTCTGGGCAACGCAGTTGTATGGCAGCTCCGCCGACAACCGGGGTGTGAATGTGTGTGTGTGTGGGTGGGAGAAGGTCTACAGTGTAAAGCGCTTTGGCACTGTAGAAGCGCTATATAAGTGAAAGCCATTTAAACCATTTAGCGTAATGTCTTAACAGTCACATGTTTCATTTATCAAAATTAAATGTAACTGAACTTGAAATGAGTAAAGGATTAAAAAGCAGCAATGTTGACAACATAACTGTGCTAATAATTAACAGCCTGAGCAATCTAAATAACTCAGTTTGGAGCGCTTTTGGTATTCAGTTCAATTTGTTTCAAGTGAAAAATTCTTTGTTAATCCCCAAAGGAAAATTCTGTATTTGTACACTGCAAAAATTCCTGCTGCTGTTTCTTCTTCATTGTTTTCAAGTCAGTAAAAACAGCTGATTCATAATATTTATCCGCTCCAAGTCCTGCTAAAATATAGTTTATTTGCCCCTTTACTGCGTCTGAGCTACATATAAGACGTAAACAATAGGAAACATGCCACTGTGAGCTAAAAACAACCCACACTGCTGCCTACTGGTTGGTATTGAAATTACAGAATGACATCTACGCATACGTAAATAGCTGCTACGCAGGCTTGACTCATGTTCAATACAGGTGTTTGTATCTCTCACTCTGCTGTGGGCATTTGATTTTTTTCTCTTTGTTTTTACTTTTGGAGACCTGTAACAGGTCTAGAGATCATGCTGGGGAATAGTAGCTCTGTTGGACTTGTACAGATGCATAGTTCCAGTGTCCTGTTTTTTTTTTGTTTGTTTTTAATTGTATATGACTTGTGTTTCTTTTTCTTTTTTCTTTTAGGAAATCCAAGCCACCTGGTATGAGAAGCTTCATGAGTGGGAGGCTGCCCTGGTGGCATATGACAAGAAGATTGACATGAACAAAGAAGATCCAGAACTTATTCTGGGCAGAATGCGTTGCTTAGAGGCCTTGGGAGAATGGTTTGTTATCAACCATGCTTTTACTTTGATGAATATATTTTGGCCTAATGAATAGAGATTATATAAGGTTTTTAATTTATATTATTTTTGGGGCTCTAGTGGCCTTTATTGACAGTCAGTTGACAGGAAAAGCTCTAGCCAAGGGTCTGCAACCGCTGCAGGAGGACTGCAACCTCCGCCGCCTCCGTCAGTCTAGGATTCCTGCAAGCTTTTCCATCTCACTTTCACTCACTCTGTGCATGTGCACCCAGCTATAATGGGTTCTGAAATTCAGCCTCTCCTCAGCTTCCTCTGAGTTGACCGAAACTATTTCACTGGGAAATGCACGAACAGACATCCAGCCAGTATGAGGTACAGCTACTCCCAGTGAAATCCTCCCTCAGCCGACACTCAGCTTCAGGAGCCACCGCCCACTTCCAAAGAACATTTTTAGGGAAAAAGGGAAGTCACAAGATGTCCCAAGTAAATGAAGAAAATACTGCCAATGATGCGGTGACACAAACCAGATGCTAATTTTCTTATGTAACCTGCTGTCATTGTGTCATTGTTGAGCACGATTCTTGTGATTCATTTCATGAGAATGTTCAGTAATCTTGACAAGAAAATATTCCAGATGAAGTGGAGCTTCGTGTTTGTATGTGGTCAGGTCAGTTTGGGAGATGATATAACAGTCGACCTGGTCAGGAGTCAAAGCGGAGTCGGCGACACGTTCTTACACTGATGTTTCACAGATCTTCCATAGTTTGATCCAAAACTGGTGGGAGAGACTGTTAAAAGTGCAGTTCATGTTATTCGAGCCAAACTTGAAAATTAGTTGAGACGTTTTTCCACAGTGAATGTTGTTTATTGTCTTTAAAAATGCATAAAACTCCTTAATTAATGTCTCTTTTCAAGTGGACTAAATTGGTTTTGATCATCCTTCCAGCCAGATGCCAACTTGAGCTTTTCTTTCTTACAAACCCACATGTGCATGTCAAAACCCAGGTGGATCAGAGATTTTCTACTTGTTCCTTTCATGTCAGATGAAGAAAAAGACTCCACTGACTGCCTTCCAGACTGTCTTTTTCTCCATCTACCTCTCCTCTTATTCTCTTCCTTAGCTCGCTCCCACATCCATCCTGCCTGTTGTAACACATGCAGTGGCTTTGATTTCCCCTCCACAATGCATTGATTTTTTTCTTAATGAACAATTAGTCTCGGGTAGACGGACTTGTCCCCTATGGAAAACACCCATCTGTTTTCTGGCGTAGTTGATCACATCAGTGAAACGGTACACTAATTTAAGATGTTCATCAGTAAGAGCAAACAGATAAATAAACAATGGCAGATGTTGCAGAAACGCAGTCTTATCTTCAGTCAAGTTTGCTTTTCATCCTTGGCCAAAAGGGCTTGGCTGCTCCAGTCAGTGTTTTCTTTGGTACTATTTGGAGCATGAAAAGTACACTTTATATTTTCTTATTAATACAGCATGCACTTTATTACATGCAAACCTTTTCTGACTGTAGGAATGAGATGCATGCTTAAAGATAGTTCCGGTTTGTGCAGCTGGATTTCTTGTTATCAGTGCGTGCATCAATACTACTCATAATAATAATACCTGCACTCAGTTACCTGATCAACATAGAGTGAAATCAGCTTCTTATTAGCTGATTATCATTCTGTACATTTCATGATACAATTTCCAAAAACATGGCACTGAACACAACTGAACTGGCTTTTTTTCTACGATCTGAAGTGAGTTGTCCATGTTCTCCAGGGGCCAGTTGCACCAGCAGTGCTGTGAGGAGTGGACGCTGGTCAGTGAAGAAACCCAGGCCAAGATGGCTCGCATGGCTGCTGCAGCTGCCTGGGGTCTAGGTATCTAATTCTGTGCCTTATTTTACTTGTGTCCAGGAATTATCAGTTAAAAATTCCCATTTAAAGGAAGATTCTTGAGTTAAAAACAACAAAAAGTGGGGAAATTTGTGTTTAGTAGATTATTTCTCTGTTGTAGCGATGCTTCTTGGCACGGTCGAGGTTGGAAAGCCTAAACCACAGAGGATGAGGCTGTCTCTGCAGTGTGGTACCTCACATCACTCATGCAGACAGAGACTGACCTCAGTGCTCCGTACACGTCTTCTGATCTCTTTTCACCCGCTGCTTTACATTTCTCTTAGCAGTTAAAACAAAACCTTGGTCTATTATTTAGATAATACGTAGTCTAAACTTTCATTAGGGAACAAAAATAGATTAATTAAAGCAGTTTTGTGTGCAGCAAATTGGCAATTAGGCTTAGCACTCGGGGTAATTGAACTATGTCAAAATATATTGCAATTTTAAGCCTCTGATAAGACTTGAGAAATGTAATTCCACTTGAGTAACGGTGCTGATGGGGTTGCAGAGTTATTGGAAACAGAGGCCATGAACCCTCTTTCTTTTTACAAATACAGACTTATAACAAGGTGACAGCGACCGGAAGAAGATGCCTGTGCACACGTGTACGGTGGAATGACCGTTTCAACTCTTGTCAGACGCTTAAAGTAGCCTCTTTTCTTTTTGGCATAGGGCAGTTGTCCCAAGTGCTAAACTTGATTGCCAATTTGCTGCTTATTCCGTTGTTTTGGTCTCTAACAAAGATAGAAGGTTGTTTTAACTGCAGTGTTCCTTTAAAGGAAACGTTAGCTGTGAGCAGTGTAAAAGCACTGAGGGAGCATTTAGGCCATTCTCTGTCAATCTGAGCGACATGAAGCTGTGAAAAACAGTAACAACTCTTGCCAAGCCTCCTTTTGCATAACCAGATGTGACTGATGTCCAGTCATACCACTGACATATCGTAATGTGCAGTGGTGGATAAAAGCAGTGGCAGAGTTGCAGAGGCAGCCTCACGGTCCCTGACTTCGGCTTTTCCAGTCTGAGTCGTTAAAAGCTGAAGTGGCACCCGACCAGCAGGCTTGTCCTCTTGAACATGTTTGAAAGCCAAATGTTTTACTTTACGGTCATTTGTATTAATGTGAAGGGGATGAAGTGTGACTCAAAGCAGCCGTGATTATCTGCTAAGCTAAGTGACTCAGTGAGAAGAAAAAACAGACATAACTGAGTGGTTAGTTTCAGTTGAGTCATGTTTTTCTTTCCTTTCACCTTGGTCTTCTCCAGGACACTGGGACAGCATGGAGGAGTATACGTGCATGATCCCGAGAGACACGCACGATGGGGCTTTTTATAGAGCAGTGCTGGCGCTACATCAGGACCTCTTCTCATTGGCCCAGCAGGTGGGTTGCATCATTACTCAGCAACATATGTAACGGAGAAGATGTCCATTGAAAATCTACATTCTGAAGCAGTGTCTCATTAAAAAAAACCAAAACACAAACATACTTGTGTGAAGTGGTCCAGTGCTGCAGCTTTAGGAATTTTCCTTGGCCTTTACAATGTTGTACCAAAAACTAAAATCACCTTAAAGCCAACACTATAAAAAGTTTTATTGCTATTTCAGAAAGATCAGATTCCTCCCACCAGCTCTATAATTTCATTAAAAGTTATAAAATGTTCAAGGTTTGTTTGTTTTGTTTATTTTTTTGTATTTCATAATGTGGAACCTCTGTGGTGTGGAAAGGTTATGTAACTCCTGAGATGGTAAATCATGGCAACATTTCGCCTGTTTCTCCTCCCGTGTTCCTTTCAACAAGGTCTGACAGCGACTGGCGTCGTGTCTTTTCCTACTTTTTAATAAAAGTTTGTGTTTCAGATGAGCTCATGAGTTTGATACAGCACATCTAACACACTAATGACAGTAAACACCTGCTCCTCTGTTGCCCTGTGCTCGTCCTCTGAGTCCCCCCCCATCATAAAGCCCTGGTGACTCGCTTTCTATGCCCCCTCTTCCCGTCACAGTCGCACTTGGCCTCTAATTTAGAGATTAGATCCAGGTGCGGCCTGTAGCATTCTGCATCTGCTGAATGCAAAAGACAGACTTTTGACTCTTGAGCCGCTCGCAGTGAATGAAAGGAGAATGAGTCGCAGATGGGGCGTGGGTTAAAGCTTTAAATGTCAACTAGAGCTCAGTCTAGGTTTTCGGATGTGGTTAGTAATCCTTGCGCTTAAGCTCTTTTGATTCCACGGGGTTGCACTTTTCTCCCGCCCCCCCAACAACCAGACATGTGCTCCATGAGTTTTGGAGAGCGTCTGCGTGAAAAATCTCAGGTTGCTTTACTTTATAAATCTCCGTTGGGCCTATTCCTCTGAAGGTGTGTAAACACTCCAGGCATGTGAGGCCATCTGCTGTGTGCCAAGATTTATAGTAATATTCATTCCTCCAGTGTGTGCCTGATTTGTAAATTGTCTCTTGGGATTTACAAATCAGAGCCCTCTTTTCACTTCAAGTCATACTTTTGCTTCGTTTTGTGCTCCGTATAGTCGAGGCCTGGACCTTAACCGTTCGCAAAAAAGGACTTCCATACCACACAGAGTGATATCTCTGGAGGCTAAATCTACAGAGATAAGAGCAACATTTACGTAATAGAATAGAAGATTGGGTTCCTTGTTGTTTGTGCTGCCAGAAGCCAGACACTGCATTTATCAGGAGTCGTCTGGACTGCACATTTCCAGTGAGGCCCAAGCACAGTAATTCAGGAGTAAACAGGACTATAACTGTGTTGAGACTGTAAAGAAGCTGCCTCATTGTCACCTCGTACCAACCACCCTCCCATAACCCACCTCTTGCTGTGCGTGCTTTAGGAGGTGTTCTGGCACGCCATTCCTCCATTCCTTCCCCGTGAAAATAATAATTGGTAGGAGTCGGTCTGAAACAGCTGTGTGCCGTGGCCTCGGAGAGCTTCCTCAGTCATTCTCCCTCATTTTACCACCCCACTAATAACAGCTCCCGAAAACACTGGCTGAAGAAACTCAGCAGACTTTCAGCCTTAATCCTTGTGACCCTGTTTGTCCTTTTTCTTTTTACTGCTCACTATCAGCTCCTTCCATCAGTTATTATTTTTCCACCCTTCAGGGTACCCACTGATGATGTCTGCAGCATCCGTGAAAACAGAGAAGACTCCTTCTGGCAGGAAAAACCAGAGAGCTGGAACCTTTCAAATGACTCAGTAGCGTACAGTAATACACTTAAAAACAGGAAGGTAGTTAAAAAGAAAGACTTTTTGGAATGCAGGTTGACAGTTGGTAATCATGACAGGGTGTTTTTTTTTTTTTTGGAAAGAGTTTGCTTTGTCTTCTTGGCAGGAGCGGGTACTGCAGGGTTGAAGTTCTTCCTACTATTTGGCTCAGATGACCCAAAATAAAATGAAAACAAAGTGCTTGCTTTTGGATCTTTTCAGATCAGTTTCAGGCCTTATTTACATGTAGAAATGAATCAGATGCATGGACTTGGATCTGCTGTTAAAGCAGGCAGGTTGCATCTTCACTATTAGAATGGAAGCAGTGGTTTAGATAATATGTCCTGTGGTGTCGTTTGGGACTAGTCGGCTCCATTGTAGCGATTGCTGAACCAGCAGGCATTAACGTAAGTGTACACGCTCTGTGGAACTCTGATTTGTGTCATTGTGCTCCTGGAAATGAGTCCATGCACTGCATCTTTTGTTCCACCTGTCTTCTTTTCCTCTCGGCTGTTCTCCGTCAGAGGTCGCCACGGCGTATCATCATTCTCCATCTAACCCTGTCCTCTGCATCCTCTTCTTTTCTCTCTTCATGTCCTTTTTCACGACATCTAAAAATGTCTTTTTCTGGCCCTTCTGCCTGACAGTTCCAACCTCATCATCCTTGTCAGTCTGGCCTGTCTTGACTTTCTCTCCAGAACATCTAACATGTCCTGTCCCTCTGATGTCCTCATTCCTGATTCTATCCATCCTCATCACTCCCAAAGTGAACCTCAACATTTTAACCTCTGCCACCTCCAACTCTGCCTGCTGTCTTTTCCTCAGTACCATGACCTCTAACATCGCAGGTCTCATCACTGTCTTGCTCACCTTTCCTTTCGTTCTTGCTTATCACACATCACACTTTTCTCCACCTGTTCCAACCTGCTCATGCACACACTTCGTCACCTCCTTTCCACAGTCTCCGTTGCTCCAGACTGTTGACTATAAATATGTAAAATCCTCCGCTGTCTCCATCTCTGCTCCCTATCCCTCTCTTGCTCCTGCTCAGCTTCATTGCTCTCCTTTCCAAGAGGAACTCCACCCCTCTGGATGTTCCTCCACCTGCTCCCCGCTCTCACTACAGATGGCATCATCTGCAAACATCATAGTCCATAGAGAGTACTGTCTAACCTCGTCTGTCATTCTGTCCATTACATAGCAACAAGAAGGGGATCAGATCTGATCCTTGACGCAGTCCCACCTCCACCTTGTACCACTCTGTCACACCTACTACAGACCTCACAGCTCTCATACGTATCCTGCTCCACTCTTACATACTTCTCTGCTACTCAAGACCTCTTCATACAAAACCACAGCTCCTCTCTCGACAGAGGCGTTAACCAGTTAATCAGTGTAAATGCAGGTGTCAGTGATGGGTCACTTACAAAAATGACACAAGTCCTAATAAGTCAAAAGTTTCCATCAAGACCTGCAGTGTAAATGCAGCCTAATGCCTTCCATTCTCAACTCCTTTTCATCATCCTCCCTTTTCTCTCTCTTTTTTTAATGTGAATGTTTTTTTCTTTCTTTAAATGCTGTTTGAAGTTAATTCAACGTCCAACGCCATAGTTATATAACTCTCGCACTGCTGCTCTCAACACTTCATCCTCCTCTCCTCATAAAGCGTTTGGCATCAGCTCATCTTGTTATACAAACAGGCATTCCAGCTGCAGTTCCACAGATGTCACTGTTGCCAGCTGCTGAGTCAGGAGGGCGTGAGCAGCGACGGCTAACATGCCTTCATTCATTAATACAAAGTGTTTTATTCCCTGGTGTTTGTCCAAACCCAGCAAGTCCCGATGAAGTGTTTAGTATTCAGGGGACTGAGTTTGTACCAAGTTACATTCTGGGGTCAAACTTAAGCAGAAATGTCACCTTTAATGTTTGTTAGCCTTACTTTTGAGTTAAAAATATATATATTTATGGGAGAAGAAATGCCTAAACCACAGGCATTTACAGATAATTCTCTTGTTTTGTTGGACTTCAGGGCCCCATTCAGACACTCCTGGAAAAAAAAGGTCTAATTTAATGAAACTAATGATCATGTGGTCTTTTGGGTCTTTTGTAGTGTATCGACAAAGCAAGAGACCTCCTGGATGCTGAGCTGACAGCCATGGCTGGGGAGAGCTACAGTCGAGCCTATGGGGTAAGTTTCCTCCAAAAAAGCCAAAAGAAAAGCCTTTGTTTTGATGTGATTATGTCACTGCAGCAAGATACTGTGATAGTGGGGATATAAAAGTTGAGGCTTCAAACCAACATCCTTTGAAAGTCCAAACAATACTCTGGGCTGTTTTAATACTGGATCAATATTTGTATATCCAAACAATAGTTCAAATAAACAGTTGCAAACAGAGAACGGCGGTGTTCCTCCAGCACAGATGCTTTCTAACGATTTAGGGAGAACTGTTTTATCCCAGTAAAGAGTGACAGCTGGCACATCTGTATGTTGTTCTGAAAATGAAGAGAGGGGGAAAAAAATCACCCCAAGGTGAGTCACTGAGTTTCTGAATCTGTTCATTGCAGATTAGCAGCCTTCTGCTTCTCTCAGGTTACGCCAGCGAATGTCTGTCGGCCCAACGCTTCTTTTGACAAAACACTTTTCACTTTTCTCTGCTGGCTCTGCCATGACGTTTGGAGTGATAATGTATGTTGGATAGCTTAATCCTGTGGTTGGCGTCTGGCTGACTCGACCTATCAAGCATTCTGACTAGTTGTACATGTTGCAGCTTGGAGGCATGTCTTCCTGAGATCAGCGTTGCCAGCTTACATAGTCCTAATGCAGGTGTCTTGTTATGAGTTAACCTACCGCTAAAATAATTTTGGGAATGTTGTGTTGCTGTCTTCCATGTAGAGCCGTAAAGGTTCGGATCAGATCACTTTTCACATCACTTAAGTTTAAAAAGTAAAAAGGGAAGCAAACCTTCTGCTTTCCATTTTCCATGTTATAGATTAAACACTTAAAGCAGCAAATATAACTATGATTCAACAAAATAGTACTTTAAAGGTGCAGAGGCTGTGTCGGGAATTATACGCCACCTGCAACAATTAGCAAAGAATTTGCTACTGAAAAAAGTGCAACAAAGCAAAACACAAGTACAATAAAGAGACGTGATACTAATGTAGCTTACGATTGGTCCTCTTTCATAAAGCGTAATGCTTTTCCTGGATTAAATCATTAAAAGAAATAACTGTCTTCAATAAATTTAGGTTTCTAAGGCTTTTCTGCCATGAGTGCCACATATGTGTTGCCATGCCAACATATTCCCGTGTTTATGTTGCTTCCCTGTGTGATGTTGTTGCAGGGATCAAATCTTTAATCTCAGTGAGGAATATCAGTTATTCTAATAATAATTACTGTTTAAATAAACATGAATGTGTGTGTTTTTTTTTGTTGTTGTCGCTCTGCTCCAGGCCATGGTGTCTTGCCAGATGCTGTCAGAACTAGAGGAAGTAATCCAGTACAAACTGGTGCCAGAGAGGAGGGACATCATCAGGGAAACATGGTGGGAGAGACTTCAGGTAACTGCAGTCCATGATGCACGGGCTAAGAAGTACACGCACACATGCACGCTCACGTGTGCAAAAACACTCAAATGCAAAGCAGATGTTGGAGAAGCTGTTACAAATGGAAAACATCCACTATGGGGGCACGAAGAGAGACACGCCAGCACATCAGTGACCAAGACCCTCTAATTTATTTATTTATTTATTTCTAAGGTATCTAAATATGAAAGCTGACTAAAAGGAGCTGAGATTGTGGAACATGTCAGTAAAGTGTTATTTCTGTGTTGGCCCAAACGTCGCCCTAAAGGAGAACAAAATCTACACCCGCCACCATAGACCTCAGTGAAACTGGTTCCTCTTGTAAATTGACAGAGAATAACTTGATATATTCTTATAAAGTCACTACAGAAAGTTTGCTTCTTGCAGTTAAATCTCTAAAAGCCTGTAAAGGAACTTTTAATAGTCTTCTAATGGTCTTTACTAATATCTTAATACTCATGTGTGTGCATCTTTTGGCTGTCGTGTGAACCGTTACTCGTATATGGGCAAAACGGGACATTTGCTAGTAATAGTAGCCTCCAGGGTGGTGAGCATACCTTTCTCTCAAGTGTTTTCACTCTCTTGAGTTTAACGAGTAGGTGCAGGTAACAAAAGAGTAACATGCCCTTTTTCTGTGTTTTCCTCCAGGGTTGTCAGCGTATTGTCGAAGACTGGCAGAGGATCCTGATGGTTCGATCGCTGGTCATCAGCCCCCATGAGGACATGAGGACTTGGCTGAAATATGCCAGCCTTTGCGGCAAGAGCGGCCGCCTGGTCAGTGCACAAACCCGTTTGTTAACATTCTGGAAGTAGAAGCATAGCCACGAACTCCTGCCGTGCTTTAAACTTAATTTCAACTTGTTTTTAGGCCATTGCACAGCATCCTCAATCACGCCATGCAGAAACATGAGCCTGCATGTCTACTCAATCAAAGCAGTGCCTTTTTTTCTTCTTCTTTCCGTCTTTGACCTCGCCATGCTTGTAATTGATTGCAGAAGATGGCAGAGCCTTGTTTTATTTATGCACACACATACAAGAGTACCACCACCACGAACTGTGATGTAATGGAAAAAAAGACACCACCATGGTAGGACCTGCAAAAGGAGGAGAGAGAGAGAGAGACTGCAGAAGATAGATGATGTTAATGTTAATAAATGATTCGGGACAATCTGAAACTGAGATCAGAGAGGGAGAAAAGATACTACAACAGGAGTCTGTCCAGCGGCCTAAACCTACAGCAGCATAACTAGGAGATGGTCTAAGAGACTACAAAGTAAAAGGCTTTATTTAAAAGGAACCTTGAATGTAGAGAGGGAGTCTGTCTCCCGGACTGAGGCCAGAAGTTGATTTCATAATAGAGGAGTCTGATAGCTAAAGGTCCATTCACCCTTTCTAGACTGACAGACTCTTGGAACAGCAGTTAAACCTGCATTCAAGGAGCGTTCTGCTCGGACAGTATAGAACTATGAGGTTTATTAGATATACTGGTATTTAAAGCTTTGCAAGAAGATGCAAGAAGCAACATATTGTATTGAATTCTAAATTCTACAGTGAGCCAGTGTGATGGAGCTAGAGCTGTTGAGATGTGGTCTCTGTTCCCAGTTCGAGTTAATACCACATAAATTCAGTTATTCCTCGTCTCTTTTTGCTGATGTCATTCTTCTAGGCACTCGCTCATAAGACACTGGTGCTTCTCTTGGGCGTCGACCCCTCCAAGCAGCTCGACCACCCTCTGCCTATAACCCACCCGCATGTCACGTACGCATACATGAAGTACATGTGGAAAAGCGCCCGCAAGGTAAGTGGACATGCATCACAAAGTAGTCCACGAGACAGATACAAGTAATAGTAAAAGTACAAATAAGGATACATTAAAAGTATAGGTTAAAAACTAACAGTCAGCCACTAAAAATAGCTGAGTCTGTTCATTAAGATCTTCTCTAAAAAAAATAAATAAAGAACTAAGCTGCTTGGCTAAAATTTTCTCCAAAATCTTGTGACAATATTGGAAGTTTTGATTATAACCTGTGGCTCTTTGGGTTTTTCGTGTCAATGGTTTATGTGCTACGGCGTCACCTCACAGTGAGGAGGTTCCTGGAGGAGTGTCATCTCTACTCTGGCCTCCTTCCACAGTCCAAAAGCATGGGAGGAATGTGGTTCGATGGGTGATTCTAGTTGTGATTGTGGAAATTATTTACATTTTTTTAGGTAGTTTCATTCAGTGTCGGAAACCTTCCAGGTCGCAGCTGAGCGTTTAGCTCCTAAAGGTCTAGGGAGTTATTTCAGGAGTGGGTAGAGACTTCAGCCTGACAGCTTAAAAAAAAAAAAAAAATTGTAGAACGGTATGTGCATGTGCCAGCTGGCTGCTCCTGGCAAATAATTCCAAATAAATTCAAATTTTTCTGATAAATACAGGATAATTATCTGCGAGCCAAAAAATCAGCGGATGGATTTTTAAACCACCTTATGTTAACAGTGGAATGATCTCTGCATGTTTCATTAATGGGTGAATTTCTGTGGCTGTCAGGTCTGCAGGCAATTTAGTCCTCATGGAGTCCAGTAAATGTTTGATGACTGCAGTCAAGAGTACCATGATGTTTCTGGACAGCGAATTAGAACGTTAGCAACGGCATTTCTGTGAAAGAATTTATTAATAAATAACTTTTTTTTTTAATGGACAACACATAAGTTGTTCAAAAGAGAAAGGAGGCAAATAGTTAAAGTTCACAAAAACATCAATTATTTCATTTCATGGGTTTTTCTTTTCTTTTTTTTTTTTTTTTTTTGGAAAACTGCAGTTGTTGGAAAAATGAAATGTTTTCTCTCGACATGTTAACAACTTAAGCTTAAAGGAAGGGTAAATGATTTCTGGATGACATCACATCTGGTGAGATCGAGATTAGATTGAACTTTATTAATCCCCCCCCAAAAAATAAAAAATAAAAAAATCCACCTCCCATATGGTGCGCATGAACCTTTCCCTGTCTTTGACATCGGCTGGAGCAATGATCACCCTGTTTCCTGTTTCTGAAGTCAGGACTGTTAACAAAACTGCTTTTATCGTTCTGTTTTGTTTTATTTATTTAACAGTACTCAAGAGATGGTCAGTTCAAAGATGATGAGAAGATATTCACTGAGTGTGAAATCACATAGAATCACCCATCCCACCTTAAAGAGTTAAAGGCCTTCCTTGTCTTTCATCTTTTCAATGATGAACCATTTAGCCAGTTTAGCTTCTTTCTTTTTTTTTTCTTTTTTCAACAGATCCTGATAGAATGTTGTTTGGGATCGTCTTGCTGAAATAATTAAGTCCTTTCCCTAAACAAGATTTCCTTATACTCCATAATCTGAATATATATGTACTTTTGGAGGTTTGAATCTTTTGGAATAGTGTTTGTGAACTTTGTGAGCATGTTACAATTTCCAGGGTGTTCTACTCAAGTCACATATCGGAGCAGAAACGCTTGTGCTCTCACAGTTAAGAATAGAGACAATAATTTGTCCGGTGTTTAAAATGTGAGAGTACAATAGCTCTCTCAGTCACTATTATTGAGTAAAACAAGACAATACTCAGCCGCCCACAGGGAGATTATTCCTGATGAATCTGGCTACTCTAAACATTTGGCACAGCTCATTAGACAACTACAGAATACAGGCCCAAAAAGGTGCTTCAGTGTAGTAAACAGGTAAATATTGTCTGTTCATTGAAATAATTTCATGAAGGTCCGAGCACCGCTGTTGGAAGAGCAGCAACCCTTCGTCTGTACCAGCTGTTGGTTACTGTGTTGTCTCTCTGCAGATCGATGCTTTCCAGCACATGCAGCATTTCGTTCAGGGGGTGCAGCAGCAGGCGCAGCACGCCATCGCAGCGGAGGACCACCAACGCAAGCAGGAGCTGCACAAACTGATGGCCAGGTCTGATTCTCTCTGGCAGTGTAGCAGCAGAGGCTTCTCGAGCAGCTTCTTCAGTTTCAACTTGCATGTTAAAAAGCTTTTTGAGTTCTGTAAACAGATGGGAAGGAAAAAGATAATTGAGTTATACAGGGATTTTTTTTAAAGCACATGCAAACATTTATCAAGCAAAAAAAAAAGGAAAAAGTCATATGTTTTGCCAGTCAGAGAAAAATAAGGAAAAACTCGCCTCATATAATTTCTTCCCTTGCGCTGTAAACACGGAGGGTCGTGTGGAGTGCATTCTGCCACTTTTCCATGAAAATGAGCCAACGCTGCACCTTTTATGAATCCGTTGGTCTTATGTGCTCTTTCTTAAAACTGCTCGGATTCTCTGAATGTGACACCTGAAAGCTCCGTACGGGCAGTATTACACGTACCTGCCTATTCCAGCCAGCAGCCAGTCCTTACAGTTTTCTAACTCACTGCTGGGAAACAGTCAATTTGAAGATTAACAACTGTAGAGTTGTTTGTTGTTGCTTCTTTTTTTTTCCTGAACTTGATGTTCAAATAAGTGATACATGTTTTATGATCTTGATCTGATTTAGTGGAAAACAGAAGTTGTACGTTCCCAAAGCAGCATTGTTAACATCAAAGTCCTGAAACACCTTCTATATGGCTCTTTTTTTTTTTTCTTCAATATTTGAGTTTGAGGGTATGCAAAGCTTCCTCGTTCAGGGTTGAAAGGTAGTCCATTACTAAAGAATTTATGTTTTTGTGTGTGTGTTGGACAAATAACTCAAAACAAGCAAGAGATGGGATGTAGGCTCAGACGGGTAAAATCTCTACAGTAAATCTGGCCCATATGCACCAGCACACAGCAGTCGAGCGTGCCCTCCCACCTCGTAAATCCAACATGACTAGACACAAGCGTGACAACAGGAAGAAAGAGGGTTTTTTTTTTTCCTTCTTTCTTAATTTTTGCATCTTCCGTACAGTGACTCTGGCTGTCTGAGGAATGCGTGTTAGGGAAAACACCTGTATAATGTCAGTCAGGACGGCTTCTAGACTCTCTCACACACTTTTGTGAATGCAGGTCAGCTGCATGGTATGGAGCACACCTGGACTGTTCAGAGAGCGTCTCACATTCACACCAAGACTGAAATTAAAAAGAAAAACGAATTCTGTGTAATTTCACTGATACTTTGCTTGCAATCGAGAGCTCTGGGCTCTGCTTTCTGAATAAACAATTTTATGCTGACATCCTCAGACACTAAAATAAAAAACAAAAAAAAAACTGAATCTGTTAACAGATTTTTGAAACAGTTTACTGCAGATGTTCTGAACCAAAACTGTACTCTCACATGGAGATGCAATCAAAGACATGACGTAATAGCAGGAAATTTATTTGACACGCTCTGCAAACAGTATTTCCACTACTGATAGATGGATCGACTAGAGTGGTTGTTTTAAAATTCTTTTTAGTCTTTTAATGTTAGTTGTGTGAATTATATGCCTTGGCCCCACCGAGGACAGCTATGTTTTTGCATTGTGAGCAAAAAAAACCTGTGTTTACGGGTGATAAATGGAGCTTAGTCTTGCTCATGGATGCCACGGAGCTCAATTGAGGTGAAAGGAGATTTGTTTGGGATAATTGAAAACCTCCACATGAGATCCCACAAATTGTCAGCAAATAAATGCTCCGCTGCCTTAAACAGTGATTTTTTCTTTCTTTCTTTCTTTTTTGATAAATGCCAGTATGGTTTCCAAGCCTAATATCATTATGTGACTGCTGTTTAGTAAACGCCCATTAGATTTACTCTAAAACCACTGGCAGGTTTTCTCAGAGAATGATGACATAAGCACGTTTCTAAACTCATCATTTTGTTTTGTGCTTTTTTTCCAACATAGTTTGTTTCCTGCCTGCTAATACAATCATTGAATTACTTTCCATAACAGAGCTGCTTTAATGACATCAACCTCTGACCTCATTAGCTTCAAATGTCTACAGATGTTTATTTTTTCTTGCCACCCAATGCCAGAAACCAAAAGTTGAAAGGTTTACGTGCACCTTATAATCTATGCAACCCCACGTCTTCTGCAAATAAAAACTAAATGCTGTATTTGTCTCTCTCTCTCTCTCTCTCTCCTCCCCGTGCAGATGTTTCTTGAAGCTGGGAGAGTGGCAGCTCAGTCTGCAGGGCATCAATGAGAGCACCATCCCCAAAGTTCTGCAGTATTACAGCAATTCAACTGAACACGACCGCAACTGGTACAAGGTCGGTCCTTCCCTGTCAGACTTGACCTTTCACCTCTGCCGTCTTTTTTCATGATTAAAAATCCCAGTAAAATCACAGCTGTGTCAGCAAGAGACCACAATAAGTCACTGGAATAACACTGGTCTCCCATTCTATTGCTTTTCAAGGAGAATTGTGACAGCAACTACAAGTTTTTTTTTTTGTTGTTTTTAATTTTTTGTCTGCATGGCTCATTTATTTTGCTTATTAGGTTGGTAAATTAATGTTGCCTCTCTGTCTGCTGGGAACATCTCTGCTTCCTCTTCACCATACCTGTGCTGCAGGCTACAAATGTCTCCATAGTTACACACCCGCTCCTCATCCATCTTCACCAATTTAGTTTCAGCCTTCAGCTTTTTAATAGCCGGTTGCATAACAAAGCAAACATCAAACTCGTGTTTGGATCTTAAGTTGAGGCAGCAACTGGCTATTAAGAATCCAGTTTCACCCAGTCTGTTTCCATTCTGGGCAGGCCTGGCACGCCTGGGCCGTGATGAACTTTGAGGCTGTGCTGCACTACAAACACCAGAACCAGGGGCGCGATGAGAAGAAGAAACTGCGGCACGCAAGCGGCGCCAGCGCCAACAGCGAAGCCAGCAACAGTGACAGCGAGGTGGACAGCACGGATCACAGTCCTGTACCCTCACCGGGCCAGAAGAAGGTCAATGAGGTGAGAGTCACAGAAAACTCACAGAAGCCTTTTCATTTTCTTCTGTGCATCAACCAGTTGATATGCTGCATGCTGTCCGTCTGCAGGACCTCTCAAAGACTCTGCTTCTGTACACGGTACCTGCTGTGCAAGGTTTCTTCCGCTCCATCTCCCTGTCCAGAGGAAACAACCTGCAGGACACACTGAGGTGAGGGGTTGAAGCTGGAGGGTTGCTGTGTGAGTCTAAGAGGACCTCTAGTGGCTGATTTGAATTGCATTACATAATGATTATCATTTTGATTATCCACTGGCTGATTTAGCTTGTGTCCTTTTTCCCCTTCTTTTTTTTTTGGTGAATATTTTAAACTATTCAGGGTGTTGACTCTGTGGTTCGATTACGGTCACTGGCCTGAAGTGAACGAAGCTTTGGTGGAGGGCATCAAGACCATTCAGATAGACACCTGGCTACAGGTAAACCACATATACGCATGAAGTATGAGGAGGTGTTCATTCTTTCATTTATTTATTTCATTTCATTCTTTGTCCTTTCAGGTGATTCCTCAGCTCATAGCTCGAATCGACACCCCTCGGGCCCTGGTGGGTCGCCTCATCCACCAGCTGCTCACAGACATCGGGCGGTATCATCCCCAGGTATGTCTGCAGGTTTTTATTAGCGCGTAGAGCAGAGCCAAGGCTTTTTTTTATGGTACCTCGAAGCAAAACCACCAGTCATCAGTTCTCTGTCCACCTCCAGGCTTTGATCTACCCACTAACCGTGGCCTCCAAGTCCACTACCACTGCCCGCCACAACGCAGCCAACAAGATCCTGAAGAACATGTGTGAACACTGCAACACGCTGGTGCAGCAAGCCATGATGGTACAGAGATTAAATCATTAAAATAATAGAAAGTCTATAATGACTAGCATGCATGGGTCATTTAATTCATGTACACTGATTTAAGGGGAAAAAAAGACATTGAACTTCTTTGCACTATACAAGAAACCTTTTTATCTGTTGCCTCTCCTAATCCAGGTGAGTGAGGAGCTCATACGAGTGGCTATTCTGTGGCACGAGATGTGGCACGAGGGTCTTGAGGAAGCCTCACGCCTTTACTTTGGTGAGCGCAACGTTAAGGGCATGTTTGCTGTGCTGGAACCTCTACACGCCATGATGGAGCGGGGACCACAGACCCTCAAGGAGACCTCTTTTAACCAGGTTGGTGTTGTCTTAGTGTGAAATTTAATGGTGTCTTGATCAGAAATCATGACCAACACCCCCAGTGTTGATTTGCTTATTTCTCCAGGAAATATTACTACAAAAATAAAAGAAGAATGCATTATGTGAACATGAACAGAATTGTTTTTACGCGGCAGGCTTATGGCAGGGACTTGATGGAGGCTCAGGACTGGTGCAGGAAGTACATGCGCTCTGGGAATGTAAAAGATCTGACTCAGGCCTGGGATCTCTACTACCATGTGTTCAGACGCATCTCCAAACAGCTTCCACAGGTGAGTAACAATACTTTACCGCTGCAGACGTTCTGCAGCAGGAAAAAAAAAAAGAATTCAAAAACTTAAAGGCCCTCTATGTAGCAATCCCACTTCTGATCACTTGGGGGCAGCAGATCACAAGAAAGTTCAAGGGACACAGCAGAGTGAACCTGTAGCTGGACAAAACCGTATAAAAAGACAAGATGGACCGTCCCCACCCTCTCAGCAGATCAGTACGCCTCCGTGTGGTCAGAAGTGGTATTGCTGCATAAATTCTCAGGTAGAAATACATCCCTGCAGGTAAGCTCAGTGCATTCATAAACATTTCATGTTTGTAATCTGATGTAAACCAGAGCAATGTGCTGGAAAAGAATTTACTTTAAGGGCTGCTGGGAAAGCTGGAGCTGACTGGAGCAACTACTTCTGCATTCCTTTGTCCACTTTAATCTCTCATCTGATGTAGCGAGACATGTTTTAAATTCCATTTCCTGATTTATTTTTGCGACAGGTAAATCCAACACACTGTCATAAAGGAATAAAGGCGATCAGATTTGACATTTGTGGACAGTTTTTGGCTAATATTAGGGGAGGAAAAAAGTTTGAATGAGCCCCTTTTGTTCCTGCATTTCTGCATGAGGTCATTGAACAAGAAGCCAAAAATAGTGTTGACTCCGTCTCATCAGCATCTTTCATTATGGGAGAACGTCAGTGGACAGCATCATGCCTTTTGTTAGTCAGTAGCCAGTTTTTGAAGGAAATCTTTAAATAATACTGTGATATCTGTTCCAGACTAAAAGGCAGGATATTTTTGATGATGATGACGTTTCTTCAGGTTGCAGGTAATTTTATCCGTGGTTATTACTTTTATCAACTTGTTAACAGGCAGCGTGCCTCCAGGGGTACATATTGATTTGGATTTGAACACAGAGCCTCTCAGATTCCACTACACGCCTCAGATTTCAATCCCATATTCTTGTGCAGTCTCTCTCCTTTTGATTGACACCTCATTTTGACCAACTCTGTCGATCTATGGTCTCTCCAGAGCCAAGAAGATCTACCAAGTGTCAATTGCTGTAGAAGGATAGACACCTATTCTGATGCATACCGATGGGGCCCATCAACTTTAAAGCTAATTCTGATGCCAGAGACGTATAGCCAGTTAAATTCCCCTTTTAACAATATGTGGCACGGCCAGGGGGTTTTGTACCAGCCAAAAAAGCCAGCTGTGTCACATCTGTGCTGATTTCTCTTTGTTTTCTGTGTGTTCCAACTTCAATGGGGTTACAGTTACAATGAGTTTGACTGCTGATGTAAAAACTTCAGTGTTACCTTTACAGAGAGACCAAGCTTTCAAAACACCTCGGATCAATCAGGGCTTTGACGGTCCGGTTTGAAGAACATCTGAAGGTTTCTGGAGTGCCTGGTACTGGGATGCCAGTGATAGATACTTGAGGGCCTGAGGTTGATTTGGATTTGCTTCTTCGACTCCCAGAATCTCCTGATTACTATGAAAATGCTTAGAAATAGAATCCCCGTGAAAAGTAGGAGCAGTTACTCACTTGGCCTGTTAGAGGTTTCTTTGATTTAAGAAGTTTATCGTCGAACACACAATTAAAAAAGGTTAACACCTTACTTTGCTCGCTGTTCTTCACACAAACAAAAGCAGTGCTTGTACAAAGTAAGTAATTGAGTTGAAAATGAATGATAAAATTAAAACAGAAACCCCAAGTGTAAATGGCAGGGGCGAATGGGAAACTGCAAAGACAACAGAATTTGAACAGGCATTCTTCTGGAGTCTTAATAGCTTTTATAAAGCAACCTTGAAACTCCTTTAGGGCTTCTGTGGAGGAAGCAGCGTGAAGAGTGTGTGTTTAGGGGGTGTGTTGTCTTCGATTATGTTGCGGGCCCTCCTGATGGTTCTGCTAGTGTAACTGTCTAGTCGAGAGGGAAGTTTTTATTACGAGCTGAAAAGCGCCTTCCTCTTCTGCAAAGAGTGGTTTCTGTTCCGCACTGATGGATGATGGGGGATGACACTTTCAGCTGAGCTTCTGTAGAGATTTCCCGGGATTTGGGGCGCCAGACAGCTGAGGTGGTTGAGCTGGTCTGCTGACTAGATATCCTTGTCATGAAAGATCCCTGATGTGGAAGGTTTTTAACATGCCTTTGACGTGTTTCTGAAGAAGACGGAAGAACTCTGTCGAAATGTGTCAATGGTATGTTAAAAACTTACTTGCCTGATAAGAAGAAAGAAAAAATACATTTCAATGCTTCATGCTAAGTGGTTTCTAAGACATACTTTACCTACCATTCTCTGAACATCCAACAGCTCATTATCTTTCAATTTCTTTTTTTTTTTTTTTTTTAAAAAACACTGTGAACAGCACTATGAGTGGATGATTGACAATGTATGTGGAGCTGTTGCATAGAAGGGCAGAAAGAACCAATGAACCTGTGGAGTTCATGTTGTAGACTCGATGCTGGCCCCCGCAGCCCCACCAGAAACTGGCTTTTACAGCTGTAGCCAGAACTGCATCCCAGGTGTAGGAACTTCTCTGATGGCGAACTTTGGCTCCAGTCAGAAGAAAACGTTAACACAGATGTAAGAATTAAAGAGCTTAAAGACTAGAACCCCTTAGAATGTTTGCAGGTACCTCATTACTTCCCAACAGAGACCCAAAGCCTCTAGAAGCACATGGCCTGGAAGTCCACTGGCACTGACTCAGGAACCACAGGACCCCAGTCTGGTCCTGACTAAACTGACTGTTGCACAGTCATAGCTCCCTTTGCCAGAAGAACTCGCCAGCGACCACTTTCCTTAAATGTCAAAACAAATCCATCGGCCAAAATGGCTGCATTAGAAGCACTTTTAACCTTGCGCTCTTTCAAGTATGTGGCTGAACGATCTGGAGGAGTAGGTCTGAACTGTTCCAGCAAAAGAAGCTCACATAACTGTGGGAATGTCTCAGCTCCAGAGGCAACCGGCCATTGTTTGAAAAGAGCAGTGAACTCATGAACGAAGTCGAGGCAAGTTTGATTCCTAACGTTTCCCAGAGTCTCTGAAAATCTGTTGATAAGCTCCTGGAACCACTTCACAAGTTTGCAAAAGAGCAGCTTCTGATAGTTCTCCCTGACTGACTGTCAGGTCAGAAAAGACCTCCAGTCAAAACACGACGTGAAAGAAATCTGACCTCTCAAAGAGAAGGAAGAACATGTCTGGATGTTTGTTTTTTTTTACAGAAAATTAAGGCACAAATAGGCTGAAGCATCAAAATATTAAGTGAGTTTGGATAGCCTACACTTAGGATCATAACATTTACCATCCTAATTAGATCAAGCCGGTAACACGGGGGGTTCTTGCCACTGTTTAGCTTGCCATCATTGCTCAGCGGTCATGCTCTGGGTTCTGTGAAGCGTCTAAAAACAACTTTTGTTGTGGTAGATGCTATATAAAAATGGATAGATAAATAAAAGATCGAGTTGAATTGTTGCTTCAGAAAGACGAGCGTTCAGTCTCAATCTTTTCAGCTGCTGATGCTGCAACATTAGTAGTTCTCTTTTGTTGTTCAAATGATGTGCAATAGTTGATCAAAGAGTATTACAGCTGGATTCCTTACTGCAACCACAGCCTGAAGTGGAGCACAATGTCCCCCAGAAATCTAACTAGATAAACTCAACCCTAGTTTTTGCACAAAAGATTAAGTATTTCAAACCCAGAGCCCAATGACCTGCGCAAGCAAGCAGCTGGCTCACCTAGACAGTCATGGAAGTGTGTACCAGGTGACTGCTATACAAGTAGACCTTAAGTATTTATAGACAAAACTGTGTTTAACAGTAAAGAGAAACAGTCTAACGCAAAAGCACCAACCATACTCTTAAGATTGATCTTAAACAGAAGGGAGTCCACACAGGAATATAAGAATAAATAAACTAAACTAAATCTTAAAACCAGCGATTCCTGAGAATCAGGAATCCATAGCAACAGCAAAAAATAAATAAATAAAAAGCTGCTTGGCATTGTCGGAGAAGGTCTGGCAAGGAAAATAAACAGGCTTGCCAGCAGGATAAGATTTACTGCCAAGAAGCATGGTTACAACAAAGAAATAATCCACCAAACACAGATTTTCCTACTTTTTGTGTTTAGTTCATCTCTTTAGAGAACCAGTGAACCATGGGCAGAGATGACACGCTTCATGGTGTAGGTTCAAGTTCAGCCATTTACTGCGCATGTCTTCAAGTACTGTTAATAAAGTCCACAAGTCCACATTTAGTCCTGCTGGAAAATCCATGATGTCGCAGGTAAAGAGGGTGTTGAGCAGCAGTGTTAAAAAGCAGCGTCTTAATGTTTCACTCATAAAAACTAACATTTCACTAATAAATCGGTACAGGTTTGGTGATACTGAGGATGTGGGTTGTATCAAAAGTCAGTTTTGTGCACCATCGTGAGACTTCAGGAGCAGGTCTTGTTGCTTCTGGGGGTGAGAATGAAGTTGAAAAGAGAGAGGTCATTCCTCAAAACCACCGTCACGTCGCCGAAGTGACAATAAAAATAGTTCTGCCAGCAGCTCTTATTCAACATGGTAAATGGAGATTGTAATATTTCTTGGCATTGTGTTATGGCCTTGCTGAGAGGGATGCCCCCTGCTGGGACATTACAGTAAGCAGCAAGGAATACACAGCAGTATGATAACATGCTGGGAGCAGTGCAAATAGTCCTCTGTAGGGCATTAACATATAAATAAATCATCCCCAGGATTCCCAGAACAGCGGATTTAGAGCAGGTGGGGGCCGGAACTGTGCGTGGTCACCATATATCAGCATTCAGAAATTACCCATAAAACCCTTCAAATAGTGCTTCAGACTCAGATTTGATGCAGTGAAAATGACTCATGGTTGGATACAGATGGAAAGAAAATGCATGTAGACAGTTCCAGAACAATTTCCAAAGGGTTACATATGAGCAACCATCACGATTATAGAAACTTAATTTTCATATAAGCCGGCATCTGGAACAATCTGCATATTGCTTTGGGATCTGTTGTTTGTGCACAGCAGACTAAAAACTAATTGTCTCTTTCTCTGCTGCCTCCCCGCCTCATCAACGTTCCCCACAGCTGACCTCCCTGGAGCTACAATATGTGTCTCCGAAGCTGCTGATGTGTCGGGACCTGGAGCTCGCCGTACCGGGCACTTACGACCCCAACCAGCCTATTATTCGTATACAGTCCATCGCCCCCTCCCTGCAGGTCATCACCTCCAAGCAGCGCCCACGCAAGCTCACCATCATGGGTAAGATAAAGACAAAATTGCAAAGGCCTTGTGGGTCTGAACCCATTATACGTAGAAGGAAATTAGATTAAAGAATCCTCCAAGTGTTATCCTTTCAGCAGGCTTTAGAGGAGAGGGGGGATCAATATTAATACAAACTTTACCCCACAATAAACAGCCTCAGGGCTGTTATTTATTTACAAATCATCAGTTAGGGTTAATACATTAATAGAAGCCAGATCAGACCAGTAATGAAGTTGATAGAAAAAGGAATCTCTGTTCCTGCAGAAGAACCAGCTTTGCACTAATAAAGTCAAGTGATTCAGCACAGATCATTTTGTCAGAAACCCTCCTTAACATTGTGCTTTTACATGACTTTGACTACAGAAGTAAGTCCTACACTTAATCACCTGTTCTGCTGTCTGAAATGAGAAATGTCGGTGAAAAGCTTCCGAAATGTCACCTTGTCTTCAAGCCAAATCCACACATTATCAGTCACAAGTGGCTCAGTCTGGCTCGCACTTTTTCATTTGACAGAGCAATACGTTGGTTTCGATATATCCCATCAGCGTTACACAGCACACTCTGTTAAAGATGATAGCTGATAAATCAGCTGACCTCAGGAGTAAGACTTCAGATGAAGACTTGTCACCCTCGGCAGGAGGCTGAGATTTACTGTCGCTGCTCTGTCCCTCTTGTGGCACTCAACGTCTTGCTTACTGTGACTGTCATTAGAGGCGGCATCAGGGTAGAACAAGGAGGTCGTTATACTGTCTGTACTGTACATGGGATTAAATAACACTTTAATTCTAAAATATATGTATAAATATATTGTTGCCATATGTGGCGCCATATAAATTACAGAGGGAACATTAGCTAAGATAAACAAGTGTTGTGATTTCCAGAGATCCCCATCTGGCAGCGACTGAGGTGATGATGATGCGTGCAGCTTTGGTGTGGCGACTCAAAACCCAGAATCTGTAACCGAGAGTTCAGTCTTCTTTCTCAGTTACAATTTTCTTTTCTCGCTATCAGTTTTGTTTTTTTTGTCAGTTGCAGCTTTTTCTTTTTGCGGTTACAGTTCTGAAATGAGTGCCGAATCAGCGCCACATCAGCCAATCGGTGGCCCGCAGTCTGGTGATGTGGCACTTTTGGCTCGACTCAGCTCGGTTGAAACCCCAGCTGAGTAGGTGCTTTCAAAAAAAAAGATGTGCAAACAGGTACTATCATCTGGTGAAAAACCCTTAAACCAGACTGGTGGAGTAGACCTGTTAGAATTCGTTACTGGTAAGAGCCATGGGACACAGAGTCATGGGTTTAAGAACACTCGGCTGCCCTCAGAAGTGCCTGCCTGTTAATTAGCCATGTGTCCTTATGAATTCACTTTTCCGCTCATACATCTGGTTTAGTGTTAGTAAGAGAAGTTCAGGACCTCTGCAAGAAACTGTGGCAAATAAAGAACAAAAGGTTTCACATGAAATCCTCTTTTACCTTGAACTTGCAAGACTTCCCTCCAGGCGACAGAGCTGCAAAGTGCCAAATCCGACCTTAACAATCAACTTTACACCAAACTTTGAACTCTTCCTGAGCTGTGCATCATTGCTGTTTTTCACGACTCCGTCTGCAGGAAGTAACGGCCACGAGTTCATGTTCCTGTTGAAGGGCCATGAAGACCTGAGGCAGGACGAGCGCGTCATGCAGCTGTTCGGTCTGGTCAACACACTGCTGGCCAACGACCCGGCGTCCTTGCGCAAGAACCTCAGGTAGACACACATTCTCAGTCAGGTGCACACACACAAAACGTTTTCAACAGATGAACTCCGTACATCCTTGCTGGTCATTGTCTGCTGCTAGCTTTTTCACACAATGTCAGATAGCAGGAAGACTTTCTCTCTGGAGACTGGGAATACTGGAATGAAGCCCTCTCAGAGCCCACAGGAGGCTGGAAAGGATGAGAAGAGTTTTACTAAATAAATAGTATGTTTAGAGGCTGCTCAGAATGACTCTGAACTTATCTGTAAGAAATCTTTAAAAAAAAAAAAAAAAGGTGAGAGACGTGCAAATAGGAAGCAACAAATGCCACGGGCTCTCAGGTTTTCCAGTTTCTGCTCTCTGAGGTTCGTTCAGATGTTATCCAGACTCCAGCTGAATCTGTCAGGGTAAACTTTGCACACAGTCTGTTCACAT
The DNA here is from genome assembly GCA_037176975.1 of Arrhamphus sclerolepis. Lineage (NCBI taxonomy): Eukaryota > Metazoa > Chordata > Actinopteri > Beloniformes > Hemiramphidae > Arrhamphus > Arrhamphus sclerolepis. The sequence continues at coordinate 539,949 of JBAMYA010000022.1, read as the reverse complement.
TTAATTGAGTTTTGAGGTTAATGCAAACAGGCTCTCCAGGTAACGTCTAGAAAATGTCAGGGCTGCAGAGCAGACACAGAACCGTGCAAGACATCGTGTTCTACGCACCTGAAGCGCAGACTGATGACGGAGACACGTGGACGTGCTTGTGCTCATCTTTCTCTGTGTGTTGGATTCATCAGCATTCAGCGCTACGCAGTGATCCCGCTGTCCACCAACTCGGGCCTGATCGGCTGGGTGCCCCACTGTGACACTCTGCACGCCCTCATCAGAGACTACAGAGAGAAGAAAAAGATTTTGCTGAACATCGAGCATCGCATCATGCTCCGGGTGAGGAAACCGCTAAGATTCAATTGTTTTACGCGTCCTCCGTTCTGATAAATGAAAACGGGCCGAGTATATTTTCCTTTTGCAGTCATTTATTTTCATTGTAAGAGTTTAGTTTTCTCATTTCAGGCATTTAGATAGCTTATTAAAATCAAAGTGGTAGATCCATTCGCAGGATGGGATCATGCAGATGCGTTTGTAAATGAGCTGTGTACGCAAACATTATTTACTCTTTTTTTCGCCTGTACTTTGTCTCATTCAGGGAATATTTGGAAACGCTGGTGTTTCACATAATGCCTTCCATACTAAATGGGTTTCATTAAGCTCCAAAAGCCATATGCTTTCAGTAATTATATTGAAGAGTCGCTATCTCCCCTTAATCAAAACACATTCTCAGGATTTGATTGTGACAAATTACATATTTCCTCTCCTGGGTTCCCAATTAGTCAAAGGAGAACATACATATTTCTTGTATGGTTTTCTTCCCTAAACTGTCACCTTACTGCAAGAAAAGACAAAAAAAGAAGAAACAATGTCTCAGGAGGCATTTGCGAGTAGAGACAGAGCTGGTTAAAGCACAGCCACACGAGCTTCCTGTGTTCAGCCATTATTAACATGTAACGGTGAGTGGGAGAAAAGGAATTAGAAACAACAGATATCAATACAAAAAGCCTGTTTCTGTTTATGCTGATTGAGTGTTTAATGATGCATTCACTTCCTCTTTCAAATGAAGCCATATTAAATTGATCTGTGAGTCAGATAATCTTGAGTATAACAATGGCTGCATGTATTTGGAGCAACAGCAGAAGAATTACATACCTGGCGCAACTAATTATGTTGACTGGCAGGAGGTCAGTGACAGGAGCCATTCACAAAATCACGTACTGCGTGTTGCACATCAAATGCAATACACAGCACGTTACGTTGCAGTTACGTCCTCCTCAGTTTGAGGGTCAACTATCAACAAGCTCTCTCACCAGCAGAGATGCTGTGGGGGGTTGATGCCCCGATAATTCTGCAGCTTTTATGGAGGGAATTCCTGGGTGACACAGTTCAGTGTTGTCAGGATTCCATATCTGCTTTTTGCAGATGATGTGGTCCTGCTGGCCTCCTCAGATGAGGAATCTTCAGCTCTCACTGGAGACTTTTACTGGTCAGTCTTTGTGGGTTCTAAAGAATCAGATCCTCAAATGCAAGAGAATGAGTTTGTTCTGTACGATTGCTGGGTTCTGCTAGAGTCGCTGCTCCTTTGCGTCAGGAGGAGCCAACTAAGGATGTCTCTCTGGGGAGGTGTTCATCTGGGGAAGGGCCTTGAGACAGACCCTGGATCCGCTGGAGGTATCTGGTATCAAAAGAGCAGCTCAGGGATGCTAAATATTTCAGATGTGAAGGAGGAAGAGATGAGGGGCTGTGGGGGAGGGGTGTGCTTCAAGGATTTTTAAATAATATGGGGATTTTTAGTATTTATGGTCCAAGACCACAGAAAGTCAATAACACTGAAAATGGTTCATTCCTGAATCTGAAAAATTAAATTTGAAATGTCATGCATCGATGACAACGTATATGAAAAAAATCCAGAAAGTTCACCGCTAAACATAATTACGTTGGAGTAGATCACATTTAATTTTTTTTCTTTTAATGAATCCAAGGACACTTGATCCTCTCCGGTTTAAAAAGAGAGACCTGCTTTCCTCAAGAGCCAGCATCTATGATGACATGAACATGCACGTATGGTTAGTTTCAAAATAACAGCAGTGTGTTTAAAAAGTGAGTAAACCTCAAAATTCAATCACACAAATACACAGGGAACACCTCCTTTTGTTTCCTGATATAATTGTTGTTTGCATCAAAAAGACGACGCCATGCCAGTTTTCCAACCGCAGGAGCTGAACTAAACCACTTACTGTCCAGTTCAGTTCCTGAAAATATATAAATGAAAAAAAAACATGCAAAACTCAAGGTTGCCAATAATGAAGCAGCTCAAATCCAACATTAAACAAATGTCTGGCTCCTACATTCAAATACTGATAGTTTTGTTAAACATTCTTCTGTTCCTGGCGTCATCGTCATCAGCTGTTACAAGTAGTTTCAGTGCACACACAACCTTTTCACATTATTTCCACATATTCTTATCTTGCGCAACCATGTGGGAATATGTTTGGACCCATAAATGTCACTCCATATCTCACTTTATTTCAGAACTACTAAGTATGTAAACACTGGGTAAATATACAGAGGAGGCGATTAAATCTTTGTTAGAAAAAATAAATCAAATATTACAGGAATAAGTTCAACTGTCACTAAATTATATGCAGCCAAAAAGGATAAAAAGAAACCAAAGTTTCAGAGGTTTCACCCTGCGGCTGTGTATTGTTCAGCAGGATGCTTCTGGGGGAAACTGCATCACACTCTGCTGTGAAGTAAACGATGACATTTAAAAACACTCAATCACCCTGGGAGTGACAGCTGAAGTGAAAATAAGCATAGCTGTCGTTTTTTTTTAATGATTCCCCTGAGCTGTTCCTGTCATTTTTCTTGCTGCTTTTCTTCCCTTCAGTGGTACCTATTTAAATATAATAATGTTCAGTATACTCCAGTTCATTCGCAACATGGAGGTTAGTTAGAATGGTGTGTGTGTGTGTGTGTGTGTTTCAGATGGCGCCGGACTACGACCACCTGACGCTGATGGAGAAGGTGGAGGTATTTGAACATGCCGTCAACAACACTGCCGGAGACGACCTGGCCAAGCTCTTGTGGTTGAAGAGCCCCAGCTCCGAGGTGAGATGCTCCACTTCTTCACTCTTTGAGCGCTGGAGGATGATTGACACCTGAACTCATGTGACCTTCAGTGATTCCTGAGTAAAATGTTGAGTTCTCACTTATAGAGCAGATCATGTCTGATCTGTAACTCATCTACCAGTTATTATTATTACTTTCCCAATAAAGCGTCTTTCACTAACCAACCAGTAACCATCTCTAAAAAACTACCGTCCACTAACCATCGCTAACCAACACTAACCATCGCTAACCAACCACCATCCACTAACCATTGCTAAAAAACTACCATCCACTAACCATCGCTAACCAACCACCAATTATCACTAACCAGCCACTAACCATCGCTAACCAACACTAACCATCGCTAATAACCACTATCCACTATCCACTAACCACTGCTAAAAAAAACACCATCCACTAACCATCGCTAACCATCAGATGGTAAGGAGCGTAAACTTTTGTTAAAACAATGTGAGTCGAAACATTTCCAAGTGAGAACTGAGTATTTGTTTTCAGCAGAATGGTAACTAATGTTAGCATGTCAAAATACGTAAAAAAAAAATATTTTAATCCTCTTAAGACATTCAAAAAGGTAATTCCACTTAAAGGTGTAATATGGAGAATATGCAGAA
>JBAMYA010000022.1:498586-536112 GCA_037176975.1 Arrhamphus sclerolepis | reverse complement strand
ATGTAGGCCTATATATATGTATAGTGACAGATCGACTGTGTGCTTTGGTCAGACTGGTAGGAATCGACGCGTAAGTCTCTCCCGCACCTTTCCAAATTTTTTCCATTTCCCATTTTTTCCCATTTGAACCAATCACACTTTAAATCTCACCTTTCCTAAAAGAGCTGCCCTGTCAAAGCGGTCCAGACATGTGAAGAAAATATAACAAAGACTGGGAAAGAGGTGTTAAGACCGGACAGGTGCAGCTGTTGGAGATGAAAGTTGAGCTTTGTGCAGGTACCACCAGTCACTACTGGAGCGGACAGATATCCTTTTATTTATTTATTGAAACTTTTTTTTTTTCTGTCAGTTTTTCTTTTTAAATTTTTCTGAGCCATCAGACGTCAAAAAGAAATTCAGAGAAATTGGTCCCATTATCCTGTCCTCCCTCCAGTTCTCTATGCTGGTGGCAAATGTGTGCCTTTAAAAAAACAAACAAACAAACAAAAAACATTGTTGCCATTAAGTTATTTGTTAAAACGAGACAATTATATATCTGTATATGTAATAATAATAATAATGTGGTATTACTACATATTGTGGCTTTAAAGGAGGGGGATATCTGGATGATGTCACGTCTGTTCGTATTTGAAACGGGCCACAGAGAACCAGCTCCTGTGTTTTGTAAATGCTGTAAATGTTGCTGCTTGTTGTTGTATTCAGCATCATTGTAAGTTCAGTATTGTTGAGGTTTTGCACTTGTGGTCATTCATCCACTGCTTCACTGTTTTGTCTCGTATTATAGGGAGAAAATAAAAGCTCATGGTCGCAGCGTCACAGTGGTTGTTTTCCCCTCCCTCAGGCCAATCCAAATGAGTCACCAGAGTAAAACATTGCATTTTTATGTGTCTAGAAATTGCGAGTATAAATAATCTCAGGGTTTCTCGAGCTGTTTTATGTTGAATTTATCATTAAAAGCTTTACGTCCAGCAAAACAAACAAACACAGCAATAATAGCTTTACACATTATAATACCTGCACTGCCCCTGCATACACATCACACCGCAGCAGACTAAAGCTCAGCTGGAGTTTGGGAGGCGGTGGTGGTATATGTCGGCGAAGAAACCCAGGCTCGCCTCCAGGGAGAGACCACTGTTTCACTTTTACTTCAGGATTTACAAACTTCCTTGGCTAGGGTTAAAACAAACAAACAAACAAAATCAAATCTCTTAAAACTAGCATGCAGCAAACCCGAAGAATGAGAAATAAACAACCTCGAGGTTTTTCCTTTGTGAAGCTCATGCAAAAGTGAATTTCCTCAAATAACCACTAGGGGGCTGAATCCTGTGCGTAAATGTGAAAGCACAAATAAACATCCTTCCTACAGGGATGGTCGCCATAGCGACGTTTCACTTCCATGACCACTGAATGTGGGCTGAATTTTCTACGCTCCTCATCAGTTAAAATTCTAATGAATTTGTTGGAGAGTGTCTTTTAGGTCCTTCAGTTGGACTTGATCGTTCTGATTTGAAATTACCTTTTTTTTTTTTTTATTAACCCAAAACCCAAAAATGAGCACATGTTATCGTGAATGAATCAGTTAATCAACGTACAGACTCTCTCTCTCCCTTGTGTATGTATTAACATTTAACATTTAACTACAGTATTGTTAAAGGGACTTGGAAAGTTTCTGACTTGAGAGGTGACTCGAGACTTGAGGCAGCTTAAGTTGGAGTCAGTACTTTACTCAGTAACTTACAGTAATCAGTAATCCATCTTTATTTGCTTGAAAATGGCAAAGAACAAATTCACTACAATAACTGATTTCTAAGGAAGCTAAATTTTTAAATTTTAACTTTGTTTCCGTGATTAGACTAAAATGATCTAGTAAAGGTTTTTTTTTTTTTTTAACTTATGACAATATGTCTTATTCTAAATATATGTATGGAATTTTAAGTTTGTATTTTATTATTCCATTGGCAGATTTTGTTTTGACATAAGACAGTTTGACAGATTTAGGAATATTAGTCTTATTAGTTGAAGGGCTGTTTCTGCAGTGTAGCAGCAGCAAACATGTAGAAAAGAGGAACATTTGTCAGGATTTGGGTTCCTTTGTCCCTTTTAGGTTTCTGTAAACTCCATTTCTTGCTTTTACTTTTAAGGTCTGTCCTTGTCTGATTGTGTTCTGTTTGACTCCCGTCTGGATATTCGGTCCAGTCTGATCCCGTGTGCCTGCTGGTTCACCATCTTCGTTCCCTGGCATTGTCGCCCTGTCTGTTCGACGCTTGTCTAGGATTCAGTTTTGCTTTTTGCTCTTTGGACGTTAAAGGACGTTTTGTTGGATACACCTGCCTCCTGCTCTCCTGCTCTCCTGCGTTTGGGTCTCTGACCTGTAAATCCATGACACCGTTGACATTTGTTGCAGTCTACGTAGTTACGTTTCGAGGGGAAGGGGCATGTCTGGCTGCAGCAGCGGAGGTTATAGTTTAGGCTCCACAGCTTCAGCAGACATATGACGTCGGCGGGGCGTAGAAGCATTAACCACCCATAAATGTTGAAGCTACAGCTTCAAAACAGCAGCAAACAAACCAGTGGGTGATGTCACGGCGCCTGTGTCCAGCTCCTCTGTTTGGCCTTCAGGCAGTGTTTGATGACGTGGAGTAATGTTGAGCATTTTTGTTTTAATCACCATATATCCTGAGAGAATATGATGATGTTGTTTCCTGAAACATAAAATGCTGAGGCTAGGTTATACTCAGGCGGCCGGGCGTCCAAGCTTAGGATTTCAAACTGGAGAGGAAATGAAACTGCTTTCATAGATCATCTTTCCAACGATTTCCTCGACAAACGGGCGTTCACACGTGTGCAGATGTGCTGTGCTCTGCAGAGGTGTGTATCTGCGTCCGGCTCCTTCACGTTATCTCCACTTCATTCACCATGCATCATCCATGCACATAACTGCACACTAAGCTATGATTCAGCGCACTATTATTATCGTAGCCGAGGCACGGTGATGTTCTCAGGCATGCTGGTGCAGTGACACCCCCTCACCCCCACCCCTTGCCCTCCCTCACCCCTCGCCCCCTCTCGCCCGTATCTCCAATAAGCATAACTATATCTGACAAGGCCAGAGCTGTTGGAGGGGGGGTTTCTCGCCTCCTTTAGATAGCTTTCCAGCCGTCTCTTCTCTCGGCTCATTTCCACAGGCCTTTGTGGCCCGTGACTCCATCTTCTAGAGATGGAACAGTTTTTTTTTTGTTTCTTTTTATATTGTTTGCTCAACCATTTCTTTTAACCCTACCTGTCTGCATCCCGGGGCATTTAGCATTAACATGCAAGCAAAGCAAACAATAATTCCTCTTGTGGCTTCAGACGAGACAGAGCGGGATCCAGCAGAGATGAGCTGAGATAAGGAGTCATGCTGTGAAGCAGTTGGATGTGTGTTTCAGGGTATTAGACCACCATTCATTTCTACATCCCGGCGAGAATACTTCCCGATGCTAGCAGGGTTTTATAAAGGAGCCACACGCACACTTGAATGAATGTCATTTACTTCCCACACCCTGCTTTTTCGGAGTTGATCTTGTGTCTACAGAAATACTGTGCATGCACCCATTATCTCAAGAAGGGGCTGCTAGAGCGTGAGGGGCATCTTTCGCCTGACTGACTTTCATTTACAAAGTGGCGATGTTACTTTTGTGTGGGGAAATGAGATAGTACTGCAGCAGACAGTGGGCTACATTATCCAGAGCTGGGCGCACATCCTGCTTTTTCTTTTTTCCCCCTTTATCAGCGGCTTTTTCTCACATTGTTCATCAGCCCATGAGACTCACAAAAAAAAAAAAAAAAAAAGCCCGTCTCCCAGGATCAATTAGTCACTTCCAGGGAGATGTGGAGCAGAGAGGGAGCTGAGGAGACAAAAGCCACGGCCATGCTGGCGTCGCAGCGAGGTGATAAAGTGACATAGTCTTCCTTCCAGGCCATTAACGTGACAAGCAGTCCTTGTCCAGGGAAGGTGGACCTGACAGCAGAGTGGTGCCCCGCCAGGACTCAGAGAGAGCTCTCAAAAGAGCCTTGCCTCCTTCCACGACACTCTTTCTCCCTCCTTTCAACTCCTCTACACGCTCTCCAGCTGTTTCATTAAGTCTGCCTGCTCTTTCTCTTTCTACCCCCCTTTTTTTTTTATTTTATAACTCCAGGATGCTCTCCCAGGAGCGATTTTTTTCCTCTCAATTTCTCCCTCTATCTCTGTCTCTTTTTAAAGCTCCAAGGTACCCACCCCTTCCCTCACCCATCCAAAATTTTCCTTTCATCTTTGACTCTGCCGCAGCCTCTTCTCCATCCCTGTAGTCTCCTTATTTTTTTTCCTCCCAGAAAATCTTGCTATCTCTGAATATCACCCACCTCAAGCTTCGCCTCCACCTTGCTCTCTCCAGCTGCATTTCATCTTCTCGCTCTGCTCTTAAGGTGATTGAAGGTGACACAAGCAATGCAAAAAGAGTGCGCTGTCACAGAGAGTCAAAGCAGGACACAGGCCCAACAAAAGCACAGGAGGGTAAACACAAACTATTTTTGGGCCGCTGTCATGTGTCCTTATGTAGCCCAGAGCAGCGTGGTAGCTGCATGAATGGAAGATGAAGATATCCAGGGGCCTGAGTTTTCTTTTAAGGGGTTGGCTAATGAGACATGTAGGCGGCTTGGATGAAAGTGTGTGCTGCTGGGAGGTTATCTTCATCAGGTGTAATGATATATCAGGTGTTATGATCCAAAGTGTAAGAGCAGGGAGGGAGCACTCTATTTACTCGGGAGACGGCTTATTGATTGAATGAATATGAATGGGCCATATCTGAGAATCTGTGTATTCTATCCAGTTTGCTAGAAATCCCATCGTAAGTGATGAATGTGGATGTTTTCGCTGTATCCAGTGGCAGAAAGAAGAGACCAATTTACTTTTGTGATTTTACAGGAAAATTGTATAATTGTCAGTCACAACTTGTCACATTTAAAGTCTGAAATGTTTAAGTCTCACGGTTTTGTTTGACATGCAAAGGCATGCTCCGCTTTATTGTCTGTTTCGCTTTCACTTTACACAATGACCATGGCGCTTTATTGAAGAAGACACTGAGCTAATGACTGGGATGGGGGAGTTTAGATGTGCTCAGGCGCCTCTAATTTTGTCTCAGAGAAACAAGACAAATGCATTATTGTTCATATTTTATCTATTAAAATGATTTCAAATGGTCTAATGTTACATTTAACAAAAAAAAAAAAAAAAAAGAACAAAAAAAAAGACAACCCAGCATCAGTTTAATATTTTAAGTATTTAAAGAAACAGGTTAGTAGCAAAACATTAAAGCAAAACTGCATAAGATTGTGCTCTTTAGCACCCTCTCTGGTTAAAAAGCAAACTGCCTGTTAGCGTCATTGTAAATATTGTTTCTACTGAAGCCGGCTGCATGACCTCATCTATTACAAAATAAACTATGAACCAATAAGAAAACAAAGAACTTCTGTAAGACAAAAAAACCCCAACCCCTTAGTAATCCATGGCCAGGACGCCATGCCAACTATTACACAGTCCTAGTATAGGAAACTCACTCAGTATAATATAAGTTAAACGGCTGCTGAAATAATTGTAGGAACTTTTTGAAGGGGGTTGTAAGTTTCTTTAAAATATCAACTTTCTATTTCCATTTGAAGTCATATTGGATTACTTTTGGGAAGTGTCATTTATCTCTCACTGATACTGTTGTCAAGGACCCTGCTAATGCACCGTGGGGTAAGATTCAGTTAATTTACATTTAATTGATTTAATTTTAAAAGGCATAACTTTAGATAAACTGCACTCTGTAGTTTCAGTTTTGGCTACCAGTAGATCTGAAGTAAGAGCACAACATACGAGCTATCTAGCGCTAGATCTGAAGTTATTAAAATATGATACGGCTAGCAACCAGTTGCTCTTCATCCATCCATTAACTTCAACTAGTGCCTTTAGACACTATTGGATAAACATACAGCGAGAATGGCTAATGTTGGTTTAGCTGTAGAAACTTGTTGATCTAAGATGTTATTCGCCATCCTGCAGCTATTTTGGTTGTTTTGAATAGTGGCTCTTCGATCTTCCCATATGAGTCACCACGTTAAGTCGAGCCCGACTCCTTTGTGATTTGGTTCGGTATGTTCTGTACCAGTGGAAATGGCTGTGAATGGGTATGGCTAACACTTCTCAATCTGTCCATTATTTTCCCGATCAATCATCTAACAAGAGGTGTGTATTGTTTATGAATATATGAAAAGGAAGCAGTGGCATTAGCTGGCTGAATGAAATGCTGAGATAAGGACGTGAGCTTTGATTGGCATTTTGGGTTTGTTTTATATTTATTTAATTCAATTAATAATATTCTTCAGTGGAACAGCTGATAAGCCTCAAGATTCCATTAATGAAATAAGTAAAGAGAAATCATTACCATAATAAACAGAAATGGAACCAAATCATTGTTTTGCAAGTCTCATGTAAGTCTCAAGTCTTCATCTTCAAGTGCCTAGGCAAGCCTCAAGTCCAGACAGGCCAGGCTCAAGTTAAGTCCCAAAGTCAGGAAAGGCAAATTTCAAGTCCTTTCGAGTCCTTTTAACAATGGTGCAATTATCTGTTAAATTTAATGATAGACAGCAAAGCAAAGTATTTGGAAGTTGTCTGCTTACTATTAATAAAAGCCTTTAAAAAATAAGCCTTTAAAAACCCACACGGCTTAATATTTGGGTTTAAATAAAATATCAAGTGCTTTTAACTTCACCAGCTTCAAGTCAAATAAAGAACTATTCTATTCTAAGTGAAGCCCCGAGTTACTGGTGTAAGTCCAAGCAGAGTCGTAAGTCTTTTTACATTTTGTCAAGTTATCAAATTTACGACTTGAGTCTGACTCAAGTCCAGGTCATGCGACTCAAGTCTACACCTTAATAAATAAAAATGATTAATTGCAGTTGATGAGTCAGAACTAAACTCAGAGCCTCAGACACACCGATTCTGCCTCCTAATCCATCAACTGACCCGAGTTCTCGTGTTTCCTGGTTGCAAAACCAGCTGCATGCTGTGGAAGCCTGCTGTTGTTGTCCGTTCAGTCTTGTTGTAATCTGGCTGCGGGTGAGAGAACTACCACAGAAATACGTTTGTCCTCCTCCTTTGGTGCAATCTAAGCATGAGCAATGTGGCCTGAATGCCAAAACAAACAAAAAATTCCACAAGAATTAACATGTTAGCACTGGCATTGTGAAGTCATTTGAGAACACAAATGTACTAAAGTTTTAATGCCATGAAGGTAAATTCATATATAAATAAAATACTAAAATAAAAATAGTTACAGTGTACTCAATACTTTTATTTGAGCTTCATAGAATATTCAGCTCCGATCATCATGGAAACTACAATACATTAAAACTAAATACAATTATTCAAATAATATACAATTCTCATTAATGAGATCTTAGGTGCCTTTGTTGGATGTGGTCTTCTTCTTTTATCCCTTTGAGGGAGCCTTGGTGCTCATCTGTGGGATGGCGTCATCGGGGACCTGAGCGCTCATGGATTCAGGTTCAGTGTTCGTCGTCTCTGGGACGGTTTCCTCAGATGACTGAGTCATGTCCATGGGTTCAGGCTTAATGATTCATGTCTGTTGGACGGTTCCCGGTAACATAAATCCCAGTAACCTTCATGGGTTCAGGCCCAGAGAAGACCACAGGAATGGAGATTCGTTGGTTTACGTCTGGCTTTTTTTCGTTTTGGAGGACCAAACTCCTCTCTGTGCTTAACTTTGGCAGACAGCTTGTGGGTGAGTGTGGTTTCCCTTTTAACTAAACCTCTTAGACCCTCCACCTCTACTTGTCCTGTGGAAGTGATTTCCTCATTCTTTCATGTTTGATAGAGGGCTTCCTGCTTAGCGCTCATATTGTTGAATAGCTCCACGTTCTTGTTCACAGTTTGCATGGGATCCCTCTTTTCCTTGTCCAGCTGCTGCTGACAGAAGTCCGCCTGCTTTCTGACCATAAGAACATCAGCTACGTTCTGACAGCTGAGTTCTCTGTACATAAGCTCCACCTGTTCCAGCTCTTGAGCTCCTTGAACCGCATCTCTGCGTCCTTTGATCTTTGTTGCATCGGGACAATCTCATACTTCAGCGTCCTGCTCAGCTCTCAGGTTGTGATGAGCTGTTGGTCTTGCGCCATTTCGTCTGAATGAGACTTCTTTTGTCTTTCAAGTTCTTGTTGAAGTGTCTCAGTCTTCTGTTTCGCAACAAGGACGTCGGCTTCATGTTTCATGTTCAGCTCCTGATGAGAACTTCTGGCTCCTTCCAGTTCTTCTCTGGCAGTCTTGAGCAGGAGCTCGCTGGAAAATGTTTCCTGGATGGTTGTATAAGCTACTTCTAGCTCTTCATAGTCTACGTGCAGTAGATGCTTCTTCTTGTGCTTTATGGCTGTATTGAGAGTTTTTACCCTGGTTGAAGAACCCTGGTTTCCTTCAGGGATTTTTGTCTTTCCAACTTGGATGTTGCCTCTTCCAAATCATAGACTAGTTGGTTTGCTCTGAAGGTTTCCTCTGAGCATCTGGCTCTCCAGATTAATCCTGTTAATTTCTTCATGGAGTCGCTGAGTGTTGTCTTGGATCCATCTTTGGCAGTTTTCCCCACTCCTCACTTGCCTTGATGGTTGATGTGACATTTTCAGGAAACCAGATAATTGTTTGTAGGAATCTTTTGTCCAAACAGATGCATTGTTGTTTTTTTGGCTCCTTGTTGTCAGGATAGATGGTCATTGCTGTGGGAAGGAAGGAACTTCTCTATCCTTCTTTGCACAATCAGCTCCAGAAGAGAACTGGTAGACCGCTTAGTGGGAACAATCATCTCATCTTAAATGTGCACAAAACAAATGAGATGAATGTGGATTTTAGAAAGAAAAGAGTGAGACGTGTTTGTAGATTTGACTATTGCTGAATATTCAATCATACTTCAAAAGGTGAAACACGCCACAAAAAAATCACATAGTAGCCTACACTCAGATTAAAGTAACCTGAAATCCACAAAAACCAATATAATTATTAAGCACAGCCTTTTGTTGATTGATTCCCTTCATAAATTTCCTTTCGCACATGGACCTATTGAATGTTATAAATGAAGAACATGTGTTTGTATCAGCCTGGCATTGAACTCCAGTGGTCAACATACTGACTGATGACTCTAATCACCATAAAACACTTCTCAGTGCTCAGCTAAACACATGGTTTGAAGAATGTTTAGACAGTCAACAACAGAAGAATAAGATATTTATTGAAATATTCATAGAAGCGCCTCCCTACAAACAGGTAAGGCCTGGTTTTCTTTCACTTTTCTGGGTCGTTGTTTCACTAAACGCTTCATCAGAATGTCATATTATGGGAACTGGTCAGTTGATGTTGCTTTGGAGGAGGTGGCGTTACGGAGGTGGCGTTACGTCATGTACTCATCCAGGCAAAGACAGGATCACTGCTCATGTGGTCAGACGAGAATGAAGCCTGGAATTTTTCTTTTGGTTCAGCACGTCAGCATTCTTCCCCGTTGATATTTCCCCTCACACCAAATCAGTGTCTTCCATTTTCTTTGCGCTGCAAAAAATGATTTCTAAGAAAGTAAAAAGAACAAAAAACAAATTGTTTCGAGGAAAACTGAATTCCAGCTCAGCAGTTCTTGTAAAACCTCCTCCCGTTCTTTAATATAAGACAATTTGACATGATTGAGGGATAATATATGCTTATAGTATTTTTTAGTAAAAACCAACCATGATTAAATGTTTCTAAGAATAAAAAAATAAAATGGACCTGTATAATTTGATAAACTTTGATAAATCACAGCAAAACAAACTGAAATCACACTTAAATCCATCAAATCCCGACAATTTATCACTCCTGTCGTCAGTTCAGCTCCATTTCAACTGCTCCATTTTCCAATTCACATGTATTTTATCATATTTGTTTGTACAGTAGTGACAAATCAAGAGAAAATTAGGGTCACTACTGTCTCTACTTTGTATTTATGCAACCAGAAGTCATTCTGCAACCACCTGCAGGCCATTAACAAGACTGAAGATTTAAGCCACATCTTCATCTTCATTTACAATCTATGGACACAACATGTAATCTGAATAATCAGATGTGCATGTTGTTCTCTCAGCAGAGCCATCCCCCTCCCATCCCCTAACGCCTCCACAAATCCATCATGATTACATGTACCCAACGATGTTTCCTTCATAACTAAGAGCATGCAAATGCCTTTTATGAATTTTGATACTCTCTGTTTGTGTTGAGCTTCATCCAGTAAAACTGTTTGGATACAAGCGCGTTTATCCATCACTGCGAGTTTGACCACTGAGCCATTTTATATCTTTTCTGCTTGGCAGTCACTTGCTCCCTGAAGATGTAAATAAAAGGGTATCCGTCCCTTTAAATGTTCTTCATGTTTGTTGCATCAGTCAATGTGAAACAACTATGGCTGTGGAATAAAGTTGTATGCATGGACAAGCTTTATTTGCACTGGCCCATCACACACTCATTCCCAATTGGGGAAATTGGTTGAACAAGGGACAAATCTTGCAAGCCGTTAACTCTGCTTGGCGTGTTCACCTCTGTGAATAAAAACACAGTTATTTCTGCTTTTATGGGAGTTATTCAGCGTGGAACTCCACTGTGCCTACGGCACTGGTTTTCACAATGTGTGAAGCAAAGGGAGGGAAGATGGAGTGACACGTAAACACTGTTCTCAACCGTTCTGTCTCGTCCTATCGGTCATGCTTCCAAGATAAGTCAATTGCTGGCGTTTAAAATGTCGCACTTACACCAAACTGCTAAATATGCAGAGCAACACTATCACTGTTGCTTGATTCTAGTACGTTCTCTAATTATTTATTCAGTTCCACTTGAAATTAGTGTGAAGTCACTGTTTTGTTTTTTTGTGTGTGTGTATTTAGCTTCATCTGAACATTCCAACAACATTCTTACTAAAGTTTAGACCCCAGTGAAATATGATTTCACATAACAGGTTCAGTGGCAAGTAGCGTTTCATTGAACCCTTCGGAATGTGAATCTGATCTTCATCTAAGCCACAATTCTGGACAAACATTCAGGAATGCTTTTTATTGTTACTCTTAACAGCACAGGATGTTTGGTGTGTGCCCACCTGGGCTCGGACTGTGCTCCTCCAAAATACAGATTTTTCCTTTTCTGAAGTCGTTCTGATGGACTGACGGATCAGAGCCACATCTGGACAGATGCAGAGTCTGAAAACGAGCCACAGGACCTCCTCACCCAGGAGGCAGGACCAACTGTTGCTTCTCAAACGGCCTCTGCACTGCAGTTTTTTAGAACTACGACCAATCAGAGCAACGAACAACGGGACATTTTCAGAGCGGCAAAGCAAAAGGGAATCCAACGACTTTCGTTTTTGCAAGAATTTGAGAATAACAAATACTCAACAAGTATCTCAGAAAAAAGTAACTGTGTGCAACACAGCTGGCTAGAGCTAACGTTAGATAGATATATGGTCTGGGCTTCTCAGAAGCACCTAGCACCTGGTGTTAATTAAATAAAACTTAAATTTAATAAATAACTAAATTGAATATACATAATCATGTTCATACTTCCTGAATAACTTCCTTTAGCATTCGAGCAAGTTTACTAGATGTCTCCTACCATTTGTAGATGAGATGGATCTCATCCACCATGATCCTTAAAAAAAAATGTCACAGAAATCCAAGTCTTTGATTAACTGTTGATGTCAAAGCCAATTCAAACAATCGCTGCATATCATCCAAACTACAGTGTCTCAGCTTTCATCAAGTTAAAGCAACACAACGGAACCTGAAACAGTCCCCAAAAAAAGTTTCTAAAATTTCTTTAGCTGAAGTTCATCTTATAAGATGACAAACTGCACTTTGGCCAGAGCCTGGGTCCCCGCTGCTAAACTATATTAGGACCAATAAGGACTACGTAAGATGGGACTCCGGGTCGCGCTGAAGGTGTTGCCAGGTACTCGGAGAGAAAGACACACTCAGACAAACTGCTTCTCCACATCAAGCCCGTTTTTAACATTGATGTGCTTCAAACTACAATTTTGGAAATGTGAAATACATCTACTACTAAACCAGACAAGAAAACTACCAAATTTACACAAAGACAAGCAACTCAAACTTGCTTAAAATAATCCAACATGGCAACCACGATTAGTTTTGCTATGCAGAGTTAGCCAGACGCTAACTGTAAGATGAAGCTATCTGACATACATGATCAACACAAATGTTATGGCAGAGAAGAAAGTGAAGAGGGTTTTGTCAAGAAAAGGCAAGAAAAAGCGAGAGTGCTGAGTAAAAGCTTGTAAGTGAGTCAATATCTGAGCATCTCAAACTCGCTGGTGTGAGTTGAGACCAGAGGGCTGCTAGTTGGATAGCGTCCTAGCCTTTCTGCTATTGGATTAGTAAATCATAGATTTTTCCCTTCCATGTCTTGTGCATTTGAGTTTAAGCTGTATTACTAAAGTTCTCTGTTTGCTCACTGGTTCATAGTTTATTTCGTAATAGAAGCCGGGAGATGAGGCAACAATATTTACAATGGCGGTAACAGACAGTTGCGCTTCTCAACCAGAGAGGGCGCTACAGAGCACAATCTTATGTGGTGTTGCTTTAAGCCCTCTTAGAGGCTACAAGGATGGCCTGATCTGATTGGCTCCCCGAGATGTTTGGGCATAATTAATGAGCTTCAATGGCAGGTTGCTAGACTGATCTGCTGAGTAAATGTAAATTCATCAGTGGTACGTCCAGATTTCTGGGCTAAATCTGTGGTTGATTCCCTTTGATTCTCAAGGTAATTTTTCTGCTGCTCAACCAACTTCTACGAAGCTTCAGCTGGCGGACAGCCAACCTGATATCATCCTGTAAGCTATTTTGGAAAACTCGGGAATTAGTTTTCCTCTTGATGATGGCAACTGGTCCAGGCCTTGAGGCAGCAAAGCAAGCCCCGGTCATGATGGGATTACGTTGTGATGCTGGGACACTGTTCCCTTTTTGTGCCATATATAAAATTACCGTATTTATCCCAAACAGTTTAACACTTCGCTGCACATTACCAAGGTGCTTTTAGGCCATCATTAGGCCTCTAAAAATATATTCTCTTTTTTAGTGGGGAGCATCAGCTTGCCTGTTTAACATCATATGTATGAGGAACTCATGAACGTAGATGTCTCCAGTTCCAGTGATGCCCTCACACCTTCAGTTCTTACTCGTGGGTTCTCCTTTACCTCGTGGAGGATTCTGTGTTGTGCTTTTGTGTTCATTTTGGCTGGGCGCCCCATTTCTAGGAAGAGTAGTAACAGTATAAAAGTATCTCCATTTAGGTTATCTAATTGTGGACTGATGGAGCCATAAACACTTGAATGACCTTGTATTCTTCCTTAACTTTATGCAGATCAACTACTCTTTATTGTCTGTCTTCTCATTGCAAGCCGTGCTTCAAATCAGCAGATTAGGAACAGCAAACTTAAAAATGTGTCATATTAAAGTAGCTTCAAATCACATCTCCAAACTCATTTTGTGTGTGTTTGTGTGCATTTTCAGATGAAGCATATTGTGTTTGTCTTTTATTGTGACTTAAATGGAAATCAGATCACATTTAATGGTTAATTAATTACAGTAAACCACTTAAGTGAAAGAGTAAAATTTGTAATTAAGTTTTTCCAGTGCTCTGGGTTTTGAAAAGCCAAAACAGTCCCAATAATGCAGCAATCGTGTCTCACTTGAAAGAGCGAGTTGTTAACTAAAGGTGTCCTTGGCCAAAACTCTCAGTCTCAACTTGCTCATTATGACAGGACGACTCTGGCTCTGGCCAAAAACAGCTGACACTGTGCATATCACATCCATTTTATAGACTGTTAGTGCTAGAGGCCATCAAGTCAGCGAGCAAGAGGTGGGAGGGTGACCCTGAATGGGTTCCTACGAAGTCAGCAACCGACTTGAAGGGTTTTTGGACTGTGGCAGGAAGTGGGAGTACTCAGATACCACCCGCACAGGAATGGGGACAACCTACAACCTTCAAACAGAAGGCCTCAGTAAAAGATTAGAACCAGGGACTTTCTTGCCTTGACACAACCACACCGTGATGCACCCCAGCAGGCTAATTTCAGACTCACATTTTGTGTGTTGTCATCACTTGCTTGACCCATCTTCAAAGGCACACCACTGAGAGTAAGCGAATAAACAGTTTTTCTTGCCTCTTCCATGAACTGATCTTTTAATAAGCGTCTGAGCTCAGCATTGCTGCCATATGAAGCTCTGGGTCTTCAGGCACTGATGTCAAGCTGTTCAGCTGCCGCAGATATTAAAGCATACTGTGGATCGTGACACTTTCTGACACTTTTCTTCTAACTTCTCCACAGGGCAGCCCGATCCTGTGTTAAGCTTCTTACATTTGTGGTCCGTTGAAAGACAGCCTTTATTGTTGGCATTATGAAACTCCTGAAAACCTCACGCTTCTCACTGAGAGCAGATTCACCACACTGGTACAATGCTGCCTACAAAGCGCACTCGCCGTACACTCTTTTCACCGTTTCAAGCCTCCCTTCAACATTAGCCACAACAGTAAATATATATATAAATATAAATATAAATATATATATAAAACACGCACATGTTCACTCTGACCCCCCTTCACCCTCCCCTTTCCTTTTACGCGGCCGTGACAGCTTTGTCACAAAGATGAATTCATCGTCAGCACTGCAGCCAAAACAAGTAATTTGATTGCCCCAACCACAAATTAAGTTAGTGTGATTCAATTTTCGATTTGGGCTTCTCCTGGAGCCATACATCAAGGGAGACATATTTCATTACACAGCGAAACCACAAGCAGGGTAGGCAGCGGTGGCCCACTCCCTCCATAGGAAAACATCATGGGAGCATTATGGCATTTACTCGATACTGCTGCAGGTCCAGTCATGGGTGCCAACGGTGGGCTTATTATCCACAACACGGGCCACACGGAGCAGCCACCGCGTGTCTCTTATTTGAATAGCTGCAACCCAAGTGTGACAAGATCTGGCCGCACAAGAAATCACATGAAACTGGTGCAGAGCTCTGGGAGTTGAGCTCACTTGAAGACGATGACAAATGACGACACGCACGCCAATAAATGAAATGATCTGCTTGAATGTGCCGTAGACTCGTACTAGAGAAGAGGACAGCTCATCTTCCCACCGTATTAGCATTCTGGTACAATCCCACCACGTCTACTTTTTCACCTTCCCATTATTCTCCTTTGTTTCGCCTCCTCCTTAAGCTTCCTCCCTGGCTTCTTGACTACTAAATGGGCTTAAAGGCAGAGTGCTCAATCAGTGACTACTACAACCACCTCCTCCTCCCTCCCCGTCCACCCTCCCTCCCCCATAATGGAGCCAAGAGCTTTCTAATTAAACTGCCGGCTGTTCTTTTGAGTAACCAGAGTTTGAAGGCTGTGATGTGAATGTGCGGGGCTTGGCCAATAATTCATATGAATATCACTGATGTGGTAATGAAATGTGCCCCGAGTTTAGTTTTCTTTTCTTTTTTTTCTCCTTTTTAAATGTTATCGACAGCAAACTTTGTCCCTCTTTAGATTTTTGTTGTACTTTACAAATTACCTTGCTGTTATATTCATGAGCTACAAGAGGAAAAATAATGTTGAAGTAATGAGCCATGATCAAGCGCTCAGGCAGATTAGAGGGGATTTGATGAACGCTGATTCGTCCAGTCGCTCAGTGAGAACTTTCTTGGCACAAAAAAAACTCATGGCTCATACACTGTACTTTCTTCCATTTTAGCTCCGACGTGCAGCCGCTTGCAAAGAACAGTGACTTATTTATGTTTTTCTGCTCTGAGTGAGTCAGTGTGCAGTATTTGAAATGCAAATGACAAACACGTTGTGTGGAAGCTGGAGCCAAAATGTTTTTGAGAAAAGTAAAGATTAGTTCTGAAGTCTTTTTTTCTTTTTTTTTTTTTGACTGTGCAGGCGTAATTATGATGTGACAGTTTTATGCAATTGAGGACTGGAAAACCTCCAGGTTCTTGATCTTTGGACTGAATCAGTGCTTTTTGCTGATGATGGAGTTCTTCGGGTTTCATCAAGTTAAGACCTGTTCAGCACCTTAAACTCTGCAGTTGTGGCCAACTGTCCGGAAAAACTGCGCCCTCATGGAAGTCTCTCAAGGTTTTTTTTTTTTTAAACTTCCAATATAATATCTCTACTTGTGCAGCACTTCACCAAGACGAGATAGCAGAGGAGAGACCCAGAAACCCTGAACGCTGAAGGACAGAAAAAGCCTGCTCTGAGTGAAGCACCCAGCCGTGGGTGGTGCATGTTTGGCAGATGTTTGTTATCTTTTGGCTCGTATGAAGCTGTCTCGTTAGCCATTTGTGCTTCCCCTGCTTTTCTGTTTAAGTTACACTGATGATTGATTATTGAGCTCTCGGTGCTGCCAAACGCAGCTGACCGCACAGCGATGCCGCTGTTGTCATGGCGCTGCGCAGCTGGTGCTACTGGCGCTACTGGTTTCAGGCATTAAGCATGAACAAGATTCATGCAACAAAACAGGAGGTGCAGCCTTTCTTCCTCCTATTGTTTGTGTTCGATAATAAAATACTTTTTGACTTTTGATTTGTGAAATCTGTGTCAGTCTGTCCAAGACAGATTAATCATTTCGACACATACAGTAGACCTCTGTACAGTGGATCAACCTGCTCACAGACTAAAGGTGGAAATTAACTTTTTTTTTAAAATATGACCTGGCACCAAACATCTTTCCGACATCTTGACGAGGTAAATTGCTGTGCACTTTCCTGATGTAAATACAACATAAGAAGGCTATACACTTGCCTAGAAATAACAACAAAATACATGTTAGACGTTTTACATCTTTATTGTGATCTTCCAACAAACGAAAAGCCAGTTAAATATTGGGGACATTTTCATGTAAATTCAGTTAAAAGTGTAATATAGCTGTCATGTCCAGGATATTTTAGTTTTCTGTTACTTTTAAGCCCTGACTTTCTTATGTTGCAGCTGACTTCCCCTCCCTCTTGTGTTTGCCTCCAGTCTGATTGTTCAGCCACACCCTGATTGTTTCCACCTGTTCCCCCTTAACTGTTGTATATTAACTGTCGTATATTAATAGTCTGTCTCTTGCTAGTTCGTCGTGTCTTGTCTCCGCACCAGCAGATTCTGATTTTAGTTATCCTCCTCGTGTAGAATGATTTTCTGTTTAACTTTTAAGACCTTTTTCCTGTCATCAGTGATTTTTAGTTTAACTTTGTAAACAAATCCTTTTATTCAGTTGATACTTTGTCTTGGAGTTGTGCGTTTGTATCAATACCCGGTTTTCAGGCCACCTAGTGGTAATCTCAGGAGATGCACGATTGATGAATTTTAACATTTTTTTCTCAAAATGACTTTTTGCTCACTCAAGCAGCATTTTCACTTGCAGATTGGTCCTCTAAGGCAGTGTTTTTCAACCCTGGTCCTCAAGGCACATTGTCTTGCATGTTTTAGATGTTTCCCTGCTCAGTCACATTTGATTGGATGGCCATCAGCTGGTCTTTAAGGACTACACAAGTCTGTCAATGACCCACTAATTAGAGCCAGGTGTGTTTGAGCAGGGAAACATCTAAAAGATGCAGGACAGTGTGCCTTGAGGACCAGGGTTGAAAAACACTGCTCTAAGGGCACCTACGTATACACTGCGTGGTTATAGGTTGTGGCAGATCAAAGATCACTGTTGTGAAAGAATGGTAGGGGATGTCTTTTGGTCTTTTCTAGAAACTGGTTGTGCTATGTCCTAAGTGTGAGCAGTTTGATGACAGCCGTCACACCAAAGACTACTACTTAATAGCATATTAAATTGCAACTTGAAATGACAAATTAATTAATTCAAGCAAGCGCAATTCAAATGAAAAACAAGAAACTTGAGTTGGCTGAGTCTTTTTTTAATAAAAAGGCATTTACAAGCACTCAAACAACAGGTCGATTTATTACTGTCAGCTCACTCTGGCGGCGTAATTCTACATCCATCTGCATCTCCGCATCGGTTTGATTCAAGAGTGCTCGTGTACACGCAGTCTGCACATACCATTCTTGACATTGCACTCAAGTTTAAGCACATGCTACGAGTTTAATAATCTGATACGTCTGCAGAAATTGTGCAGCGTCGAGGAGACCTGAACTGTGAAGTGAAGATCGACTCATCCCACGCATCAATACTCATGCGGCGTGAGCCCTGCACCCTTTAGACACAATTCAGTTTAAAAGGAAACATTCTGGAATTGTTTGCATTGCTGTGGTATGTAATTTGTCTGGTTTAGGAAGGTAACCAATAATAGCAGAGTGAGCGGGGAGCAGGGGGAAGGGGAGACCAAATGGGCTGCTCACCGGAGCAAATATGGAGTTCAAAATCAAAGTAAAACGACTCTATTATGGTGTTTGATCAGAATTAGGCTTAAGTGTGATCTTCCAATAAAAAGACATCAAAAATGTAATAACTGGGAACCTTTTAAATAAACAGCATGATTGCATAAGTAATAACATCAAGTGATCAACAAGTTATATTCAAAATTAGGACTGTAGGTAAATAGCATACACCTGCTATCAGTTAAAGAGATGCTAATTAAAAGCAGATCAAATGAAGCTGTTGGTATCATATCCACTTGAATGCTCTGGGGTTTCATTCTGCTGAGAGTCATGAACGAAAAAGACGTGCAGGAGAGAGATATAAAAGAATCTATTATGGAACAATGTGGAGACGGTGCTGCACCACAGAGTCATCGTAAAGACGTTGACGAGCCTCCAAAGTTGATGAGAGATGGAGAAAAAAAACAAAAAAACATATCAGTATATCTCTGGATTTCTGTTTGTTAGAATGTTGCATTAAAGATTTATCGCCTGAGATTTATGTTGTTGGAATTCATGTTCAAAGAACCTGCAGTTTCATCAGGGTGTGTAGTCCTTTTTATATCTACTGCAGCTCTGACTTTCCTCTCCACCTTCATGTATTACCATTCCAATCCTTTGCAAATTCTTCAAACAAGGTCGAACAAAACTGCCAAAGAAGCATTCTGTTTCCAACCTGACTTGACCAGTGGGAGTTTGAAGGTCGCTTGGTGCAACACCTCTCTTTGAAAGCAATCTGTGAATGTCCACCTGGGCGTTTTTGAATCCCATTTCACCTGGCAACCCCTTCAGAGGCCTCTCTGAGGCTTGTGCAAACATGCAAATATGAGTGATTCTGATTTAATGCAGGTAAAAGTCATTGACTGAGAGAGTTCATTAGACAATTAAATTTATAAATGCCTGTACAATAAATGGACTTTATCTCTTCCTGGTTCTGCTGCACCCCGCTGGGAAATGAAGCAGGAGAATAAATTACCTCTGTGGTATCTTGCTCTCTCTGCCTTGTGCTCTCTTCCTCCAGGGACGCTGCTAGTGAGTCTGGCCCCATGGAAACGGCTGTTTGGGCCCTAAAATAGTGCATATCTATAATCCCTGGCGAACCCATCCACGTATACATCCCTGAAAAATTGGAAAACATTCCCTTGAGTATATTTGCATGCTAGATGGATGTAAAGATATTTCAGACTGTTAGCTCTGCACTTTGGAAAGGAATAAAGGTGCCCTTATTTTTGTCCCCTTCGAGTCCATCAATTCACGTTTTTCCTATTGTCTTCCTCAATTGAAATAATCCCTCACGGCACAGTTTTCAAGGCTGACTGCTCAGGTACAGTGGAGATATGCTGCCTGTCACCTGACGCAGGTTTCATTTGTGCTCCGTTCAGGACGGAGAAGCACTCAAGAGATGGAGGGAGCAGGGAGGGAAGGAGGGAAGGGGGACGCGGTGACAGAAAGGCCCACTGAGCACAGATCCTGGCAAATGAGAATCTGTTGTGCCTCCCTCTTCATCCAGATGCCAGGGCTGTGGGATTCCACATTACGGCTGTAAATTTTGCACAACTGCTTCATGCTTGATTACCCCTTGATCTGAGTTTTTACTCCCTCTTTTTTCATCGCTCTACTTTATGCCTCTTTTCATTTGATCTGTTTTGCTTTATTTCTCTTTTCCCACTTCTAGCTCCTTTTCTTTGTGCTCATGTTTCTCTCCCTCTCAGCGTTTAAATTCAGATTTTTTAGCCCTTTCGTTTATATTTGATCTGAGAATGTGCTAACAGACAGTATAATGTCTTATTCATTTGTTGCTGCGTAGCATCCTGCTGCCATCAGCCACCGAGCCTCTAAATAAATCTTTGACTGTAATGTCCTCGGGTTTATTCATCGCCGCCTCCAGCAGAGGAAAGCAGGACATTCCTCCCAGTGACACCAGTTGGGTTGGATCTTGTAGGATATTTCCTCATCTAATCTTAACGCTTTAATATTTCATGCGGTTCAAGGCCTTCTTTGTAATCTGCCGCCGCAGCACTTTTTCTGGACAGGATTTGAATTATGTGCCCGCCGGCCATTCTCTGATTCAGACAGGAAGCAGTCATTTCCATGAAAAGAAATAGGGGTCACTTGTCATTATGGTGGAACACTTCTTTGCTAAATGGATGCTAAGATTAGCTCTTCAGAGAGAGGATGAGTCATAATAATCTCTATGCAAACTAAAGGAAGCCGCCGTTCGACATTTAAGTGGACAGCGCTGTGATTCCAGCAACAATGGAGGATGAGCTCCTGAGGGAGGTGAAATGAGCATGAATGGCAAATGTCACCATGGCAGGATTTTTCCACCACAAATTAGATTTTTTTTTTATTCCCCCCCCCACCCCTCCTTCGTTGATGCCTCTACTGCTCCTCCATAAAATGTTAATGTGAGCCGCTGAGAGCAAGACAACATGAGGAGAAGCTACGAAGACAAGAGTGCTGTTTCAGGCCCGTTGAGTCACTTTCCCTCCGACTGCTTGACAAGCAAACACAAACTTCCCGCTGTGGCGGTGTGCCTGGCTGCCTGCCACACGGCGATTCAACTCCGTGGCTGAAAATAAACAAAGTAATTAGAGTGGGCACTTGAGGAGAAAGATGCTTATACTAACGACATAACCCTTACACACTTACAACGTATGAAAAAAAAGGAAAAAGAAAAAATCAATGTGAAGCTCTTTTACCTTTGCGGATTGTCAGGTTTACACAGTTTTCTTTGATTATGTTTCGAGCTGCTGTCTCTGAAATGTGTGCTTCTATCCGAAGACAGCCATGGTGCATGAAAGTTTCATAGCATTTGTACTTTAAACTTTATTTATTTTTGTCTTGCTACCAGCAAACATTTCTCCCAGGACCTGCCTGCACTTGAGGAAACGCTCTTGTTTTGAGGCAGAGAGAATGAATGAAAACTTGAACTTCTAACACGAAGCGTATTCTTTATGTGGGAATCTCACAGCGGTGTCGCTGCTATTTTGCCAAACAAGCTCTTGCTGAGCGCGGTCACACATTTTTCATAGATAGTCGTGTTTGTGCCAGGGTTGGAAAGTAGGTACTGGTCCGGGACCAGGCAGCAGCAGCAAACAAGTCACAGTGGTGGTTTCAACAAGAAACATTTTTCTGTGAGGGCAGTGCGTATTAATAAACACAAATTCATGACATTGTGTAAATATGCTGGATTTAGCTCAAAGCTAATTTCCATCCGCAGTCCTCCAACAACAACAACAACAACAAAAGAAGACAAACAGAGCATAAACAACAGTATATTAAAAAAACAAAACAAAGAATGTTCAACAAAGGATGATGACTACATTACAATACTGTATAAAAGTGCTGCTTAGAAATCAGACATGCTCACAGGTTGGTTTAGTTTTGAACCATTTTTTGTGTTTTTAAAACCAGTAAATGTGGTTCTTTCTTGAATAAAAGTTGGGATACTATTCCAACTCATACAACCTTTAACAGATAAGACGTTTGTGAATATTATTTCATATTTAACACCACATTGTCTCTTTATGAACCACGTCTAAGTCAGTCCAAAATACCTCTGAAGAGTCCAGAGTCCATGTTGTGATCTTCCACTGCGAGTAGTTAAAGGCCCTGCTTGGACCTGGTAGTAACATTCATGCTGACAGACGCATCTGGCACTGACATGTGTCTCGAGCTGCGTTCTGTGGTTGGAAGCAGTTAAAGCGGTACCTTGAGTTACAAGTGTACCAACATACGAGTTTTCCAAGTTACGTAAGTCACTCCGTCGCTCTTTTGAGTTGATCTGTGAGCAGAAATTTGAGTTGTGAGCTACGAAGCTTCAGGCACGCCGCCGATGGTTGGCGTCACGATTGAATCTGGCCAAGTGAAGAAGATTAAGTTTTGCTTTTGAAATTAAGTGAAACTGAAGTGAAAATAAATAAATGAATAAATCAAAGCAATTAAGTTTAGCAATAAACAAAACCTCCTCGCTCTCTCCTCCACCCTCCACCTCCGCTAAGCCTTCTGACCTCCAAGGTAAATACACTTTAAAAATACATCTTTACATTCTCCTTCACTTTGTTTTATTTTATTTTTTTATACAATATTGGTTATTTTAAACTATATTTTATCTACCTTTTATCTTATTCAAAAACACATAAAAAAAAAAGGGAGGTTGGAACAAATTAATGGCATTTCCATTCATTTCAATGGTGAATATTGATTTGATGTACAAGCTAATTGACTTACGAGCTCACAGCATGTATTAAATTCGTAACTCAAGGTACCACTGCAGATGATTTCCACCTGCATTACGTTACCTGCCTGTTGACCTGAGGGAGGCAGCAGTGCGTAACTCGCTTGATGGGCTACATTTACATCTCCGTTAGCATGTTGTTACAGTTCTGGCTTGTTAAAGATCTGATTTCATGGTTCAGATCCATAGCTACATGTGTGTCTTGCACTAGTTCAGCATGTAACATTTGCACCAACAAGATCAGAAAACCTATATTTGTAAGACCATATTGAAATGGTAGCGATCGCAGTTGTGTTATTGATGATCTGTTGTCGCTGACTGAACTTTGCTGAGCTTTTGGTGTTGTGGCAAGTTTTGCATGCGTGCCAAGAAATGCACACAAATAAACAAACAAGAAAAGCCTCGTGAATTCTAACATGTCCGTGCTCAATCATATATCATGGCCACATAGCTGATCTAGGACCTGTCTGTTCTGAACATCGGTTGAGGTTCATTGGTAGCAGTAAATTGTAAATTATTATAGAAATAATGGGTGTAGTTATAAGAATAACTTGGTCAATTAATCTAGTTTTGATTAATTTCGTTAATGCCTGTGTAGCGGTGAGAGAAAGCTGCTTGTCTTCGAGAAGCGCCTTGAGTGGTCCCTTGACTAGAAAGCAGCTTTGTAAGCGCACTGTTGTTGTTGAACTGGTCACTCATGACATTCTGATGTCATTACTCTACTTTATGTTGGCGAGCTGATGTCTTGTCATTCTTGACAGCTTCATGTCGACCACGTGGAGGAGTTGGCTGATGCTTCACTCTGAAATCATCCCCGTATAGCCACTCTTTGCAATGATCTTGGTTCAGGCCTTTACAGCAGCACAGGGACAGAACAACAGCTTTGTATATATCACACATGACAGCAACTTGTGCATTTGGCTTTGATTTGGCCTCTTAAGTAGTTGTCCACAGTCCCAGTGATTCCTTAAAGAAGGCTCCTTATATCCAGTTGACGTGCATTTCCAAGCATTTTGATATCCATGTGCATGACATGAAGTCTTCAGCTTTCAGTGGTCCCTCTCTTGTTACTTCCAGTTCCCTTCTGGGGTTTGCTAATGTGTGGAACCATGTCGCTACTTATCCTGACTCGTATGATGCTTGACAGGAGCTTTCGTCTTATGCGGAGCGAGTTTATTGCCTAGTTGGATGGAATTGCCCTTTTCCAGGGAACCTTCATGATCAGGACTGTCTGTCCATGAGTTAACCGCTCCAGTTGGGTCTCATCTATTAGCTGCTGGTTCATTTGAGCTGCTAGGCTTTAAGGGAGTGCAGTTAATTTCTTCAGCCAGTTGTTGTGTGTTGTGTCAGGGTCTGGTGCTGAGCAGTTCTTCATGTGTGAGACTCATGTAAGCCAGGGTCGTGGTCATTGACTGTTCTGGGAGACTCCTGTGGTCAGCTCTGAGATCCAGCAGCTACTGAGCAAAATCTTAAGAATACACTTTGGATTCTGTCTCTCATGTTGGGTTCACACTACGATTTTTACAGTTCTGTAAGATTAATTTAACTCACATGAAAGACGTGCAATTGGCTGGAGGTGTTGTTGCTAGGCTACTGTGCTGTGTAGATGTTCATGTTATTTCATGGTGTGTTCCTATTGGTTGGTTAGCTGACAGAGATTGTTCTGAAACGATTGCTCCAAAGTTCAGACACTGATATCTGTCGCAGCCCGTCTTTGGTCGAAGGACGGTTCTACCTTTCATCTTTGCTTCTGTCTCATTGTGAGATCTACCACCACTGTTTTTGAGCTACAATGGCTGATTTTTCCCACGATTGCCCATCTTTTGTCTGAGACATAAAGTGTACCTTCTCAGAATGGTAGACAGAGCTGGAGGTCAGTTTCCAGAGTTTCAACTATGGAAAGCTTGTTGTATTTCTTAGAAAATGTTTATTTTCTTCTGATCGCTGGCTTACTTGTCTCTGTGTAGCCTTCATCAAAGCTCCTTCGCCATGGAGGACACTGCTTCTTGCCAGTGATGCTAAACTTGTAGCCATATACACAAAATATGCAGTTCTGTACCATGTAGAGTGGTACAGTGGTGTGCAGTTGTTGAACAGCTCCCTTGTATGACAACGTAACAATGCAAGTTTGGTAGTTTTGATTCGACTCGTGTCAACACGATAACATGACCCACAAAACATCTGTCTCTCTGCTTGCCTCCTCCCTCCCCCCCTCCTCTCTGTCGCTCTCAAAGTGCCATTTCAGGGGCACTGATTAAATTACTGCCTATCATCGCTGCACCTCTTACATAGACAGATAGGTTTTTAAATTGCTGTAGAAGATCATCAAAAAGTGATCCTTGTAATTTGAGGTTGTACTGGAGGAATGAATCAGTGTGGCCGATAAATTTCACTTCTTACATGAAGTGTGAAGGAGTGAGTGCTCACCTCATGAATCCTCCTGCTGTGGAGGAAATATGGCGTAGTCTACGGCTGGGCGCTGTTGAAAATAAAACCTGAAGTTAGTTTTGAGCTTGGAAAAAAAAGTCAACAAATATTTACATTATTCAGAGATGTACTGAAGGGAAATACAATTCGATTGGAACATTTATTTCATATTAAATGTCAGCGTGAGATTTACTAGATACATTACTGCCAAGTAATCTGTTTTCAAATAAGCAGGTTTCCAACTCTGACTGTGTTTCATAACTTATTAAATGTTTCCATTTGTGCCTGTGCTGATTTTAGTGTTAGCTCTGGTGGACATAGAGTGTAAAACAGCCAAAGCCAGCTTCTAACAGATTTATACTTCAATATTCTGACTCTTAACTCCAAGTTAAATCATGCAAATACCACCAAATTTAAAACCTTGCCACTGTTAAATCCTCAGCAGAAGAGTTTGTTAGCAAAGCCCTTCACGGCGACCGCAACTTCAACACGCAAGCTTCTTTTCCTGCTTGCCCTACATTCTGCAGCCATATTGTTTGCATTCAAAGGCAGTGCCCACACAGCTGGAGGATAAGCCAAGTCTTTCAGCAGATAAAGTATGGTGCCATTGGCTTCTGCAGCCTCTTTTCATTTCCCTCTGTCTGCTCGGGTGTCAGAGGCTCCTGGCCACAGCTGGAAGATGAATGCTGCTGCACCACTCCACTTTGTCATAGTGTCCAAGAAGGCTCTAAGTGGCATTGAGAGAGTCCTAGGCGCTCATAAATGGGATCTCTGCAGCCCTGAGTAACCTTGTATGTTAAAAAAAAGAAAAGAAAAAAAACATCTCTTAAAGTTGTCAGATACAAACATTCTCAAGGGAATTAAAGTCTCTTGTGGGAACTATTCTTGTTTAAAATGCAGGCAGAGGATGCAGCATTTGTATGCAGCACATTTGACTTTTATAATGATTTAGAGGAGGATGCGGTAGCTACTGTAATTGAGATCCAACCAGCACCATTCATATGAAAGCCAGCTTCGACTTGTATTATTTTTAGGCTGTGCATGCACTGAATTGTCTAGTGATGCTTGGATTGGAAAGACTCAGATAGTGGAAATCTAGCAGCTCTGTTTCCCCTGTGTTCAGTTCAGTTCAGTTGTTCCTACACCAGAGGCAACAACACCTACCTGCTCCGTCTCGCTGTTCTCATGGAAACGCATCAAAGGAGCTGAAAGATAGACAGAAATGAAACAGAGAGGAAAAAAACACAAGTCAGAGATTCTTTGTAACTGTACTGTTGCATCCTTGTCTGTTGCTTTACTTGGCTGTGGCCATAAATGCTGTCAGATGTGTCTTTCCTCCTTCTGTAGGTGGTAAAAAAACAACAAAGTGGAACACACCGTGTAGGTGCTGCTGCGCTGTCTTAAAATTCAAGACACCCAAGTCAGCTCCTCAACTTGCTCAGACTGAACACATTTGTTGGTTTCAGGCTATGCTTTATACATATTTAAGTGGTTTGTAGGTATTCACCGCCCCATGCTGAGTATTCCTTGCGTGATGAAAACAGGACTGACACATAAGAGAGCTCGGGGCCTGAGAAGTTTTGAACCAAGATTAAACCAGAGACGCCCGTAGGCCTACAGGCGGTGATTACAACAGTTCCCATTAAAAGCAGCCTTGATGGAAATCCAAAGCGGCATTTCTCTATGGGGGAAAAAATAGGAAGAGGATGCGGTCACGGCCGCCTCGTAGACATAAGGCAGTAAATGTTCTGGGGTTGGGAGTAAGTGATAGTGGGGCATATACAGCAGCGACTACTGCTGACTGTCACAACATCTCCACCACAGCAAATGGGACACCAGGCGAGAGTAGCATGAAGAGTTAAAGTGCACCAATTATGGTTACTTTTTCAGTTTTCAGTTGAGAATGAAATTCTAGATTGTACCGGAAACATTCAGAACTGTTGATTGTGAGATGTGTTGCCTCTGGCTATGAAACGAGATGAAAGGGTGTGTCTGTTGTCTTTAAAAGACTCATAATGCAGCCTTAGATGCACACAGCACAATATATCTCAAGTATTACATTAAATGTGAAGCTGTGGGGCCTATTAAAGCACAATTCCAAAAGTGGTTGGCAGGCTTTGTAAAATGAAAGTGAAAACAGAACGCAATGACAGGCAAATCTTAAGAACAATCCAGAATTTATTTGCAATAGAATATAAAAACACATCAGATATTTAAAGTGAGATATTTTACCATTTCCTGAAAATATTAGCTCATTTAGAATCTGATAGCAGAATGACGTGTTGTTTTTTTTAAAGTTGGGACACGGGCAGCAAAAGTAACTGCTTCTAAGGAGAAACACCTGCAGGAATGTCTCAGAAGTAATTAGGCTAATTGGCAGCAGGTCAGTGACATGACTGGGTATAAAATGAGCAGGAGCAGAGACTCCGGGGTTCACCGGCAACACGTTCAGAACGATGATCCTCAATCTTTGAATAGCTCGTCATGTGCAGTGCATAATATCATCAAAAGACCTGGAGGAGTCCTGTGGGGAAAAGGACATCCATGCCTGTGGTTCTCTGAGCCTCATGTGGCACTAAAAAAAAAAGATTCATATTTTTACAAATGCTTTCACAAATGTAGGTTAAAGCTCTATCATGCAAAAAAGATGCTGCATTTGAACATCATTCAGAAATACTGCTCTCCCTTCTGGGTCAAAGCTCTTTTTAAAACGGGCTGAGGTGCAGTGGAGGACTGTGGTCGGGTGAATTAAATTTAAAGTCCAATTTAAAGGTCTGTTTGGAAATCGGGGGCAGAAGAGGCGAGGCAAGTTTATATGTGTAGTACTGTTCAAATAAATAAATGAATGAATAAAAAACAATTAAAATGCATAATAAAGTTGCACAAAAAAGCAGAAGCTCATTTCAAAATTTTATTTTTATTAGTTTGACAAGCACAAATACATTAAACATTGCAGGCGGGTTAATTTGCAAAACCTGTCTCTGGTAATTTTTCCAGGTTTAAAACAGATTTAACAGGATGTTGAATTGAATGTAATCTACACAGTTGGCAGTCACAAACGTGCTTCAGTTTCAGCCATTTCTTTGTGTGCGAGTTAAAAACCTTGAGTTCTTGAGTTCAGATGGTAATGCATCTCATGGTTTTATGGCTCTCACTGAAAAGGTGTATAAAAAAAAGATTTGTTCTGTGTTTTGCTGCTGAACAGCTTCTCCATCAACGGTTTGGTTTATTTACTAGATGTGAGATTATGTCAGATACAAGGCTGTTCACACATTTAAAAATCTGATTTATAAATGAAAAATTAACAAAGCTGCCAAAACTCTGTATTTCTGTAAGATGAGACAGAGGTGCCATCTGAAAGATTTATGGTGCATTATTTTTAATGGCTTTTTTTTTAATGGTCTTAATGGTGCAGTTGTTGGTGGTTTGGCCTGGCCCAAACTGTTATACGACAGAATAAATAAGAAAATATCATAGTATGCATAAACTGTTGCGCTGCTTTGAGAGGAGTATATACAATATCCAGCATCTTTGATGGTACAACATTGGTTTTTATGGAGTGGGCAACATGCACATCTGGAATCGTAACAATTCTGAAGCGTTTAAACAGCATATGCAACAGAGGTTCCTGTCCGCGCTGTCTTCTTGTATATTTTGGGAAAACCGTTCTAAATACAGCATCTGTTAATCGAAAACAGGATCGTACTTGCAGCCTAGACGCAACATGACTGGCCGACGTGTCGTTTCGAAAATTGAAAATTTTTTAACTTTTGACAGAAGCAGCGGTTCCGCGTGACCCACAATTCAAACGTCACCCCCTTTCAGAGCCTATAGAGATGGACGTACACGACGCATGTGTGAATCCAGCAGAGATTCTGTAGAATAGACTCGAGAAAGTGACTTTTGGAGTCGCTTTACCTCCCTCTGTGTCCTTACAGAGCTTTAGCAGACTTTGGTCATATTGACATTGATGTGTCTGAATCATTCATCATCATGATGCCATTTCTCTGCGCTCGGGTCAAAGGCAGATAAAATGTGCTCAATAAGACATGACTTCTCCCTCCTACAGTATGTGAACTCCTGTTCTTGACCCTTGGTTTCTTCTACAGTATTCATGCAAGTCACGGTCAGGCTGGTTTATATTGACAGTGGCTTTGTGTGCTTGCAGCCGTGACAAACCAACCACTGCTCATGTTCCCCATCATATTGTCTTCTTTTTAGAAAGTCATTGCTTGGGTGTAGTAGGTATGAAACTCTGCAGTGACAGAGGATTAGGATGAACGTTTTTTTTTCTTTTCTTAAAGTTGGTGTTAGAGAAACAAGGACATCAGGAATGTGTTGACATGTCTGAAAAGAGGAATGACAGTCACCTTGTGTGGTTTGCACAGCAAATGCTGACTGTTTACTTACCTGGCTGAGCACCTGGTACACTTTATTTTAGTCTTTGTTTTGCATTTTTAAATTATTATTTCATAATTTGTTTTAGTCATGGGAATTTCATTTTTTAATGTTTTTTATTTTTTCATGGGACTGTGTTTCGCTGTGTTTATTAATAACACAGCAGATTGTGGTTGCCTCCAGTCGCAGGTGTGACCAGAGAGCTTAAAGTTCAACCATTATTCATCGTGAAATGGCTCGTGGGTGGTACATTTTCTTGCCACTTTCCTTTCCCTTTTGCTTTGTGGGTCTTAGTGATTGCTCTTACATAAATGCCCAGTATAGCACTAGACTAACACTTACTGCCTCTGCCTTTCTTTAGTCTCCATCATCCCATTATATTGCAGTTACATAGGCGCAAATACAAAGAGATTTTAATCGCATTTGCATTTTTATATTAACAGCTCATTTACAATGTGTGTGTATATTTACATACAAGATTTAAAAACAAAACAAACAACTTTTAACTGCTTCGCCCAGGTGCAAGAGAGCCTCCACCCAGACCTGAACTTAAAGCAACAGAAAAAACAGTACAACTTGTGTGAGTAATAATGTCAGTAACAAGATTGATAACTGACTACATATAATGATCTTAAACTCATTTTAACAAACACACTGCCTAGAGCATGCTGGGAAGCTCTTCGCAGCCACCCACGACATGCCACAGTATTCAAGCCTTTTTCTCTTTTTGGGTGATTTATGAGAGCAAGGTCTGATGAGGTCTTACCCCTGAAATGAACTTTCTAGAAGTGTACAGGACCAGAGAAATCTGCCCATATGATAAATTAGGAATATGAGCTCATAGATTCTGCTGCAAAGATGGATCAGCCAAGCTTTTCTTTGCAATTAAGTCCATTCTTTTTCTTCCGAGTTATTTTTTTTCTCCTTTTTGCTGCGTAATCTTGAAATGTATAATTTATCTCATGCATCTTTATGTTTTGCTCTGTTGATTTCAGATTCACTCCTCATTTGAAGAACAATATAACCTTTTACTCATGCTGTTAGAAGAGACTACAAACATGACATACTTCCTGTGAAACATGTAACGCAGTCAGCATCCTCATAGCCTCACTAGCCTTGTTGTTTAAAGCTAAGACTCCTAAAGTTAAGGATGACATTATTGAGACATCTGTCACCTCAATTCATCAAACCATTTCTGAGAAGTGGCCTTGCACAGATGCCCACAGCTCAGCAACTGTTCCACATGGGTGCACATGGCACATAATGAAGAAGTACTGATCCAGTCCATCCGTCCGGACATCCATTAACGTCCGCTTGTACAGGTAATTACGTGCAGTACCATGCTGCATCAGAGAAGTGATGTACAGCAAGAAAAAATAGAGTTAAGTTATTTGGACAAATAACTTAATAAGGGGTCAGGATCATCAACCGATGCATACATGTAGGGAATGTCAATTTGATATTTGATATCACCTTTTATTGTAGATGGACCTGTGGCTGGACTGGTTCTAGTTGAGATTCAGCTAACATAAAGCAAATTTCTGAGAGCGGTCAGTCGTCCTTGGCTTTTATTTCTTCATTCTTCATTTTGCTTACGCAAGTCGAAACCTTAAACAGAACTGAGAAAGATTACTCAGTTTCAGAGAGAGAGTGCCTCAGAAGGGTTTGGCAGCACTATCTCAAGCCAAAGCTCTTTCCTGTCATTACAGACGGCTCAGCCTTAAAACGGGTCCTTTTATCAACATAAACCACAAGGCGCGAAGATTGTGGAATATAGGAGGGAAAACCTAACAGAGCTTTTCAGGATTTAATCCCACATTGGATGTGTTTTATTTTCCAGTATGACATAAAGACCATGGTTATAACATTTTGATTCTAAAGTTATGCAGCAGTTAATCAAAAAGAATAAGGAAAGTATCAGGATTTTGATGCTCTTGAAGATAAACTGTATCACAAAAAACCAATAACGGAAACCCAGTTTCACCAAACACTCTACATTCCCTGCAGTGTGGCTCCAGAGCTGCTTAAATCTGTCCCGAGAGTCCCTTAAGTGCTCATGGTGGTGTCTTTAAAACCTACAAAAGACTTTATGAAGTAGCTCATCTGTCTGGAATGTGGACAGTTATCAAAAAAATTAATTAAATGACGTGTTGTTTGTTAGAGCCTGAAAGCCGAACCAACAAACCTATCAATTCACCCAATGTTCTGCTGGGTATTGACTTTATGGATCTGCTGCCAAGAAGCTCCGAGAGGAATGGATCTCTGCTGGTGGTGGTGAATTACTTTACCTGCTGGGATGAGATCTGCCACAGCACAAATGATAGCTCAAACCCTAAGGAAGGATATTTTTTAATTCTATTTTTTACCAGATGGGATGATTCCCAAGCCTACTACTGCATATCTACCACAGACTAATGTGACTGAGAGAATAAGTCACTTTAAAAAGTATGATGGCCTCTTACGTGGATGACAATCAGTCTAAACTGGATCAATGCCTCACATACTTCAGGCTTCCTGGAAAAAAACAAAAAACAGATGTTCAAGAAACTTCAGGAGTAACACCTGCAGAACTTCAACAAGCTTACGGGCCCATGTATACTTCACCTTTCTACGTTCTACTTTCTACATTTATGCATCTGTTGTTTGTTCCAAACGTTGTTTCCCGCATGAGTCCTCATACCTCAGTGCGTTATTTGCGTTTGTGTTGTTTGGCTGTTTAGCAACAAATCCACCAGAGAGCAGTGATGAGTCGAGTTACTGACAACAACCATGACAAACGTTGAGGAGGTTGTGATGTTTGTTCTACTTCAGAGTCGAAGTAAACGAAAACAGTGGTGGTGTACGAGACCACTGAACGAAAGTTACTACATAAATGAAACTCGGGAGAAATTGACGTCATTTTCAACATTTTTGGATGTCCTTGAGACGATTTTACAGTTTCCTTCAATGTGTATATAATTTTGCACAAGCTCGCCAGCCACTCCTCAAAGATTTCTGCTATTTTTTATCATAATTTCTTCTTTTTGTTGTTGCATTTGTTTAACAATTGAATCACTGAGCTCACAACTGCCCCCACAACTTCTACAGATATTGCTCCTTTTTGTCCTGTAATGTTAAACATTGAGGCTACGAACCAAAAGACATGCAGGAGATGGTCTGAAGGCTCCGTCACTTTCTTGGGTCTCTGAGAATTATAGCTTCAATGAAAGATGTGTGAATTATTGCTAGCAGTGCCATTAACAAGGGAGAGAGAGTATAGCAGGAAGATAAACAAAAAATGCAGAATAATTTAATTTTTTAATTTAATTTTAATTTGGCCTGGACTAAGGGAACACTGTAAAACATGTTAACGAACAAAGAATCAGAAAACAGACAACATGGTAAACATAAGATACAGAAGTTCAAAGTGTGGGCCTGATGAGCACATGCAAACCAGCAAATCATTAAATCCATGCTTGGAAGTTTGCTTCCTGGAATGGGGGGGTAAATTAGACACACCTGTGACCAGCAGAGAAGAGAGGAAAATAGCCATCAAACAAAAGACAACCTGAAGTAGGTAAAACAGAGAAGTGAGACTGACTGGAAGAGATGAATAAGCAGGAAGCTTAATCCAATTTCTGAATACAATTTAACCAAAAGACAAACTCTGTTGTAAGTAAACAAAAAGGAGTGGAAATGGTGTTGTTTCAGGAGCCAGTTGGATTCTTTTTGAAGGACTTTCCTCTTCACTACACGTAGCTGCAGTAACACTGATCCTGGAGCAGACCCACCACAAGTGGATTTTATTCATTCTGGGTCCCGTTTGGAAGCTGTACCAGATCCTGAGGCTACGTTGGTCTGCCAGTTTAAGATGAGTCTCATTTCCTTTGTTCTCCTGCTTCTTCTCCTCCTCTTCTTCTTCTTCTACTTGTTGGGCTGTCGTCTACGCCTCTTTATACCAAATAACTATTCTGAAAGACAACTGCTCATCATCCAGATGAACAATCTCATTAAAACTGAAGAACTGAACTGAAATTTAATTCTTGGTTATCACATAAGACCATATTTATAGTATAGAGTTTATGATTGTGTATTGTTGTAGGAACCACTCTTTTGTTTGCAGTTTGTGCTGGAACAAGCAAAGAAATGAACGAATAGACGGAACAAACTTCTTATATGTTCTGTAGTGGACGATTTGATATAACTGATTATTCCTGACATATAAATACACATGTAACTTTTGTGCACCCAACCTTATCACCCCCATGTAGAAAGGCCCAGACCTCCCTCTCCCCACCACCTCCTTCAGCTCCTCTGGGAGGACACAAAGGTGTTCCCAGGCCAGCTGATAAATATAAGCTTTCCAACAGGTCCTGGGTCTGTCATGGGGCCTTCTCCCAGTTGGAAACACTTCTTCAAGAGTGGTATCCATCAGATATTCTAACCAAGTGCCTGATCAACCTCAGTTGGCTCTTCTCAATGTCCATCCACCCTGTGGAGTAAACTCAGTAAATATTTCAGCAGCTTGTATATATGTGAGGGGAGGAACATAGATTCTTGCCTTTTGCCCCCCATCGGCCCACCTGTCCAGCTCCTGCCCCATTCTTCCCTCATTTGTGAACAATACCCTGATATACTTAAAGAATTGATTCGTAATTGCTAAGTAGCATTTGGACTAGGGTGTCTCTTGATTGAAGCATTTCTGATGATACTCGACAGCCCTAATGATGTCACACTTTGAATAAGAAACCTGACACAAAAACATCAAATTTGTAATAATAGTTGTCCCCATTCTCGAATCTCCATGTTGTCATGGAGGGGTCTGAATGCTCAAATGATCCCAGGAGGTGTGATACTGAAGGCAGAGTACCGGGGTCCCACCTGATGGACAGCCCAAAGACATTGAGGTGCTGACTGTCAGCCTCTGAGGCTGGTTCTTGGGACTTGAAATGTCAACTGATACAAAAGCAGTTACATTTGAAAAAGAAATGAATACACCTCCCTTCATGTTTCAGTTAAATGGAAATGAAGGAGGTGTAAATCGGCCATTCAACAGGGAGGAATAATGAGTCTTATTTCCAGTCACAGCTGATACTGGTGTGTCAAGGCAGCTAGGTGTAAAACATGTTGATGAGAGTCAGCTACGGGAAGAATTAACCTGTATTCTGACAGAAATTCTGCACACATGCCCATGTGGCTCCTCTATTTTCCACTGCTGGTGGAAAAGCTAACATCCACAGGCCCAGCACAGGGGCAGTAGGTCACTGGCAGCACGCCTACTTCACTCTTTAAATAAGTTTTTCTCTCAGCATCGCTGACATGCTGTATGAGGATGTGCAGAAAGATGTTTGATCCAGGCTAGAGAGGAGAGTGTACTAAAGCAAAGGTCTTTGATTTTGTTTCTACTGTTGCCACTTAGAATAAAGGAGCTGAACCATCTTGACCTGGAAAACAACAGCCTGAAAATATTTGTGTTGCATTTCTTTACGCCATGTCACGCTAAACAAAAGGAGCAAAAACAAGAAGACAAAGGTTCATTAGTGTTCATCAAGGACTGTTTAATGCTCTTGCTCCACAGATCTACAATTACAGCCGTGCTCCTTGAGAGAAAATGCAAGTGATTGTCTGAGAGGGATGTATCTATTGGATTAGACATGTGCAGCTGTAACATCACGATGTTCTCCATCAGCAGCAGCACAAATGAATGTTTACGCAGGGCTGCAGAAAGATCCAGAAGCATCTTTTCCTTTCATCTCTGTTATTTTTAGGCACGCTGTCGCTATAGGTACTGCCTCGTGATGTGTTGGAAAAGTTACAAGTGGGATTGAAAGTCCCACCTAGGAGGATTTAATTAGCGCTTTGAATGAGTAACATCTCACCCGTTTCTCTCTGTTCTTTGTAATCAGTTCTGGACCATTAATGAGGGGATGACTATCGACTGGCGGAGCGGGCCGCTGATAATTGAATGTGTAGAGGCCATTAAACATTCCTGATCAAAAATAAACACTCCGAAGCCACCGTTTCCTGCAGAACAATAAGAAGCAACAACAATGGAAGCACATTTATTGAAACCTGAAGAAAAAAAAAGCTCTCCACTTCTTCCCTCATCTTTTTTCCTCCTCTTCCTTTCTTTTTATTGGGCTATCAGCGCTAACAGTTCAGAATTTGACAGACCAGAAAATGGCTGATTTTCTTGGGGCATGGCACTGTATTGAATTTCTCAAGTTTGTTTTTAAATCCAAACAGGCTGAGCGAGGACAGACAAGAAAAAAAAAACAAAAAAAAACACAGTAATTGAAATGTTCTCAGAGGCTCTCTTCCACATGCAAACAGGTCAGTAAATCACCAGCAATACGTGGTGTGGTGCTGGAAATCACGGCCCCTCTATTGACTCAAAACTATCGATCTGACTCCCACATCACCACAACTCATATGAAGTGAGTGGGTCAATATTACTAGTTAACAATTCTGACATTGTACGACCTCTGTTTGAGGTCTGCTGACTGATGGGTGTGATAATGTGGTTCATGTCACATGAAAATGCTTTCTGTGAAAATAAAGCTCAACCCTTTTATCGCTGATGGTCAAAACGTTTCTGGGTTTCTTTTTCAAAATGAGACATCATCTGCTCCCAAATGTGTTTCTTCCTCTGGCTGGACGAAAACCATGCTGCAACCGATGGCAAACGGTGCTTTTATTGTCTCAACATTTCTCATAAATTCACTATTACTAAATATCTACAACATCAAAGTATCATTCAGAGAAGAAGAACACAACCACACACCATGTGAGACTCCAAACCAGATCTCAGGAGCTGCTAAAATTCTGCTGAGGAAACAGCTCCACTCCCGAAACACCTCCACTCTAGTAATACCTCTAATCCAGAACCACCTCCACTCCAGGAATACCTCCACTCCAAAAACACCTCCCCTCCAGAAACACATCTAATCCAGAACCACCTCCCCTCCAGAACCACCTCCACTCCAGAAACACCTCCAGAAATACCTCTAATCCAGAAACACCTCCACTCCAGTAATACCTTCACTCCAAAAACACATCCCCTCCATAAACACCTCCAATCCAGATCTCAGGAGCTGCTAAAATTCTGCTGAGGAAACGCATCCAATCCAGAAATACCTCTAATCCAGAACTACCTACACTCCAGAACCACCTACACTCCAGAACCATCTCTAATCCAGAACCACCTACACTCCAGAACCACCTACACTCCAGAACCACCTCTAATCCAGAACCACCTACACTCCAGAACCACCTCTAATCCAGAAACACCTCCACTCCAGAAACACCTCTAATCCAGAAACACCTCTAATCCAGAAACACCTCCACTTCTTACATTTTCCATAAATGCCACCCATCAGTCAAATATCCTGATGTTTTTCTGAGTAGTGTATTAATGACCTCTGTGATGAATCAAAGATATTGCGTTTTGTTCTCTTTGCAGATGATACATTTTTGTGTGTGTGTGTCACAGAAGAATTTAGAAATATTAATGAAAACTATTGAGCACAAAATGGGGCTACTTAAAAAATTGTATAACAGAAATAAACTATGTTAATTTAAGAAAAACAAAATTTATGTTGTTTACAAATCAAAAATGTCTTGAACATGTGAACCTGAATCTTGATGGAATTAGTATTGAGAGGGTGTGTGAATTTCGGTTTTCAGGAGTGTTCATCGATGAGAAATCAAAATGGAAGTCACACATATGTAAAAAAGAAAGTTTGTAAAAATATTGCAGTTTTAAACAAAGTTAAGAATGTGCTGAATTATAGAGTAATGAGAATACTTTATTGCTCTTTGATTTTGCCATATTTGATGTATTGCTTGGAGGTGTGGGGAAATAAATATACGACTAATTTAATGCATTTATTTAGGGCCATAAGAATAATCAATAGGTCTGCTCCGAAAAAGCATACTACAGGAGTTTTTCTGAAGTAGGGCTATTAAAACTGAAAGACATGGTTGTTTTACAGACATTATTAGTTTTATATAAAGCAAACGCGG
>JBAMYA010000022.1:482173-498486 GCA_037176975.1 Arrhamphus sclerolepis | reverse complement strand
AATTATGAAATATTTGTTCTGCTTGTAGTATATGTAGTTAAAAAATAATATGTATTTCACAAATGCACACTTTTAATTGGTATGCCTGTTATTTCCTGATAAAATAATTTATTTTTGCCTGCAAGGGCATCGCTTCTGCTCTATTACCGTAATACACCATGTATGCGCAACCTTATTCGCTAACGTCGGCTGGCTTTACAAGTGTCGGGTCACTTGACCGCAGTATTTCTGTGTTTACAATACAGCCATAGAACATTATACAAACTATTTTAATGGTAGTTTATCATTTGATCAGATTTACCAAGGGATTGGGTTGTTTTAGCCGTCTCATTACAAATCCTAAGTGTTCTGAAAGCAGTCCAGCTTACTGCAGGTTCTGTTACATGTTCGTGAGTGCCAGAACCACCCTCGCCACTAAGGCCATTATCACTTGGGCCGCTGAACTACTGGTATTATGGGTCGGTCAGACCATTATATACATTTTAAAAATTGTCGGGACTGTCGGCCCAAATAGAGCGTCGGCCCACCAGGAAAATGCCTGTATGCCAGATTGCCAGTCCGTCTCTGATTTTAGTTTGATTTAGATGTAGTGGCTGAACTTGGTACTGGAGCGCCCTCCAGTGTCGATGTGGTTAACTGCAGCCTCATCATAGTCGCTACTGGAATACCAATTGTTGGTGTCATTTTTTCATCTTTATACATCATTATAGACTACTGTACATAAAAAACACAATAGGATAACTTCACTGCCTTACATAAATGATCACATTATAGAAATGTTTCACACTTTCCTGCATGTTTATGAAGCCTGTGTGAATACTCAGCTCGATGCTGCTGGCAGTTGCTGGTAAAGGTAAAACTTTAACAGTTACTGTATTTGATTGGAAAGTAATTGTTGTTTTTGTTTACTGATGGGTATAGATGGCTGTAAACCAAACTGCCCTTTGGGGATAATAAAGTAGGGTCGGGCAATTAATCGTAAACTAATTGAAACCGACATTCAGAACCAATAATGTAATCTTACTCAACAATTATTTCTATTATTTTTCTTATTTGAATATTCATTTAATGACCATATACAGTTCATATGAATATGCTTCTTTTCACTTATTTTAAAAGTAAAGATATGTATTCTGGGCAGCATGGTGGCTTGGTGGTTAGCACTGTTGCCTCACAGCAAGACGGTTCCTGGTTCCAGCCTCCACAAGGGCCTTTCTGTGTGGAGTTTGCATGTTCTCCCCGGGTACTATGGCTTCCTCCCACAGTCAAAAGACATGCTTGATAGGTTAATTGTAGTAAATTGCCCTTAGGTGTGAATGAGAGTGTAAATGGTTGTTTGTATGTGGCCCTGCGATGGACTGGCGACCTGTCCAGGGTGGACCCCTGCCTTTTGCCCAAAGTAAGCTGGGATAGGCTCCAGCAGACCCCTGTGACCCTGCACAGGAAATAGCAGGTATAGATAATGGATGGATGGATGATTATTTCTATGTTTTAATAATTTTATTTGCCTCTTGTGATTTTATGCAGCTGTAAAGCACTTTGAATTACCTTGTGTATGAATTGTGCTCTACAAATAAACTTGCCTTGCCTTAAAAAATGCCAAAAAGTCATAAATTTACTTTTTTTTCTAATACTCAAGAAAGCACAAGTCTTAATTTTATGATAAAAGTTAAATTTTTGCCATATTTGGGATTTAATGATACTCCTTTTTATAATTCTAAAAAATATTTGACATTGCTAAATTAATAATTTTATGACAAAATTTGCTTTTTCTTCTTTTTAAAAAAGACAATAAATAA
This sequence comes from Arrhamphus sclerolepis, assembly GCA_037176975.1. Taxonomy (NCBI): domain Eukaryota; kingdom Metazoa; phylum Chordata; class Actinopteri; order Beloniformes; family Hemiramphidae; genus Arrhamphus; species Arrhamphus sclerolepis. The sequence goes on along the minus strand of JBAMYA010000022.1, from coordinate 496,687 downwards.
AAATTACTGATTATACTTGAAAAATTATACGTATACATTTCAAGATAAAACTTCTATGACAAAAGAAAAAGAGAAAATCGTTTTTGTTTTGCTTTTTAACTTTGGTCCAGGAACAAGAAGAAAATCTGCCAACACGGCTGGTTGAGAAAGTAAAGGACAACCGTCCCTTTAACGGTAACCATGGTGACGGTGTGGCCCAGGATGAAATAGAGTTTGACACCTCTGACTTATAAATGTTATGGAGCAGAGTGGGGGGGTACTCAGTGTTGCCCTCATTTACTTTTTGTCTTAATTTGCAATTCGACAAAAGTTACATGATGTTGCTTATCTGAGATTGCATTTTCCCCCAAATGACCACAATATGATCCGATTTAAAAAATAAATAAAAATTTCTATTTCGAGTTTTATATAAACATATACGACAGAACTAGTTCAGAAAGATGGAGGAAAGTTGTATTTGAGGTTGCTGGTGCTGCTTTGTGCGCCCCTGCGGGCTGAGATGGGACTAATCTTCATGTATCTAGATAAGCATCATCAAAAACTGTGATTCCTTTCTGCCTGGGAGCTCCAAAGTTTTTCTCACTTTCTGGGGAGAATTAGGACACCGTGTGTATCTGTGAGAGGGGATCAGCCGGACAAAAAAACTGATACTCAAGGCAGCTCGGGGTTGCAGCAGCAGACAAACGTTTCCTGCCATGGACTGAAAGGATGGGGGGAGGAGGACCGCCGCCTGCATGCAAATGGGGCAGATCGGGACAGAATAAGGCTGATTTAACACACTCCATTGACTTTGCGCAAAGGTTTGTTGTTTTTATTTTTTTCCCTTCTTCCTCGAGTTAAAGACGTCAGCATCGCAGATCCTACTGAGCTTCTTCCACAAGAGCTCACACAGGTGACAAGTGTCCCCCCCAACTCCACCGCAGCGCCCTTTTAAGGAGTGCGTTTCATCCAGGGGGGGGAGCGCGCTGCGTGAAACCGACGAGACATTCAGCTGCGCCGCTGCGCAAATGTGCTGGTTGCGCATGACGCACGTGCGCCTCTAGCTGCTCATTTCTTCATTTTCTTATTTTTCCTTGAGCCGTGGAGTTTGGGTGCGCTGAAAGTGTCCCGTTTTTTTGTCAAGTTGCCGCGTCGCTTGGCATGTTCGTCACGTCTGCCAGTGTTAAGTTGCTCGTTTTGTTTTTTTTCCTGTAGCGGTGCAGATCCCGGCGCCTCCGCGCTGAACTTGGTCGGGAATAACGATCAGAGCGGTGCGTAACGGGGAGGACGGGAAGCAGAAGTGACAGCGGCGTTAAGAGGGTGCTGAGCGGCTGGATTTACTACCAGCACCATCAGCATCTCTGTGAGAGGAAAGAAAAGAAAGAAGGAAAAAAACTGCGGGGGACTGCTGCTTCTCACTCCCTCTCATCTACACACTTCCAGCCTTTTCTTTTTCTTTTTTCTTTCTTTTTTTTTGGTGCCTGCCATTGAAATTCAGCTCCTGAAACCACAGCTGCATAAACTTGACCAGATCTGGTGACATTTTAGCTCGTGTGCGTTGTGTGTTGAGCACCCTGGATGGATATTCGGCTCATCAGGGGAATTTGAGAAGCCAAAAAGGGGGATTACAATCAGCCCCTCTCTTATTATAACCTCAAAATGGATGCCTTCGACATGCTTTGGGGACACCACTGGATAAGCCACTCTGACGCTGATCTGCTCGACATCTGAGGGGCTCCGGAGTTCAAAGTTTGGATAATCTACACGACTGAAGGTGTAGGATGCAGTCTGGAGCGAAGACGCTCTCCGCAGGTGGAGGTGCGTCACTCTGCTGCCTACTTCTCCTCTGGCTCATCTACTCCCATCTGCTCAAAGAGGGTAAGGACGCTCACGGATATTTATTACTTTGCCAGCGGCAGCTATGTCTCTGCTGGCTTATTGGGATGCAGCTGCGCACGGTGCGGTCAGAGCCTGTGATCCCGAGTAAAAGAAAAAAAAACAAAAAAACCCCAACATCCAATAAAACAGCTTTCCAGCGGCCAGTGAGGTATCCACAACTCTATTTTGGGTGACCTTGTAGCACCTTATGATATTACTCGCAAAGTGATATGGTGTCTGTGCAGCTTTTATAGTGCCTGTCTTCTGATTTTCGATTTTTGTTTTGTGTTATTATCTCTCTCAGTCATCCCGTTCATGGTAACTCTCAAAGGTTTAAATCAAATGTCAAATCAAACTGGACTGACAAAGCCTCCTGTATGGAAGGTGAAATTCAAGAACAAAGAAAAAGAAGGCCAGTTGCCCTCATCCAAGTCTTTGAGTCTCCTTACTAATGATGTTTTTCCTGATCTGTTACCTTGTGCAATAATAATATGGTGCATCCCCAAAGTGTCAGGTGAAAAAGCAACACAGTCTGTTAGATGTAATTCCTGCTGTAGACAGAGAGAGGCCGGGTTTCTGGCTTCAGAGCTTTGTAAATGCAGGTTAAGGATACATCCATTCATGCCATGCATTCCTTTTGAATAATACATTGACTGGTGCTATTACACCCTCATTCTGTCACAGACTAAAAAGCCAAAGGATGTTTCCCTCCGACTCCACTGGCTGCTGCCAATGACAAAACATTTTGGATTCAGGTGCCGTTTGAAAGCACAGAGAGAGGGGGAGCTTCAAGTACTGGAACTTGTTGGGTGATGTTATACACTAAGTTTGCAGATTAGATCTTTTAATCAAGCATTGGCCTGCAGCGTAATTACCACTGTGGAGGAGGGATAGTGCCTACATCAATGTCTTTGGCAGCTTGCCGGGAACAAAAGTAGACACTGATGTGGAAAATGAACTGCCTGTGTGCTGAAACGTGTTCCCTTTGCCTTCAATTTTCTGCATTTTCTCTGAAAATGCTGCTGTCACCAGGCTCTTATTGTCATCCCTGAATTGCCTCTTAGGCTTCCGTGTATTATCGGAGGAACCACAGCAACCATAGCCTCCCTCTCAGCCATTTATTATTGACTTGTTTTCTTCTGGAAATGATCTCATTAGTGCATTATTGTACAAACTGCTCAATCAATCTCTCGTGAACTTTTCTGCCTCTCATATATTTACACTGTTAATGGATCCTTCCTTCTATGCTGCTAAAACCTCTGGATTTGATTTGAGAGTTGACTTTGAAACTAAATTTCAAGACTGAAGTAACAGAAACATGTCATCTTCAAATAAAGCTCTCCTTTGAAACCAGCTGCCGTCGCCAGAAGTGCAGTTGTAAAAGCATTTCTGCCCACCACGGCTTTGTTGTCGTTGCATCAGTTTGTGCAAGACTCAAGATTTGGATAAAACCTTCTATGTATCACCGCACACCACTGATGCAATTGAAGCACCATTCACTTTCCACATCCCAGAAGCCACAATCAGTGCTGGGAAACTGGTGGGTGGAGACACTGTGCTGCCTCCACCATCTCCACAGCTCATCCGTCACGGTGGCAAGGACAGAAAATCAAACCTCCGCATCCCTTACCTGTGCACGCCGTAGGACTGGCGGAGGTTGCGGTGCATGGCACGTCAGGCAGTGTGAGGGCTGCCGGCTTATTCAACGAAAATACGGAGGTCGTCTGCATTTCCTTCTCTCAGAGATGTCGTTACAGGGTAGCAGCACCTGCTCTCCTCTTTCTCTATTTAATCCTGAAATCTTTGAGGTGCAAATTGAAGGTTAATGAACAGTTAACTCGGATCAAAGTAATTCTTTGGAAAGAATACATTTCAACTGAAAGAAGTAATGAGGGGAAAAAAACTGTTTCCTGTGGAAACTGATCCACTGGTTTTTGGAGGGTACAATTTTTTTTGGAATTTTTGTTGAAGTTTATAGTTTTTCTTGTTGTTTAAAGTAGCATAAAGGAACATTAGAGGTAGTGTCTACAGCTACCATGGGGGAGGTTTCGAATTCCAGTTGCACCAGGAAGGGCATGCTGCATAAAACTTGCGCCAAACCAATCATGCGGATAATACCGCCAAATAGGGAGCAACTGAAAAAGAAAAAAAATGCTCAAAAGGTGTCCCCCCCCCACCCCCCACCCCCTCCACCCGTTGGTGTGGAAGTTAATTGTCTTTGACAGCATGTTCCAAGATTTATTCTTGTTTCCTCTCTCGCTTGGTCAGTTTCTCGTTCTCTCACCCGTCATTACATTCTTGAGTCTCTAATTCAGTTTCACATTGAAATCACGTGAAATCGTTAGGAAATTAATTTACAGCATGTTAAGATTGAACATTCGTTCTATGATGGAAATAAATCCGAATGTATGGCCAAACTCGTACATTATGAGCCCGGCATTAGTCGCCTCTGCAGTGTTAGCGCTGTAAGCTAACGCCATGGTTATTCGTTTGTAACATCGTACCACAGTGGTTTCTGTTGACGGTGAGAACGGAAGACCACAAGAGCTGGACAATACTTTGTAACTCAACATTTCAAATGAAAATGAAACTGTGTATTTGGTTCCAGCTCTAGTTAAAATATCAGACATCCAGATATTCATTTGTTGCGTGAACATTTGGTTTTAAGTTTGGGTATTTAGATTTTTTTTTTAAATTTTATTTTGCAAGCCAGTTACAGCGCTCTCCCTCCACATCACCTACGGCAACGCTTCAGTTAATTTCAGCTGTGAAAGGGATGACACCAAACCAGATGAACCAGAAACCAGTGTTGTCAGATGTGCAATGATTATCGTATTTGTACAATCATTTCGACCTCTGTACGATGTACGATCAGTAATCGAAAAAAACAAAACAAAACTCAAATGTACATAACCAATAAAGTTTTTTTTTCACTGACTGTGACTGACTATTAGTCTGGTTCGGAATCAGAGGCAGACTAAAAGCTCATTGAACATTTACATTGTCAGTTACAAAAACTGACTCTGGATCTGTAGTAAATGTCCAACAATATCTCTGCTAAACTCTAGAGTTTGTTTGATTATTTCCTTTAAAGGTAAAACTGCTTTATAGGCTACAGTATCTGACATGTGCTCTAATATAAAGTGTTATTGATGCAGATGGTTCTGACCCACGTCAGAATGCAAATTAGGTACGTACAATAATTTTCCTCAAAATATGATCATTTTCAGCCGCTGGTACGATACTTTAATATTTCCCATCTGGCAACGCTGCACCTGTGCGACATACTTTGATGAGAGCAATAAGTTAGCAAATAAGCTCCTTTCCTATTGCATTTATTCGTAGGAAAAAAACCTATAAATATTCTATCTCATGCTTCTCTTAAGGCTGAGAGTGTGCATGTGCATCCCCCGCTCATGCACGTCTACCTCCCTTGTTTCGTCATGTGTGTTGGAGAGCTGCTGTAAGTTTGGTGACGTGTGTGTGAACCTGGCAGGCTTTGAATATTCACTGCCCATAAAATGTAATTAAAAGCATCCTTCATTTTATCATGAAAAAAACTCCTACACACTGCGTAACGTTAAATTAAATGACTGTATGGAAGAGTTACATTGAACTTTTCAACCACTTTTATTCATTGTTTTTTAACGAGTTTTAATTGTCAAACCAACAAACTTTATTGTCTCACCAGTTTTACTCTAAGCAGCAGTTTTGAACTTTTTGAACAAACAAATTTAGAATACTTTGTTATGCTGCGACATCTACCTGCTTAAAACCTTTTTTTAAAGCCTTTTTTAGCCTAAATATTGTAAAGTATTGTACACTTTTTATTGTAAGACTTACATGGAATTCGTTGTTTGTTGTCATATAAAATACATTATGCATATAAAAATAAATGCACGTATGCTAAATACAACAAACTAAATCAGACACAGCAGACTTTGGACTGCATGGAAGAATGCTATTTGTAGCTGTTGCTATTGTATATTTTCAGGTTAAAATAACAAGTGAGCTGTAAATTTTGCTGTATTTACAGACTGATAATATGGTGACTGTACTGATTAGATCAGAGCTTATTGACACTAAAAACTAAAAGTTTCTATCATGAAGGTATTTCAAGTTTACATGGTGAATACTGACTAACTAAAATGCGTACAAAAGCGTCACAATGTTTTGTGCAAATGCTAAAATTAAAAATGGGCTTTAATGAAAACCTGATACCAGCTCATACCATTTATATTTCTTATTTATATACATTATGTTGAAATTTGAGTTGCTCATTGTTTATTAACTTTCACCCTGTCATTTCCAGTTCCCAGTAATACCATTTTGCTGCCTCTGTTGTTGCCAATAGCATTAAAAATGTTAATCTAAGCATCTTTTTCTGCTCTGCGTTCTGTAGAAAAAGAAATGTCGTACTAGATGACTGGCCATTAGTGGACCAGTTCTGCCTCCCACTCAGCACTTAAAGAAAGAAGTAGTTATTAACTATATAGTGAAGAAAGTTCAATAGGTAGAGACCGTGTAGAGAAAAGGTTTTATTGCAAAATGCAGGCATGCAACGTCAAAAGAAGAAGAAAGAATTGGCAGTTAAACTGATGAAAAGCAAAGCCATATGAGCAACAATGCCATGATTAAAAGGTGGGAGATTGGAACAGAACCCTTTGGGGTCTAGACTTTGGTCCTGATGAGTTTGGAGATGACTGAGGTGCCCTGGAGGACGCAGATAAGGAGGCAATGTGGAGGAAGAAAGACGAAAAATGGTCTGAAAGGCATGGTGACAGAATTACAATATTTAAAGGACTGGGACTGATTGGCTCAGGGACGGCAGACACAAAGATTATTGGAAGAGAGCTGTGACACAGAAACTGAGGATGGAATTAGTTTGACAGCGTTTGGAATTGGAATTGACAAAGGGAAATGACCTAGGAATCATCCATGTTCACCATTGAGGAATATAGCGATGGGCTTTTTATGAACTAAAAGCAAAGCAACTTCTTTCAGCTTTTCCCTTTTCCTTCGGTGTTGCCACATAGGATTATGATGTTCTGCTTATTGATTTTGGCATAGCTTTTACAGTGGATGCCCTTCCTGACACAGTCCTGCCCAGTTGTCCGGGACTGGGACTGGCATTATGAGAACACTGGCTTGTGACCCCTCAGTGACCGGGTCAACTAGGGGTTCTGGGTTCTGCCCGAGGACACTTGGGGCTGGGGATCAACCCTGCCATCTTCCAGCTTGGAAGGTAACAGATTCTACCCACTACACCACAATTATTTGATTTTCCCTACAGTTTGTGGAGGCAAACTAAGAACTCAAAGGAGGCAAGACAAATTCCTTTGTCAGTCTTGGTTTGCGTCTGCTGAATGTGCACTGTAAACAGGAAATTGCTAGTGCTGCTTAAAGGAATAACATTCATTGTGTTGAGCTGCTGCAAACGTCTGGTAGTTGGCATGCTGTTGTTTGCCTGTTTGATTATCACTTTAGTTTTCTGCTTGAACTTATAACAAGCAAAGCTTGTTTGACAAATGTTCAAGGACTCATAAATAAGCATAGTTTTTCACTTTGTTTTTTTCTTTTGCACATACAGAACATATCCATTGAACAAATAAACGATAGATTTCCCACACATCATACTTCAGAAGCAAATTCAGAATGCATTTGTTTTCAAGTTTACAAGTCAAGGAAAAACTGGCATGCAAAAACCACATGACATTTGGCAAACCGGGGCGACTCCTTTGGATGAACAAAAGAAAAACAAAAGAGAGAACTGGACAAACGCCCCGTAACGTCACTCATGCTTTTCTGAAGAGAGTGTTTTGAAGTGGCGTGGTCAGCCTTGGGTAGTGGTCCTCTGCTGTGGGTGGTGATCAGTTATGTCTTCATTCACAGCTAAGTAGCCAGAGTGATGGCAGTGAGCCATTAACCAAAGCCAGCCATCAATCAAAAGACCATATCACTAATTATGCATAGATTTATACCCTTATTTCATTCTACCTGATGAAGTACATAGTGATTCACTCTGTACAGCTGTGACTGGTGGACTCCTGAGCTCCACAGCACCTACTTTTGCTTGCTCGCCTTGTGGCCCAGTGATTACTGTAGTGGTGCACGGTCAGCCATCCATTGGCTCACAGGTCTGCTTAGTCACCCCAAAAGGTTGCTTGACCAGAGGACATGGCTGCTGCATGAGGTAGCAGCTGATGATCTCAAGGTTGCTGGACACACCGCCCTGGCTAGCACCCTTTGACCTTTGTGGCGAAGATGGCTGCTCCCAGCTGCTTAGCCGAGCTTCACCTAACCTTTCCAGACAAACCCAGAACCAGCTGCAGCGGTCTGTTAGTGGAGATTAAAGCACAGCAGACTGTTTTTTATTCTCAGTGCTATGTCACTGAAGCGACAGCAGCCTTTTGACTCCATAGACTGCAATGGAGCTGCCACTCAAAAACGTATGTATATGTAAACTATATAATGAGCTACATAAAAAATTCACCCCCTGTATGGTACCAGGCTGTGGATGTCTTTATTTAAAGTTGGATTTTTTAACATCAGTCAAACCTTATTTATATAGCAATAATACAAAGGAGGCCAACGTGCTTTACATTTAAAACAAGAACAATCACAGCAATACTATGTGGGACATAAAATAATGAACAACAAAAAGAATAAAATACAGCCATAAAATGAATCATGGTGCTTAATGGGGATTGACTGAATGGCTTTTCAAGCCACCCCTAGTGGATGTTTGAGGTACTGTAGCTTTCTTATAAACATCTGAGAGAGAGAGACGGATTTACGACCCAGACAGGCTGAAAAAAAGAAAAAGAAGTCAGATTACATGTCATAAATGATCCTCCCTGGCTGCAAACTGTCACAGAACCTATCTTTATCATTTATATGCAAATAGAAAGCGTAAATATTGTTTCCAAGTCATATAATATTTATTCATTTATTTAAGCAACTTGTAAAAAAGAAAATAACATTTTTAATTTGGAAAAGGAAGTGCGTTTGGTTTTTTTTTAGCAGGAAATTATTGGTTTGGTTACGATTTCACGATTTTAGGAGCAGTGGTTTTGAGATTAGTGTTTTCATTATTTTTCTTCTGCAACCTAGAACTGTTATTAAAAAAAAACAACTCAGTAAATATATTTAAAATCACCAAAAGAAAGAGAGGACTAAAGCAAATAACTAGATGTAATTCATGAAGCTATATCCTATACTTGATGTAACATCAGTGAAACAGGCAGTAATGCATCTCTTTACAGCACATGCCATGTGTCATAATTACTGTGTCACTTTGATTTGTTGGAATAATCCAATCACTGCAACAATCTATCCTGTCATCCTGCTGTGCTGCACAAGCTGTCGCTGGAAATGACAGCTCACGTTTTATGAAATATGTCTACAGGCTGTGTCACTAAATTTGAAAGTGACTCACTGCGGCTTTACAATCAGCACAGAGATCCGCTGATGACAGGCTCACGCAGTCCCAATGTCTCTCACAAAGCAGACGGAGTTTATTCTGGCTAAATATTCCTCATTTTTATCAAATCAGAAACTGTGTGGGAGATGGTAAGTCAGAATGGAGCAGTGCTTTGGTTGTAATACTCCTGTTATCTCAGGGAGCAGGACCTATCCATCCAAGCATTACACTGATCAGAGAAGAGGAATTACTAACTTTTCTTTTTAACTTAAAAAACAAAACAAAACACTTTCTCTTCTCCTGTCTTCTTCAAGGTAGCATTAAGCATGCAAAGAGAGACCCACTTTGGTCGTGACCTTGGCTGTGAATTGTAAGCAAATCACTGAGGCTTGCTCCATAGGCAGCGAGGCTTTAAAAGTGCGAGCGTCCTAATGGAACAAAATGAAGAGAATTTTTTTTCACAGCTAAATCAAATTGGCAGTACGCAAAGTTCATATTTCAGAGCTCCCTGAATATCAATTCTTTCTCGCCGTCAGCTTTGACCTAACCCCTTGAGGTTGAGTGTAGTGCACTGCTCGCTGTCTTTCTGCATTCTCTCTGCAGATATCTCTGGGCCTGAAAGCGCTCCGTCGTTGCCAGAGTGTTGTAAACGTTCATTCAGCCTTGCGTCCTGTTCTACTTTCAGCCTGATGCTGTGATCATATCATCTGAGAGGGCTGTGATTGGACTTTAAAGGCTCAGTCCGTGGTATTGCAGACTACTGTATAGCACTTATGTGGGGGGGGGAAATAATAGTCTGCTGACGCTCACCATGTTTTCAATGTTTGCATTAAAGACAGAGGCCATTCTGGCAGGCTTTCAGAGTGAAATTTAAAGTGAGTCACTGTGGCTTTACAGTGCTTTCTGCATTATAGTCATCAAAGCTACCGTTTGCATTTGCAAAGCGTGTTGCACATTCACTTGTTATACCCCAAGCCTGCATATTCATCCATAATAAATGGACATTCTACATTGTAATATCTCTGCAACTCTGTACGACTGCAACAGGAATCTGTCCAAAGCCACCTCCCTTGTGCTCTGTGCCACAGGACAGACCTGAATAACACCGTTATTCCATTGGGCAGGGGATGCATGTAAGGGGGGATATTTTCTATTTAAAAGCTGCCCTTGGCAATGTCACGCAAGTGTTGTCTTCAAAGTGTGAAAAATAACTGAATCACAAGGATGTAGCAGTCCTGTAGGTTGAAGCCATATAGCACACTCCTTTCTTTCAATGAGAAAGGAAACAATCTAAAGCTGTTGAGTCCCTCTTTCTCCCAAGGGTGCTCCATCCTCCTGCTCCCACGAAACGTTTCAATCTGACATTCTCTGCAGGTGGAGCGGTGCACACACCTGAAACAGGAATTAAATTTAGGGCAAACGGAGCACATCTTGCCTCAGCTGACGGGTGGTGTGTTTGTCTCTCTCTTTTATTTCTTCTCTCCAGTCCCACGGGGGGGCTTGTGATTGCTTAAAAATCATGCTTGATGCAGCTTTAAAGAAAGTCAAATTTGAATGCAGTACTCATTCAAATGTGAACAGCCTGTTTTAGAGCAGAAACTCCAGCCTGACACATCATTAAGATGGTGCGGTAGACTGAGTGCGGTGCAGACACACAAGTGAGTTTCGTCCTGTAATAACATATAATGTACTGTACTGTAATGTATAAGGTAGTCTTCTAATCAGATTTGTATTTGACTTGGACACAGAACCTCCACATCGCCTCAAAATGCTCATCTATGTGTGATTATAGAGAACAGAAAATACTGCACACCATGTGTATTCTGTATATGTTAGAGATGCAGTGATTTCAATTTTCTCGACCAATTTTTATCTCAGACTGCGAAGTGATCAGACAGGGCGATGCTCCTTTTGATGTTGGATTATGTTCAGGGTCCCGAATGTTTCAATTGCTGTCCGTCAGTGGTGTACAGGTTTTACAAATTGCTATTTGTGGTCATTCTGAACTCCTAGTGGAAAGCTTCCACATCAACAATGTGCTTCTTGGTGACTGGCACATAGTACAGTATGCAGTACGGGAAAAGTTGCACAATCTATAGAATTTGCAGATGATTTGAAATTTCCAATGTGCAGCTGACCAATGTACCTTGGATATAACCCTTATATGTGGTGCAACAGTACAGTGGGAGCTGGCTCAGTGGTCCATTTCTGCCAAAGCATGTGAACCTTGGACATCTATAGCTCAGTGCTTCTTCCAGCAGGTGTGGAGGTGAGATCTACACTTGTTTGGCCTCTTGCAGGGTTGCTCTCATTTTCTCTTCCATCATCACTTTCTTGAGTCCATACGTGGCTTCTGTCATGACGTCCACCGTAGCGCTGAGCTACTTTCATTGCTGCTGATGTGAAATTGTGCCATAAAGTGATGTGCCGTTGTTGACTGGGATGGAAAAGTTAAAAGTTAGTTTAAGGCCCACTTTAGACAGAAACAATCTGACCCAAAAACACAAAAGTGGCATTTCTTTCTCACGTTGTAACTCCGCGTTTAGACGTGTGTTTTGGAGGAAAATCTGCGTGCAGACGGACACACAAGAGTATGAAATTTCCTATTTACCAATGCAGGATGCACAGCAGGTGACTAGGTGGCAGCACCACCAAGACCGCAAAATACAATAACAAAGAAAAACAACATGACAAAACAACACTTGAAAACATACAATTTTGTCTAGATATATATGTATATGTATAAGGTTTTCCCAGTATGTTCTGGGCACTCTGTGTGTGTATTGGCCAGCCTCTGTTTTGTGTAATTTGGTGAATGACAAACTCATCAAAAAGAACTTTTTTGAAGCTAGATAATGATTACATGCATCAAAATGTAAGTGCAGAGCATTCCCCACTTAGCCATTGCTGGGTGATAGATAGGACTGGTATTTTGCATTCAGACAGCATGCAAAATCAAATGGTGGCATTCCCTTCAAACCAAACACATTAATATAAAGTGCATGGCTCACTCCAGAGCTCTACTGCTCCACTTGTTTAGCCACAGAAGATCATGTTGGTGTCAGGAAGCGTGTAGCATGGGGTCAGTCAAACATCTGCCTCCCTCACCTGGTGTCCTATTACATGATACCAAGTGCGCTGCACACGTCAAGTGGTGTTAAGGTAATGAGATGCACTTGGCTGCAGCTGCCTTCACCAGCATATGCTCAGTCTAGTAAGATTTCTGTTTGATGTCATCCTGTGTTGCTATTAACAGACAGAGCTGTTCGATTAGAGAAGACATGAAGGAAAGGTTATGTCTTAACACCAGAGTCTAAATTAAAACAGCTTCAGGAGAGTTAAGAAAGGCTCTCTGAGCTGAGATTACCTTTTAATTTTGGGGCTTGAGTTGAGAAGGCTCCTTTTTAGGTAGCATAAAGAAAAACTCAGACTTTCTAAGGTGTGCTTTTGGATATCTACCATGAGTGACTGAGTTGTAAACAATTGTTTTAAGTTTTGATGATCCTCAAAGGCCAGTGTTGTTTTGGGCTGTTCAGAATACCATTTAATAGGCTCCAGTAGGGTTGGGTATCATTTAAGATGTTTCAATATACCAAAGCCAAAACCTTGTTTTCGATACCAATACCTAAACAGTACTTTTTTCAGTACCAGTTTATTAAACTATCAGCATGGAGGAGGTTATTTTAGATATTAATTGTAGTAGGCCTGGTTTAAGGACTCTGCAATCAATCAAAATTCATCAAAACAGTCATTCAGAACTAAGAATAATAATAATAATGATCTCTGAATGGGATTTTATGTGATATATGAATGTAATTTTCCAAGCTTTGGGGTTTGAGGGGTTGTGATGTCGTGAAAGAGTGTGTGGTTCACAAATGCAACACAGATGAGAGGTCCAACTTACACGTGATATCTAAGGCTGCCAGAGAGTGATACCACTGGAACTGTTTCTGAAAAGGAAAAAAAAAAATTGGATTGTCAAATTGAAATACGAAATATCCCAGTATCCGAGTATTTGGATCCACCCCTAATGTTATTATTGCTTCAGTTCATTGAGGATTCAACGTTTCTTTTGACTTTTTCCCTTCTTGGGTGTCTCCACATTATGATCTGAACATTACATTAGTGTAAGTTTTTACCCTCCCTGCTGCATCCCTCCACATTTATCTGAGCTTAGGAACGGCAGTATTAAAGGCTTAGGCAAAGTTGGCAATGTGGGGTTCAGGGTCTTTTCAAGGGAGACCCTAAGCTTAAGTGTTTGGCACGTGGTGGAGCTGGGGATTGATCTGGTCACCTTCCATTTGGAGGGCAACTGACACTACCCACTAGGCCTTGTTGGAAATAAATGAGCAAATTAAAAATCAGTTGACAAAGTGTTGCATTGTTTGAAGGTAGAAGAATGGTTGGAATCCACAGTAAACATGAATGTATTGAGGTGTTAGTAGATTGTGAAAAACTGAGCTGATTTGCAGTTTTGACAGATTGTACAGATAAACTGAGTCACTAGACAACATGGACAGAAACACAAAGCTCACAGTTTTATATCAGAGGTGCAAAGATGTTCCTTCACATCAGTTGTTACACAGCACTGCAATGCCTCCTTACTCTTACCACTGTGTTTGCAGTCTCTTTTTGCCTCAATACTTTCATGGCTGTGAAGAGAGGCACTGGGGCCCAGGATATCTTCCAGTCTTGTACTGGTGAAACTCGTTGTCGTGCATCTGATATTCCATTTGTTGGTGCTCCAAATGCATCCATTTTATTTGCGTGTAATCTCACATTCTCCGAGACTCCTTACTGCTGCTCCGAGACTCCGCTTTTGCAATTAAGTAGAAATGAAATCACACTGATTAAAGCCCATTTTCATACTCTTCAGTCCTTTTACTGACTGTTCCAAATCAAAGTAAACGTTTGAATCCAAAGAAAAAACAATACTGTGTCTTGATAGCGAGTGCATGTTTGTGAGGTCTTATCATTAACATCCTGTATCTAACATCTTTTTTAACTTATAAAAGCCTAACTTATGTTTAAGTTTCACAAAAATATTATCCCCCCCACACACACACACCAAAAAAACAAAAAAACAAAACAAAAAGAAAAACAAAGATTAAAGGCTGGAATAAAGCAGAACATGCAAATGATGAAATACAAAAGATACAAAAATGACAACCACTTACACTCCAAACATTCTTGCATGACAGCTAAAGGTCATAACAGCATGTGCACAAATGCAT
>JBAMYA010000022.1:459878-479800 GCA_037176975.1 Arrhamphus sclerolepis | reverse complement strand
GAAATAAAAATAGCTGTGTTATGCACCTTATAGTGTTGTAATTTGATATATTTAAAAAAAGAAACACAAACTATTCATGCAAATACCTATGATAATCTTCATAAGGTTTGATTTCTGAGCAATGGAAAATGTTTACAACAGTCAATTCATATGAGGCACCATAAACTTAAACTAAATGACACCAGGTTAAATATGCTTTCTAATGTATATGATATAAAACCCTCAAGAATATGTTTTCACCTGTTACACATACATTAACTCTATAGATCAAATGGAAAAATCAATTGAAATGCATCAATGCCATATAAAAGGTGGCAACAACCTGATCTGTCAATGCTATGAGTGCTACCATGGCAACCATTGATCATCTATACCCACTTCCATCCTATTTGGAGTCACAAGTCAAGACTAGCAGAGAATGAACTTATAGATTTCCTGAATTTATGAGACACAGTTGCTTCTCCAAGATCATTGGTGATGTCTTTCCTCCTTGGCGTTGTGTTAACATATACCAGAATGCTCTAAATCAGCAACTTCTTAATTCTTATGGAAAGAGTAATGTTTGAATTCGTTTTTAAAACATGTTTCCTCCTTTCAGCTCTTGAAATAAATAGTGGCAGTATGAGTTCATGAGTTAATCTGGTCGTATTCTCCTGTTTTTTTTTATATCTTGTAAGAACCAGATTTTTAACAATAATCATATGCATACTGTGAACTATGAGCAATATCTTGATAAAATCAATATATCACAGAGTTGCATTTATTGGCTTTGATCTCTATGAACAAAACAAATAGACGTCCTCAGAAGCTCTGAGGTGACCTTTAAATGACACATGCAGCAAGCTTTTTACTGGGTAAAATTCCTCACTGTACTACCTGTGCTGCGTTGTAAAACCCAAGTAATAACTCTTAAACTAAGGGCTGCTATGGCCAAGAAACAGCAAGTTTAATAGGAATGTTTTTCATAAAGGCGGAGGGACATCACTTGGCCCAGATGCTAGTGTCACATCTCTTGCTCTCTCACCCAAGCAAGGAATCGTTTCCACAGTGCTTGTGATCGAGCTCTGACAGCCAAAGATGCTGAAGCAGAAGTGAAGCATTGAATCTCTGTTTCTTTTGTCATATACAATAATGAAACTTAATTAAAATAAATTCATGCAAAATGTAATTTGTAATAATGAGACTGGCTACAAAAGAGAATGCAAAACCACAACAAAACAGGAAAGCTGAATAAAATCTGTTTGGTACTTTATTAGGAAAAAAAAAAAAAAAAAAAAAAGAGTAGTTTAAAGGTAATTAATTTGAAAGTACCCAGTAAAGCCAAAGAGTTTGGTACAGTGGAAGTCAGAATAATTACACTGACAATTTATTGTATACAATACAATAAATGATGTTGTATTTCATATGTTTGGCTAATTTTTGCCATGTCTGCACTAGTCCGAATAAAACCCAGTTTTCAAAAGTGAAATGAATCTGCATTGAAAAAGGTTGTAAGTCCAGATGGTGTCAGCTCGAGAGTCCTGAAAGCCTGTGCAGACCAGCTATACCTCAGTCTGAACCAGGAGAAGACTTGTAGCTCTAACATCCAATATCATGAAAGTCCTGGAGAGAATTTTACTGGCCCAGCTGAATAAGCAGAGAAGCACCTTCCAGGACCCACTACAGTTAGCTTATCGTAGTGGGGTTGTAGTTGAAGATGACATCATACAACAAAGCCACAGTCATCTGCACACAGCAGGCAGCTCTGTGAGGACCACGTTCTTTTTTCCAGTGCATTTAACACTAGAGGTGCCACCTAAGTCTGAAAAAAGACCTCATTTATTAACATTCCATATGCACAAAACAGGGCTGAAAGTGGCGCATATCACTTTCAACACAAAGGTTGTGATTTATAAAGACAAACCTGATGGTAGAACGTGCACACCTGTACGCAAACTCTGAATCTTGCGCATGAACATTTTGGAGACGGGGAAAACTGGCAGCTGGTGAGATGGTGAATGTAAGCCACGTTCATCTCGTGCATTTGACCATTCATGTCAGACTTGCAGCTCATAAACACCAAGGCCTGTAATATTATAGATGTATTCCTGAATGGAGCCATACATTCCATGAGCACTCATTTAATAGTTACAGACAGTATGTACACACGAACATCTGCAAATAATATAGCAATAGCATTCATAGGTGACAAGATGTGTAGCAATTAGTGTAATCACTGAGTTAACACATACTGCGTAATGCTTCACAGTGGATGTGCTGGCACTGCTTGGTGCCAATGGCAGGATCAGGATGGAGAGAGTTTTCATGGAGCACAAAGATTTCCTGGCACATGATGGTGACTGGTTGATATGCTGATTTAGACTCCCTAGAGCTTTTACTCTTGGATCTGTGTGCTGAACTAGGTCCAGAATTGAAGAGACTGACCCATCAGAACCACGGCATCCCTGTTGTAATACAAGTGTTAGCCACTCTGGGGTCCCTGGAGAATTAGCCAACAGGTATATGTGTTTAACATAATCAACTGTTAATTAATTCTCTGCCTGAAGTCACTTTTAGGAACAACATAATTCTGTGAAATCATCCACAAGTCTGGGATGTTGCAACCAGTGCTAGGCGCAGTAATGCCTGCCTCCTGGATGACGCTGTTAATGCGAGCTATACATCAGATTTTTACGTTGGCCTGTTTTCCCACAAGGTCTGGTTAGACCCTACGGAACGTTTTATAAATGAGACCCCTGGGGTCTCAAGAGGAATTTCACCACGGAGCATGGCTCCACAAGGATGCCATGCAAGGTTTAAGACAGCAATAAGGTTCACCCTAAATTCTTTTAAAAATGCCTTTGACACATCAGACATAACGCCACACAAATTACTCATTACTGATCTCTGATTTCTTTCAATTCATCAATTGTTTCTCTCTGATTTTACAGAACAGCATTCATTAACACCCGTCCAGACGCTCCATCCTCTTGGGGTGTGGTTGTGTGGTCTCTGGTTACCACTGCTGACCAATAACATTGATCAGCTGAATCATTTAAACACACACTGACATTCATGAGCTGCTTTGCATCGACCATTTATGGTTGAATGTGGGCGTTTAGAGGGCAGGAGGTGGAACCTTGTATGCATACGTTGAGGTGCAGCTGTTATCTATAAAGGGAAATTACTTTCTGATGTGCGTATGTACATGGATTTATAAATTGGGATTTTTTTTTGGCGCACACCATTTTCTGCCTTTGCTAAAAAATATATAAGCTGTGTATTGTGCATATTTTTTGTTATGATGTATGTTATTGTCTTTCTTTTTTTAGCTAAGTGTTACATGTTTACTTTAAATAAGTAAACATCAGAATCTCTGTGATTCTGAAGGTTTTTTTTTTTTTTTTTTTTTTTTTGTAACATGATCATCCAACACAGGTTGTCCCTCATGTTTGACAAGAATTTTAACAGCGTATATGGAGCAGCCTGCCTGAAGTGGCTTGCTTGGGGACTGGTTTTAGCCACAAGGCGTAGCCTACTTTTGATTTTTCATCCAGTCGTTATTGATATTTTCTTTTTTTACTGGCCTGTCAGTCTCCGCTCTCATCCTTGTCCTCTGTCTAGCCACCCAAATCAAAAATTAGGATTGTTCTGTCTTTACACTCAACGACGTTCAGTAACTTTTTCTCAAAAATCGAGAGTAGTCAATGCCACATGGGCTTTTATAAGCTATGTTGTCACCTCTCTACCGAACCAATGATAGTACGGCACACAGACAGCTGCGCACAGAAAATTGAATGACATCCTTTTTCAAGTGGATGGGCAAAATATTCAGTTCATCAGAATGCAATCTTGTGAATCCTAAAAACCAGGCTGCTCATTTATAAAGCTTGTATACGTAGAAAACAGGGCCTGAAAATGGCATACGCCAGTTTCTATGCAAAATTTGTGATTTATTAAAAAAACAAAAAAAAACAAAAACAAAAAAAAACTGACGGTGGAATGTGCATTACTGTACGCAAAGTCTGAAACTTGGGTGCGGACATTTGGGAGACGGGGGAAACTGGCAGCGCAGCTGGTGAGATGGTGAATGTAGCCACCTCGTGCATTTAACCATTCATATCAGACTCGTGGACCCGAAATGATAACGGCCGATGCCTGTAATATAACAGATGTGTTCCTGAATGGAGCCATACATTCCATAAGCACTCATTTACAGACAGTATTCTATGTACATACGACCATCTGCAAATAATATAGCGATGGCATTCTTTGAACATTAATTGTGACAAGGTGTGTAGCAATTAGCATAATCACTGAGTTAACATATAAATACTGCAGTGACACTTGTGCGTAATGCTTCACCATGGATGCGCTGGAACTGCTTGAAGACTGTGAATGGCAGGATCAGGATGGAGAGTTTTCAGAGGAGATTTCCTGGTCCATGATGATGACTGGCTAATATGCTGATTTAGACTCCCTAGAGATCTACTCTTGGATCTATGTGCTGAACTGAGTCCAGTCCTGGGGAGATCGATCTGCTGGAACCGCACAATCCCAGTTGAAATACAGATCTTAACCACTCTGGGGTTCCTGGTGAATTAGCTGACAGGTATGTGTTTAACATAAATAACAATTAATTCTCTGTTTGAAGTCACTTTTAGGAACAACATAATTCTGTGAAATCATCCACAGGTCTGGGATGTTGCAGCCAGTGCTAGGCGCAGTAATGCCTGCCTCCTGGATGTCGCTGTTAATGTGAGCTATACATCAGATTTCCCTACACTGTAGGAAAACAGGCCAACGTAAAAAGACAGTTTGCAGCAAGGTCTGGTTAGACCCTACGCAACGCTTTATAAATGAGACCCCTGGGGGAAATTGACCACGGAGCAGCTCCGTGAGGATGTCACGCAACGTTTAAGACAGCAATAAGGTTCATTCTTTAATAAGTCTTTTTAAAATGCCTTCGACACATCAGATATAACGCCACATAAATTACTCAATACTGTTTTTTTTTTTTTTCGTTTTTTTTTTCAATTCATCAATTGTTTCTCTGTGATTTTCCAGAACAGCATTCCTCAGCACCCGTCCTCCAAACGATGCGTTTGGGTTGTGGTTGCTGGTTTCTGTGGTTGCCACTGTTAACCACTAACAACTATCGGCTGGCTCTTTTACATACACATTGACATTCAGGAGGTACTTTGCTTCGATCATTTAAATGTGGGCGTGCAGGAGGCGGGGTAGGAGCCAAATTCACCAACACAAACATCTAGGAGAAGTGTGATTTATAAAGAAGAAATTTTGTGCACCTGTGCACACGCAAGGTTTTATAAATCTCAATATTTTTTTGCGCATGCAAACTTATAGCAGGGATTCTGCGCACAGTTTTATAAATGAGCACCCAGGACATTCATTTGGTGATCTTTTTTTTTTTTTTTCTTCCTGGGACAGGTCATTAAAAAGAAGCACAATCCAGGTAAAACCAAGACAGGTGGCGACACAATTTAAAACTATCCAGGCTGCTTTACTATGTAAGAAGCTCCAGAAGACACAGGTGGATGCCTCCACAATCCCCTGGATTACTGACTATCTGACAAACAGACCACAGTTTGTGAGACTCGGTGGTTGTGTGTCTGAGCAGGTGATCAGCAGCAAAGGAGCACCACAGGAAACTGCACTTTCACCATTCATCTCCACTGTACACGTCAGACGTCCAGTATATGTCAATTCAATTTATATTATATACACACACATATATATTTATTTGTCATCTGCAGAAATATTTAGATGACTACAGTTGTGGGTGTATCAGGGCCAGTGACCTAAAGAAACTGAACAGACTGACTGTTCTGAGGGACTATTCTGGAGCCTCTAGAGCAGATTGCAAAGGACAGTACTTCATAAAACAAAACAAAAAACAAACAAAAACAAAACCATCATGGACAAAACTGCATCCTTCATAAGTCAGTGATTCAACATCAGTGCATTCATTTACAGGTCTCTTCAGATCCTCTGCAGCACAGACCACTACAGGATATTCTTCCTGCACACAGCTATAGCCATCTATAATCAATCATTGCAATAATTATTGTTTAAATGTCATTTATCACAAGTAAAAAATGTAAGAGAGACAATAATTTGCAACCACATATGATGTCTTAATGATGTCTTCATAATGCACTAACAATGGCTTGTGCAAGGATCAAAAGAAAAAAAACTTCAAGTTAAAATGATAACATACATGTTCCAGAAACAGTGTTCACATAAACTGACTTTGTCCACCTTCTCTTTCCCACTTTCTCAGTGTGTTAAAAGGATGGCCAAGGCAAAAACAAACCATAACACAATCGGCTCAGAAGACTCAAATGCACAGCAAAACGAAAAACGAGATAAAATCCAAGCCTCATGCAAGGTAAAAAACCCGCAACAATTCCAAAGTGGAAAATGGCCCAGGTTCACAAGAACTCAGATGAACACAACCAACCAAGTCTGATAAGAGTTAGCGGAAGACACTGACAGTTAAACTGGCAGGATCCAAAACACCTGAAAATGAGCACAAGAACGGATAGCTGGAACACCTACCATGGCTAAGACGACCTGGAACTAGGAGATTGGAGAATGGAGCTTATATGCTGAGCAGGAGTAATCAGTCACAGATGTGGGAAATCATATGCAGAGGAACGCAGTCAGGCAATTCAGAGAGATGCAGCTGGAGTTGAAATTTTTAGTTGAAGAGGAGAAATTCAGACTAAACAGGATGTGGATTTAATGTGAGATGAAAAAAGGAAAAAGAAATCCTAGGTAGGGACTTGTGACTCAACGCTTATTACTTTTAGCGACATGCATGTAGAATAAGGAGCACAGATGACAAGATGGAAGCTTGACTTCTGTGCACCCTGATGGGGCTAAAAATAACCTAAGAGATATTTAAAATACTTTCACAATGGACTATTGATGTTATAGAGAACAGGGATTTGACAAGAAGTAAAAAAATCTTGGCTGTTTCATCGAATAATGAGGAATAGGCAACGCTCAAAGGTCGAAACAGCCCTTCAGCATGGGGGGCAAAGATGGAAGAGATCATGAGTGAAGTCAGCTTAGAAAGCATACTGAATGAACTCAGAGACTTCTGAAGATATTAGAAGCAGCAGCTAACAGAAAGAACAAAGAACAGACTGGATAAAGTGGAAGGACACACTGACAAGACAGAGACAGCACTACAAGCAGCAGTGACACTTGTGTGAAGGCTCTCATAGCGCCAAGCAAACATGGACTACATGAAGTACCAGAAGAGGCAGAGAGTAATAACATGTCAAATGTTCTGGAGAACTTTCAGAGAGAAGTGCGAGAGAAGCGACCTTGGGTTCCATGAAAGGCGCTATATAAGTGCAAGTCATTATTATTATTATTATTATTATTATTATTATCATCATCATCATCATTAAGTGCTTGATTTTCCACAGGACGCAAACCTCAGGACATAGAGAGCAGACCATGCTCTGCTGCCCAGAGTCACCAACCAGTCCAGGAAGAGGTGATCCACCTTTGTGGTACACGCATCTACACACACACACACACACACACACGCGCACACACAGACATATTGTATATGAAGAGTTAATTTGCAAAAGCAGACAACTCCAAAGATGAAAAATTTTACTTAATTGTACTTTTGTGGGCCGCTGCATAGTCCAGTGGTTAAGTGGGTGGACCACATCGGAGTCATACCCTCATGCAGTGATCACGAGTTTGATTCCTGGCTCGGCGACAGTTTTCTGCATGTCTCCCCCTGCCCTTGTTTCCTTCCTCTCCTTGTTCAATGAAGGCCACTAGAGCTGACTATTCTATTTAAAAAAAAAAAAAAAAAAAAACAGCAATACATTGGAAAGTACAAAACATTCTTCATTGCCATGAAAAACATTACATGTAAAGGACATAGCAATTTTGTCAGAAGGGGCCTTTATCTGTTCCAGACATCTTATCCAGAGAAACTATGTTTTCTTGTTTTTTTTTTCTACGATGACTGAACATGCCTGTACCAAAGCCCATCAGGGTCAGTTGAAGAAGTGGGACTGCAAGGACTTCCAGTGTTCATCATGAGTCCCTGAAAGCCCAGATGAACCAGATATCTGACGATGGCCATATGGAAGGTAAAAATGGGAAAAGGTTCCTGTGGAGTGAAATATCATTCCTGAGAAAAATCCCTCTTCATTTCTGGAATTTTGTCCAAGTGAGTACAAGTGATATCAAAAGGTCCAGGAAAACGAAACTGCTTGTATTGTTGTATTATAGTTGAAATTTAATTTTTGTCATCTCAAAAGCTTTGGATCTCGTCATCTACAATGTTTATAAAGACAAAACCTGAAAATTCAGATTTTTTTATTTTTTATTTTTTTTTGTCATTTCACAGTTTAGAGCATCTGTAACATAAAAATGATAGTTTCTTGAGAGATTTTGTAAGTTGAATTTATCCTGAAAAAAATGGGCAAAATAACTAACTAACTAATTAAGACATTTTTTGAAACAATTATTGATCAAAAAAGAGAATAAGGACCAGGCGGACTGTTATTATTATGCGTGTAAAAGGGTTTTAATTTGTCGCAACATGGCTACCACCTCAACTGTACCTGAAACCAAAGCTCCTCCACCATCATTCAGATCTGATGTTTGGAACTACTTTGGTTTCCATGTCAAGAATGACCCTGATGTTTTCCACAGAAGATGGGTGATTTCTCCATCAGATACATTTTATTTATTTACTTATTATTTGCTGTCTCAGCAACATTTAATTTAAAAACTGTACTTTTGAATCAAAACAAATGTTTGTAATTAATTTTAATAAATTGCAAGTTTAAAAAGGCATGGAAATTTCTTTTTTTCTTTTTTTGTATTGAAAGAATATCAAACCGTGACACTAAAGTATCAAACCATGAATTTTGTGTATCATTGCACTCCTAGTAAAGACCATAAGTCATATATGAAAACTTGTTTGGATATAATACAAATGTCAGGATATTTAGAAATCTTAGATGGTGCACCTTTGACCTAGAATTTAATTCAAATCAAAATGACCCTCAGTTTAAAATCCCTGAAATATAAAGGAATAACATTATATTCAATACTGGAAAATGTCTGTTAAAAGATTTCCAGACCGTGAGAGAAAAGTCTTTATCTACAATTACTACAATGATAACAAATTGCCCCATGGATATGAAAGATCAGGTGTTGAAAGAAATTTTTATCTAAAGTAAATCAAATTCAATAAAACATATCTAAATGTAGGAAAAATAAGCCAATAATGTAATGTCAAAAGAGGACTGGGATACATATGCAGCTCTCACTGGAGATGTCCAATCTAACTCACATGGAGAAAATGTGGATGGAAATATCTGATTGCTTTTTTATTACCCCAAGCAAAAGACTCTTTATGGGAGGTGTGCTGGAGACTGTGTGGTAATCAAGATACTAATCACTGGCACACCGTCTGGGAATGTATGATGGTGAATTATTTCTGGTCAAAAATACATAAATATTAGAAAAGATTTTTAACATTAAAATATCATTTCAGAAGTGGTTTCGAGACCAGTTCTGAAGACTACAATACCAATGTCCAGGACTACTCAATAAAAAGCATTATTTTGCATCATACTGAAATATCTTGACATTAGTACTTCGTCTGAGTTCTTTTTAGTATTTTTCTTTCTTCTATTTTTTTTTTTTTCTCTTGCACTGAGTACCAGGGTACCATTACATTTTTGTTGAATAAATGACGAAATGTTGAATGAATGGCTGCTATCATGGAGGTTAAAACATTTTCTCCTTGCAATTGAGAGGCATTTTTTGAAGGACAATGGGCCTGATTGATGAAATGTGAATACAACAGATTTGTGCTATGGACAGAGAGAAATTTACACATGGTTTGATATTCATGAACATTTTTGAATTTTCAATCTTTTTTTAGGTTTTGTATGAACAAATGGTAAATGGCTTGCACTTATATAGCGCTTTACAACTGTAATTCTACAGCGCCAAAGCACTTTACACTGTAAGCATTCACCCATTCACACACATTCACACACCAAACTAGTTTCAGTAGAAAACCTCACATTCTGTCAACAGTTCAGACATTAATCTGAGTGAAGTGTTCAGTTTCTGCAAAATGTCTCAGGCAAAGACAAAATTACAAAGTTACAAGAAAAACCACGGCAACAACACGCAGCAAGACAACTACCAACAACATTACGTAGCATTTCAGCGTCCGCCTTGCATCACCTTCCTTCATGTGCAAGATTTACACTTGCTCCCTTCCTCTGTCCTGGTCCTCGTTGGACTCTTCAGGACCTCTGTCATTCCAATTCCAGGCCAGCTTGGTGTGCTCTCAGTGGTGGAGGTCCCTTTAAGCTTAATATGAATATGAATAAAACACAAGAAGGATTTTGAAACTTTTCATTTTAAGGTGAAAAAGGTATGCAGTGTTGCACATCCTCAACATGAGCATTAGTTATTTTAAAAATACACAAAAATCTTCAGATCACTCTTTAACCTTACCCCTCCAGATCAGATGAAACAGAGGTGTGTGTTTGTAGCTGTCAAGTGCAATCGCTTTCATGTGACAGGAACAATGTTTTTAAGGCATAAAATAAAAGCCAGACTTTTAGACTGTTAACTGCTGCAGATGATGAGCTCAACATAAAGAGGTGGATTACTGTGTATTGATGGACACTAACACCCTAAACTCATTTTTAAAAGCATGAAAAGATGTGGATTTATAGCATCAGCAGGCTTTGAAATGTAACAAGATATGAACATCATGCTGCCCTTTTACATGCTGTCTCACTCTGTCTCCCTCTTTTCTCAGCTATCTGGTGATGCCTTACATGTTTACTGACCTGTCAAAGGTGCGAGGTCATCTTTCTGAAGACAAAGTCCAGTTTCTCGTCTACCAGATGCTCTGTGGACTCAGGGTGAGACTTTCCCCAAACGTTTAATTTCACCATTAGCCGTATTCAGTATTACAGGAGAGGGAGAGAAGCGTAGTTAAAACAAGTTAAAGATTTGCTAAATGTGCTACAAACTAATCATGAAACACCGTCATTGTAAAGTACAGCAACTTCAACATGTACAGAGAATTATAAATGATTTAAAATTTATTATCGCAGAGTACACCCTTTTTTTATTTTTATTTTTAAACAAATGCATGTTGGGTCTGTTGCTACAGGCCATTCAGTCCCTGAACAGGTGGGACTTGGACTCCACCAGGACTTGGTTTTATCACAGATTTGACTCATCAGCCAAGGGCCCGAAGGGGTCCTGTTTGGTGGCATCAGGGTTTCATCTCTTTTTTTTTTTTTTTTTTTTTCTTTGTGGACGATATGGTCCTGTTGGCATCTTTGGCCGAGGATCTTCAGCTCCACCTGGACCGCTTCTCAGCCGAGTGTTGAGCGGCAGGAATGAGAACTGGCACCTCCAAATCTGACACCATGGTGGAACGACCTCTCTGGGTTGGTAGTGAGGAACTTCAGGGACTTGTTCACAAGTGAGGGAGGACTGGAATGCTACAGCAGCAGAAATGAGTTTAATCTGCAGACTGGTTTGACTCTCCCTTAGTGGGAAGATGAGAAGATTAGTTATGTGGGGGAGAGTCTGAGTATGAGTAGAGCTGATGCTCTTCCTTTTTGAGATGAGCCAGTTGAGGAAGTTTGGCATTTTGTGAGAGTGCCTCATGAAGGCCTCTCTGTGAAGATGTTTATGGCCTGTGAAAACCTGGAGGAGAACCCAGGGCAGACCCAAGACACGCTGGAGAGGTTATATGCCCTGGATGGCCAGGTAATGACTTGGCAACCTCCTGGAGGAGCTGGTGGAGGTGGCTGGGGAGAGGGAGGTCTGGGCCTCACTGCTTATGATGACGCCCCAACGACCCAAAATGGATAATAAGTAGCAGCTGATGCATGGATACATGTAAATATCTGCTAACTGTTTTTTTTTGTTGTTGTTGTTTTCTTATGCAGTATATTCACAAGGCGGGAATCATCCACCGGGTAAGTACAAGTCCAGAACACTTTTTGATCATTAAAAAATATATTTTGAATTTTTTCTTTTACTCTTTCTTTTTTTGCATTTGTGCATTTTCCTTCTGGTGCTTTTGAGGAGTGTTTATATAATTAATCATCATTAACTAGTCAGATCAAACTCTGCCCAAACAGGTCGGATGAGTTCAGTCCCTGAAGTGTGAGTGCGTGTCGAGATATGTTAGTCCACGCCCTTCTTGTCCAACCTCAACACCTAAGAGAGTCTGTCTACAGCGGGAGAGGGGGGGGTTGCAGAAACGTGTAGTCGCTATTTTGTCCTCTCTCCTGAAGGTTTCCCTGGTCAGTTGTGTCCCTAATCTTTACAAGCATGTAAAAGCTTTTACGTTTGCTCTGAGGAACAAAGGGGCAGCTGTAAGCAGATTTAGGTGAGAGTATGTAAACCTGTCCCTCATGAAAGTTTGATGTCGGGCCAACACCTCCTCCTTTCAAGAAATCGCTGCTGGCTTGAAAAAGAGGTAAAACCAAAACCTTGTAATGATTTTTTTTCTTTTCTTTTTTTTATCCGTTTTTATTCTTAGAGTGCAAACGGCACTAGAGTTCCTAGAGCAAGCGGCCCATGTACAGAGGCTGCAAGTCCCCCTGCGGCGGTCGCAGGTTTGACTCCTGACCTGCGACCCTTTGCAGCAAGTCTTCCCCATCTCTCTCTCTGCCCCATCAACTGTCTACATGCTGTCTACAAAGGCTTCTCAAGCCAGAAAATACCTTTAAAAAAGAAAAACCAAGAACTCTTGAAATTAGTATAATTCTTTCTTTTTTTTTTTTTTCAAAAAATAATTTCACAAAAATTCTGTTTTTACTTGCCAGGCTTTTTTTTTCTTTTTTTCCTGATTTGCACAATTCAGTTATGGCAAGACACACAACAAGGTTAGATTTTGGACATTTTAATATCACCTGTCAGGTGTAACCAAAAAGCAAAAATGCAAATGTAGGTGCCTTTAAAAAAACAACAACATTTTGTTTGTTTTACATGGATGCCAGCCAGTGTAATTCGAACATATAATACCCTATTTGTTGACATAAAGTTTCAGAAAGTGTTTTTTTCCTACGGATGAATGGAATCAACTGAGGAAGCTTCATGCTTCTGTTTAGTAGTAAATGTTTTTATCTAAGTAGTAATTTTTTTCCATTTCTTGAGCCAGAAACCTTCCAGTCACACATCCAGGTTTGTTTTTAAACAAGAAATTTATCCAAATGTATTCCTTTTTTGTTTTGTTTTTAAAGCTAGTTTTTAAAAGAAAATTACCATTATTCTAAATGTGAGCTACGGTAAGTAATTATAGTCTGGGGAGCTGTCAATGTTTTCTTGCCATATCGTTTTTTTTATTTTTTTTGCGTGTGTTTAGAGTGCAGAAAACACCGTTCAGCTGCCACGATTCCATTAATTTTTAGCAACACTCACCGGCAATGTCACACTTGTCACGATTTTAATCTCCAGAAATGCTTGTAGTTGAGTCACGCCACTAAAGCGTAGTTTAAAGAGCACGTTCGAACTTCAGCTCCGACACAGACGGGGAAAATCAAAGCTCCAAAGCGCTCACTGGCTCCGCAGAAAATGTCTAGTGCAATCGCTATAATTTGTTTAATTAGTATTTGTGTTAAGTAACCATCTCTCAACTCATTTTCTCTTACAGGATCTCAAGCCAGGAAACTTAGCTGTTAATCAAGACTGCCAACTGAAGGTGCGTACACTTTCTGAGGATTAACACCACAGTGCAGCAGAACCCGGTGATATGGACCTTTATTTATGTGACTTGTTAATTCAGGAGCACACTACTCATGAAATTACCTGGTTTTCTGCTTTAATTTGCCATAAAATGTGATCCGGTCTTTGTGTAGTTCACAATAATAGACTTAAGCTGATAATTCAGAGTCAGTTATGATTCAGTGTTTCCTCTACCTTCATTTAGGCTCTGCTCTTAAATCCTAGCCGCCGCTCCTTTACATTTCTGTTTTTTTGTTGTTTTTTTTCGTTTTAAATTGTCTCAAATACACCACCGCTGTACATCTCCACCTTCAGAGTAGAGTGCTGCACTGGGTCGGGTACTTGCGAGTACTAAGGTAAACTACAGATTACACTATTGCTCAGTATCTACTCTTTGGGTGGTTACTAGGGGATGAGGTGTTAATGACGTCAATAACTCGCGAGAGCGCGGCCTTGAGAGCGACATCACGTCGGGTACCAGGTCAGAGAGTCAAAGGAGTGTCCTCTTGGAAAATAAGGCAGCGACATACCGGAGAAAAGGCAGACTCATTAGCTTAAGATAACTCATGATAGATTTAACAACCGGACCTGTCGCCGGCGTCAGTAATACACGCAGTTTTCAAATTACCGTAACTCTTCAACCGTTTATGCTATCGACGTAATTCCAAAGGATTCAGAATTCCAAAGGATTCTGAAAGCTTTGTGCTGATATACGGTACATTACGGTGATGGCAGCGATGCCTGCGCTGTGTTACGTTATGTAGCAGCGAGAAAGGGGACAGAGAATGACAGGACAGTGCAAATAGTGAATGTTTAGAGTTTTTTAGGGGTGTTTTCATGGTGTTTAGATGTCTTATTGTTATATAGTATGTTCAGAGTGAAGTTAAATATCGTTCCTGAGAAAAATGCCTGGTCATTTCTGGACTTTTAGCAAGTAGTAGAAGTGAAATCAAAAAGGTCCAGGCAAACAAAACTGCTTGTGTTGTTGTATTATAGTTGAAATTCATTTTTGTCATCTCAAAAGCTTTGGATCTGGTCATCTACAGTGTTTAGAAAGAGAAAACTTGCAGAAAAATTCAGTTTCCTTTTTTCTTTTTTTTTGTTATTTCACACAATTTAAAGAATCTATAACATATAAAAATGAGAATTTCTTGAGAGAATTCAAAGGTTGAATTTATCCTGAAAAAATGGGCAAAAAAATTCACCTAAAAGACTTTTTTTTTTTTTTTTTTTACATTTATTGACCAAAAAAGAGAATAAGGACCAGGTGGACTGTTATTATTATGGGTATAAAAGTGTTAAATAGACATAACAAGAAACATATCGGTAGCTTAAGTTAAATTGGGCCTGGTGCCAACATTTATTTATGCCAAAATTTATTCGATTTTATTTATTTTCTTATTTATTTTTCATTTTTGCACTCAGCCTTTAAAAAGCCATTTTCAACTGGCCATTCAATAAATAGGTTGTCAAAGTAAAATTTGAAGTCAAGTGTCATTTACGCCGCCACGGCTCCCCGTAAAGCCGCCGCTGCTGAAAGAAATCTAAGACTAAACATTGGCTTTAGTTGTGTCTGCACTGACTACACCTGTTAAACATTCACAGTGATGGCAGAGAAAATAATAGAACCCTTGGAGTTAATAACTGGCAATCATGTGTCTGGATCGGACCTGCACATTGTTCAGAAGGAAGTTTACAGTATTTGCTTCAACTCTTGAATTCATTCCACAGCATCTCTGGGGGGTTGAGGCACACGTGTCAGACTCCAGGCCCGTGAACCAAATCTGGCCCGGTACTTCATTTCTTCTGGCCCACAAGGGCTCGCAAAGACAGTCATGTCACTTCTAAGTAGAACATTTCTGACGGAGCACCACTGACTCAGCTCTGACATCAGAAACTGAAAACAGAAAGTCAGGATTGGTTCAATTTAATTTTTACAACAAAAATCCGTGATTCCAGAACAAAAAGTTACGTTTATAGATAATTAGCAATTTTACAACAAAGTCATAATTTTGGGTTAGAAAAATAGCAAAAGTTGATCTTTCTGAAAAACAAAAGTTGTCATTTTAAGTTAAAAAGCCACAATTTTGTGAAATCTGATTTTGTGTCAAAATGTTTTTTGAGACATGACAAAAAGACTTACTTTTTTACAAAAATCAATATATTTTGGTAAATTTGTGATTTCTAAAGAAAAAATTAGCATGTTAGGACTAGTGTATCCATTTTATGTTAAAAAGTTGAGGTTTTTTTAAATTTGAGATTAATATGACAAAAATAAATCCCTCACAATATTGCAGAATTTTCCATTTTACACCAAGAAGGTATTTGGAATATTCATTTTCAAAGTAGTGCAATGAATATGAATAGGTTGGTTCTGACCAGGAATAAGATCTTAACGTCAGAAGGTTGAGAAACGCCATCGTAGACCAAGTTCAGGAACTAGCAGGCAATATGACAACACAGCTGGATGAGAAACTAAAGAATAACCGGCCCTTTGTTGGTAACCATGGTGATGATGTGGCCCAGGATGAAAGATCTGGGCTCTGACTGGGCCACTTTTCTTTTTCTTATACGCTTCCATGTTTGGATCCTTTGTCCTGCTGCATCACCCACTTAGCTTCAGGCCTTTAGCTGTTACTTGTGGGTTTTTCTTTACCTCACTGAAGATTCAGTGTTGTTCCTGTTTTTTTTTTTTTCTTAAGTCATCTTGACCGGTGCCCACTTTCAGGAAGAATAGGACATGGACTCTAGGTGTGCAATCTGCTGATCTCCAGTTAGTTTTATTGAAAAGTAAATAATCAATGCATTCACTCACTTTTTCTACCAGAGATGGAAACATTTAAAGACACGAGAAATCATTATCTGCATTGCATGCTTTTAGCTTAAGTACATTGTGTTCCTCTATTACTGTGACTTGGATCAAGATCAGGTAACATTTTCTGGCTAATTAAAGCAGGAAAGCAGCAAATTCCAAGGAGTGGGTAAACAAGAAAGCATGAAAAACAGTGTCTTTATTTATGTGACAAAAGCTAAGCCGTAGATACAGAAACGGCATAAAGACAAACTTAGTACACCCTCACTGCTTCTGTAGGACCTGAGGAGGTTCATGGCAGTTGATCTATTGGTAATCGACAAGAGTAACCACCTCAATAACGTTGGCTGATCTGGAGCATTCAGGTGTGTGTTAACACTATGCCAAGGAGGAAAGACATCAGAAATGATCTTGGAGAAAACAGCTGATTTGCTCCATTTATCTGGGAAAGCCCATTTTCAGACATTGTGGAATCCATCTCTATGTTTAAAAGATGATATAAAGATGTGATGAGTCTCTTTGCTTTGGTGCAGATCCTGGACTTCGGGCTGGCTCGCAGCACAGACGCGGAGATGACAGGCTACGTGGTGACCCGTTGGTACCGTGCGCCTGAGGTCATTCTGAACTGGATGCACTACACCCAGACTGGCAAGACAATTGTAGCTGTTACATATTTTTACCTCCGTCCTCGGTGTTGGGCCTTCAGTTCTGTAACTGTAACTGTTGTGTGTCACCTGAAAACATTCTGCTTTCAATGTAGCTCATATGGTACTTCTTGGATCTGCAAGTTTTATACTGTTGCTAGTTCCCAAAATGTGTTGGAGTATGAACAGATGTCATTCTGGAAAATGCATCTTTCACCCTTGAACAGGTCTGACAGCAGCTCCACACAGCAGATTTGTCACTGAACAAGTGACTCTCACAGGATTTATGTTTCTGTAGGAGCAGCTGGTTTACATTTTTTTTGTTTTTTAAACATCATCTTCTGAATGGAATGTAGCACAGAAAAACAGGTTGCATTGGATAGTGTTACTCAAACATTCCCTAATTTTAATGGAACAAACCCCGCTCTCTGTTGAGAACAATAACTGACCTGTGCCATTTAAATGCCACCTTCCTCATTTCTGCTGCACGCGTCTCAGCTTAAAACACTGCCGTTTGTGCTGTTTGGGTTCTCACTGATTATTCTTTTTTGCCTCTTTCAGTGGACATCTGGTCTGTGGGCTGTATCATGGCAGAAATGATCAACGGAAAAACCCTCTTTAAAGGAAAAGATTGTATCCTTTCATTTGCCTTTTCCGCTGTTAAGCCTGCGTATGGTGAAATGATGACTTTCAGTTCGTAAAGACAGAAACACGCTGATTTTTAAATGTCTACTGAGTTATTGAGATTACTGTATCAAACAGCTGTAGCAATAAAGGAAATTGATGGGCTCATGATCAAACAGGGGTATTTTTTTATGATGAGTGCCATAAATATGGCACAAAATGAAACACAGAAGCCAATTACAGTAAATGACATGCAAATAAAACAGTCAACGTTTCATAAATAGGCTATCTTTTTAGTTTTATTATTCTTTTCATGGGTCTGCTTGGAAACGGGATAGGCTACTTGCTTCTGTGTTTACATTGTGATAATTAAATCGAGTTAATAATCCCTGACTGTTAGCCCTTCACGAGCAGACATGGACCAGCTGACTCAGATCATGAAAGTGACTGGAGTTCCTGGACCAGAGTTCATACAGAAGCTGGACAGTCCAGAGGTGGGGCACATCTGTTCAAGCTGTCTCTCTTTCGTGTCACCTTTGGCATGTTCTAGTGAGCCTTTCTCTGTTAAAATGTTTTGATGCCGTGCTGCTTAAAGGATTTCTGCTGATGATTCTGGAGCTCTTTAACATTATCTGTGATGAGGAGCCATGACAATGTCAAAGATGTTTACACGGAGGAAGTTGACCTTTTCAAAGCTCAAGCAGTGAGAGGATCAAGAAAGTTGCATAGAGCCTGTACAGATTCCAGAGTAAACTGTGTGTGAAAGACGAAGCAGTAAGAATGCAGGAGGAGAGACTGCAGAACTGTGAAGGAGCATCTCTGCTCCCAGATCCTGAAAGGCTTGCTGTGTGCTTCTGAGTTCACCTGTGCTGCAGTAACTGTTGATGCTGTGTGACATCATCAACGCTGCTGTTGCCAGGCAACAGACACAGCGCCCCCACAGTTGGGAGCCACACATCCGCATACGTTTGCCTTTGAGCAGCATCCTCGCCACCTTTGCTTGGGTGAAAACAACACATTGAATTCGCCTGGCGGTGAAAACAACTTTAGGGGTGTTTCTTAATATAAACGTCTCTCACGAAACCACTGGTTTGTGGCCAGATCGTATAGCCTGTCAGACAGCCAAGTATGTAGTGTTGTTGCTGAGTCACGACCACCAGTTTCATGTAGAAAAACTTGCAGACATCCAAATAAACAAAGCCAGTTTAATCTTCTTCATTAAAATAAATGAACGATGCCACCAAGTGGCCAGAAGTGTCCCTATCCTGTTACTCATCTGTGATTTCAACCCAGCGATAGACTTTCCTACTATTTGTTGTCTTATTTTTATTCATTTTAAATATTTTTGTCTGCTTATTTTTCAAACTTTTTCCAGTTTGTGCTGCAACAGTACAGTTCCCAGTATCATTAGTTCACAGTGCAGTGTGTTAGTGTGTGTCAGGAGGAACGCCGTGAACGTTCCCTGACATCGTTTTAAAGCGGCCGTGCTCTGCTGAAGTTATAAGAATTAAGTGGAATAACATTCAGCTCATGCGTCCATTTGTATTAGTAGACATAGCAATGCAAAAATAAACATCCATGACCCTCAATGTCTCACGGCTACTTGTACCCTTCTGCCTTACTGTTGTCAGCATGCCGTTATGTTCTCATCAAACTGAACTAAACTGTGAAATGTGGCTGATGAATTCAACTCAGTATCATTTATAAAGAACTTAAAAATCAAATCAGTGCAGTTGGCTGGACATCAGAAATAATAGAAGGATAAATTGATAAAAGCGATTGCAATTAGGAAGATGAAAGAAATCAGCATCTCAAAACTGGGTTCAAAACTAAAGTATAATAACAAAAAGTGTAACTTAAAAGGAATGTAAAAATATGAGTGGATCAGCCTCCCTGAAAATAAAATATATGATAAAATAACCTAAATTCTAATTTCTTCTTCCTCTTTTCTGGAGAATAGATCCAAGTGGGAGTAAGTACGGGGCGAAAGAGAAGAGGGCCGAGGATAGAACCTTGTAGTACTCCACATGATGGTCTTTCATAGTTCTTGTTGCATGACCAGCTTTGCTTTT
>JBAMYA010000022.1:441386-459778 GCA_037176975.1 Arrhamphus sclerolepis | reverse complement strand
CATTCAGAATGTTGCAGCAATTTCTAAACTGGACAGATTCCCAGTGAAGGGAAGATAAAACTGGAGTGATGTAGGCGGTTCTAGAGGTTCCTGTTAAAAGCCTTGCTGCAGCATTCTGAATGATGTGGATTACTTTTCAAATTAGAGCTTTTACTTTTTAAAACAAGTAAAAACAAAATTACAACAATCAAGCTGAGAAGAAATAAAAGCTTAAATAATCAATTGTGACTGCTGATAAGAAGCAACATGGTCTCTCTGGTTTTCAAAAAGCATTTTGAATTTCGGTTCATCTGACCTCAGGAGGGTTTTCCACTTTGCTTAAGTTCATTTTAAATGACCTTTGACCCAGAGAAAACAGCAGTTTCTGGATCATGTTCATACATTTGTCTTTTTTATGTAGAGAGCTTTAAGCTGTACTTTTGGATGGCTGTCTGCATAGACAATGATTTCTAGAACTGTTCCTGAGCCACTGCAGTGTTTTCCATTACAGAATCACCTTTGGTTTTAATGCAGTGCTGTCTGGGAGGTTGAAAAGAACCAACACTGAAATCTCGCTCTCTTTTGGTCATATTATCAGCTGCTGATGAGCTACTCAAAGTCTTTGAAATTTTCCAGTGAGGAACAATATTCTGATTTGTTTCACAATGTAGACAAAGGTTTTCCAGACTTTTGAATGTATGTGTCAGGTTCCTGAGTTTCACTCTTTGCTCTAACCATATTTGGATTTCCTCCTGCTCCCTGAGCCCCTCCCCCTACCCAGTCAGTCATCAATTCTCGCTTTCATCTGTTCTGTCCATTTCTAAACAGCTCAGAAACCTGCTCCCTGTTTATTGTGTTGTGTGAAAATGCTACATGCACCTTCCAGGCTGCTGTTTCTGTGATTCTCTGGAAAACTCTGACCTGGACTGTTTTCCTGATTATTGACTCTGATTCCTGGATTCTTGATTTTATACGCCTGATGAGCTGAATCTTTGGCTTTGGATCTGGAATCTCAGCAAGTATTATCTGAGCTGGATTCCCCCTTTTCTTCACGCTCCCCAATTAATAGTAATGTTAATTTACATAGCAAGTCTTTTTGGAGCCCAGTCAACAATCCTTACTCCATTCTCATTTTCCACCCATCATGGCACTGACTTATTACTTAACCTATTAGTTACAAGATATTTTTAGTGCCTCTTACTTTTCCAGGCTTTTGTTGCCCCTCTCCCAGCTTTTTTGGGACATTCCCCTCCCATAAATCAAAATGAGCAAATATTTCTGGTTTATCTCACTTTCAAAACATGTTTCCTCTGTTCTGTTGTGGATAAAATATGGGTTTATGACATTTGTAAACCAATGTATTCTCTTATTGTTCACATTTTACACGACATCACTCCATCTTCTGTAAATTGTAATCCTGAAGGTGTGATAGAAAGTAAACAGGCATGGACAAAGAACTTTTTTCTTTTTCTTTTAGCTCCACTGAGAGCTCGATTCATCCATCTGCATTTTAGTATGCGGCCGAAACGTCACCGCTGAGGCTGAATAGATTACATCCAATGTCCAGACGACATCATGGACATTTCAACAGGCCTTTACAACAAGTTAACGCCATCCCAGTTGATCATCAGACTCGCACATTTGTTTGGATCTCACCCATTCATTTATTTATTTATGTATTTATTTTACTAGCCTTTATCTAACCAGGTCGGTCCGTTGAGACACAATGACCCCTTTTTCAAGGGAAGCCTGGCCAAGATGGCAGCATAGAAAAGTTACAACAATTACAAGACATACAGGAATCACACAGCAACACAGATAAAATACATTACAAAATTGAAGCAATAAAAACTAAGGCTTTGGATTCACATTAAAACAAGAACAAGTGTGGTATGAAGCTGCCCTAATTTCTGTCACACGAGTTCTCAATGATCCAAGATTGATGAGCTCCTTCAACTTTAGAGTTTTCTGCAATGCAGTCCAAGCAGCAGGTGCAGCATACTTAAAACAGTGCTTACCAAGTTCAGAAATAACTTTGGGTATGTTTAATAAATAAAGCTCGTTGGAACATACAGTAAGCGATGATTGCTTTGGGATTTGGAGAGATAGTTACATAAATAGTAGGGGAGCAGACCCAAAATAGTTTTATAAATAAAAATATGCCAATGTATAAGGCGGCATGCTGCCAGAGACGGCCACTCAACTCGAGCATACAAGGTGCAGTGGTGAGTGAAGGCTTTGCAACCAGTGACAAACCTTAAGGCACCATGATACACGGTGTCCAGAGAACGTAGACAAGTTGCAGGGGTGTACATATATAAAAGGTCACCATAATCCAGTACAGGGAGGAAAGTGGAAGCAGCCAACTTTTTCCTACTAGAAAAAGAAAAGCAAGATCTGTGACGGAAAAAGAATCCCAGTTTCAGTCTTAGCTTTTTTTTAAATTTTTTTTTTTTATACCAGATATTCTACATGTGGTTTAAAAGAAATCCGATCATCAATTAAAAATAATAAATAAAAATGTTTCCTTATGATGCTTAAAAAAATAAATCAAATGAAAGAATCAAGTCTGTTATTCGTTAAAAAAAAAAGATACTATTTTGAAACGTGGATCCGGAAGTGTTGTGTTTTTACTCGGCTAGTTTCGCGGATCCTCCCGACTCCAAACAGCTAACCAACTAGCCGAGAGAGGCTAGTGTTTTATTTCACAATATTGAGTCGATAATAAGCTGCTTCTGGGTCATTAGTAAAGATACATTCTACTCTTTTCCTCCCCTACTATGCCTTCGGGGCCGGCAGCTGCTCGTGTGGTGTTTAAACAGAGGCGTTAGGAGACAGAGAAACGGACCGGCTGTGGCAGAAAACTGCAGCAGACTAACGGTAGCTGTTAGCTCCGAGAGCCGTCCGGCCGGACGACCATTGCGACCCGCCGGCTGTGGAGCTACCGCTGTCAGTCAGCTGCCATAATAGGTAGGATACCTTACATATGCTGTCCTATTGACCTTAGTCTGTTCTCGGATGGCTTTTGAGCCTTTTGTCTGTTTTATCTTGCGTGTTTTTTTGTCGCATTTGATGTTGTCAGCGTGAAAAATAAAAGTAATCAGTTTAACGTACTGAAAGTTAGCAGCCTACCCTGCTAATATATGTATATGTTCTTTACTTTTTAACGGGTCTTTGTATCTTATAACTGTCACTTTACCGTGACATTCTTATCTGATTTAAAAAAAAAAAAAATAGAATCAACATAATTAAACTACTGTCAAGATGTTAACCGTTGAGAGCTTTTAACTGTGTTTCTGAACTGTAAATATGGCTGACATTTTACTCCTGCAATACTGTAGAGACCATAGTAATCATGACGCTGATTGGCTCTCTGGCGTGTCAGTCAAACTTTCCTGAAAGCTGATTGGATAGGACCGTTGTTATGTGGCAAACCCACATACTTGCGCTATATGTCTGAGATAAAGTTGAAAAAAATATATATAGACATGTATATATACGCTCACACACTGATCAAAGACTGCTTGTGATTTGACAGAAATTACAAAACGAACTCTCAGCAGCTGATAGGTTGTTAATACGGTGGCATAAAATTAAGTATGTGAAGGAATGTTTACATTTTAGTTGACAACACCAGCAGCCTAATTATAAGAATAGAGAGAGATTATATTACTGTAGCATTATTAAATGTTTATATTGATGAAGCACAACATTATGACTTCCCGCTTAATAATGAGCAAGTCCTCCTTGTCCCCTCTAAAGACCAGTCAGTGTCTGGGCAAAGAATGTCTGCTGCTGTCCTGGACCATGTTCACCCTGCAGGCAAAAGTGACCTGTATCTTTGTTTTGTTCTTTAAGTTCTTCCTAAAAGAAAATCACTGCTGACCTGCTGGGGGAGGCAACAGAACATTACACTCTTGACAAGATGAGTACTGTATACTCATGGTACCTAGGAGGTTGATCGGCTGCAACCTCACATCTCTCCAGGAGCTGTACATCTCCAGGATCAAGAGACACGCAGCCAGGACTGCAGCTGACTCCCTTCATCCTGGACACAAACTATTTCTGTCCCTGCCATCTGGCTAAAGGCTCCAGCCCACCAGGACCAGGACCTCACGCCACCTGAACAGTTTCTTTCCCAGTGCAATCAGTCTGCTGAATAGTGGCCCAGCTCCCCCTGTTTCACACCCCCACCAACCAACAACTTATGACTTATTTATGTATCTTATTTATTTTTATCTGTTATTTGATTGTGTGTTCATTTCAATTAGTCGATAGGTGTACCATTTTTTGACTTTTTGCTTACTTTGTGTGTTGCACCGAACAACAAGAAAAATTCCTAGTAGTCTTAAATGTTCTTTACTGAACCTGTTGAAGCTTTCCCGATTCTGTCAGTGGTCGCAATATTATGCATGCTCACAAAGTATGTTTTTAGAATGCCCATTACTTTTTGTATAATGTCTCAGTTTTCTAATTTAGATTTCTTTTCTTTTTTTTAACTAACAGGAGGGAAAGTGTAACTAGTTTCCCATGAGGAAGCCCCGCCGGAAAGGCCAGATGGCCGGAGGAGGTGGAGTAGACGTCAAAAAGTCCAATGGGACAGTCGGAGGGCGTGGGAGTGCCCGCCAGCGATCTCCCTCCCCGTACAGCCTCAAATCATCACCAACCAGAGAAACCCTTACTTATGCCCAGGCTCAGAAGGTGGTGGAAGTGGAGCTGGATGGCAGGCTTCACCGCATTTCCATCCTTGAGCCTTTGGAGGTCATTACAGAAGATGAGATGATGGCTCAGGATATTAGTGAATGTAACAGCAACAAAGAGAACAGCGAGCAGTCGTCATCCCCCACCAGCAACATCCAAGCAACCCGTAAACCAGTCACACCTAGAGGACGCAGGAAAGATTCCAAATGCTTTTCTGTCCGGTCAACACAACCTTCCAAGAACCACTGCTCCAATTCACATCCACAGTCTCCTGAAAAGCTAAATACATCACACCATCACCACATGACTCTCCCTGAACCTAAGTTCCGTGTTCTGGAAACTTTTACACCAGTTGAGGCACCTCCTCTGCCTGCAGCATATTACCGTTACATTGAACACTCAGCTGAAGAGCAGGAAATTGTGGCAGAATATGACATGGATGAAGAGGACACTGCCTGGCTGGAGATGGTAAATGCTGGCCGAACTTCAGATGGGCTCTCAGCTGTCCCATCGGACACTTTTGAGCTGCTGGTGGACCGATTAGAAGAGGAGGCGTACAGAGAAGCCCGCAGTCGGGCTCCATCTCAAAGCACTATTGACGACGATGCCTTCTGCTGCGTGTGCCTGGATGATGAATGCCTCAACAGCAACGTCATCCTCTTCTGTGACTCCTGCAACCTGGCTGTACACCAGGAGTGTTATGGAGTTCCCTACATCCCCGAGGGTCAGTGGCTGTGCCGCTGTTGCCTCCAGTCCCCTCAGAAACCTGTTGACTGTGTTCTCTGTCCAAATCGAGGCGGCGCCTTCAAACAGACGAGTGACGGCCGATGGGCACACGTGGTCTGTGCTATATGGATCCCTGAAGTTTGCTTTGCCAACACTGTGTTTTTGGAACCAGTGGAAGGCGTCAGTAACATTCCTCCCGCACGATGGAAACTGACATGCTACCTGTGCAAGCAGAAGGGCCGTGGTGCGTCTATTCAGTGCCATAAGGCCAACTGCTACACTGCATTTCATGTCACGTGCGCTCAGCGTGCTGGCTTGTTTATGAAAATCGAACCAGTGCGGGAAACAAACACCAATGGCACAACGTTCTCAGTTAAGAAGACAGCGTTTTGTGAGGCCCATTCTCCTCAAGGACAAGAGACTGGATCAGACGAGGAGAGTGAAGGGCGAGTCGTGGGCAGCAGAGGGAGGGCAAGCAGAGGACGGAGCGCCTACACAGAGGGTCCAACTACACCAAAAAAAGGCAGGAAGTCCGAAGATGTCAAGGCAGATAAAAAGAAAGGGAAGAAGAATACGGACTCGAAATCAAAACACACTGGTTCACCACAAGTCACAGTGCCTCACATAACCACAGCCAGGTTAAATCAACTTATTTTTTTTTAATTTGTTGAGTACATTGTGTTTTGTTTTGTTTTTTTCGCTTGTTTTTTTATGTCAGCAGGATAGATCTGTATATCTTCTGTCTTGCAGACTTAATATCATCAGCAAAGGAGTCATCTTCCAAAGGAAAAACCAGTTTATGCAGAGGGTTTATAGCTACTGGTTACTGAAGCGTCACTCAAGAAACGGTGTGCCGCTGGTCCGGCGTTTGCACACTAATGTCCAGTCACAAAGAAACACAGAACAGGTCAGGCTCAAGCAAAACCAACTGTTCTGCTTTTATATTCTAATAGTTAACCATTTTCAGAAGACATTTAATTGTCTTTAGATGCATTTCTATCAGTGTTTCTACAAGTTCTGAAACGAGTTGTTCTTTGTAGCCTGAAGTGGACGAAAAGATTTCAGCTGCAAGAGAAGCGCTGAGATATTGGCAGAAGCTTCGGCATGATCTTGAAAAAGCCCGACTGCTGGTGGAGCTCATACGCAAGAGAGAGAAGCTCAAACGAGAGCAGGTAATGAACAGCACGTAAATGAATCATGCTCTTTGGCTGAGTTGATGCATGTGCAATATTTTAGAGTTAAAAGGATTAAATGTCAAATTAAACAGAGAATATTCAGTCTGTATGTATAATTTTAAATCAGCCTCCAATTTAATCTAAAATTCAAATATAATGGAAAGGGAGAAATATAATCTTGTTTTCATGTAATACCATGGTATTACTGGTGGCTTTAAGAAATATCAAGTATGGCAGGGGAAAAGAAAAAGCTTTCTCCAATTAAACTCCATGTCACAATCTAGGTTCTATTTTTTTGGCTGATGGGTTCTGACAAATAAAAACAGAATACTAATAAAAACTATTATTATATTAGAGTCAGTAATGTTAATGTTGAGTGTGGTCGTGTGATGTGTTATTGGGCAAAGATGAATAAATGAAATTAAAAAGGAGTCAAGGAGGCTGTAATCTAGTATAAGAGGGTGAGTCACATGGGACTCAGGGATTTATATAACCTGTAGAGGATGGGTTCCAGGTGGCATCAACATGTAACCACAGAGAAACACAACAGTTGTTTGTTGATTTTGGGGGAAAAAAATAAAACAGCAATCACTACTAGTGTGTTTGTATCTTATTTCATTAAATAATAATTTACAAAGTAATTCAACAGAAATGGGTAATGTAATGAAATGTAGCATATTTCATTCTGTTCACGGTAACCCTGCAAAGATGTTTAGTTTTTTTTAAAAAACTCTGATGTCACACGCATCTCTTCTGGCAACTTCAGGTCAAAGTTCAGCACGCAGCTCTGGAGATGCAGTTGACCCCAATGTTGGTGCTGCTTCGCTCAACTGTGGACCAGCTTCAGGAGAAAGACGCAGCCCAGATTTTTGCCCAACCTGTCAACATAGAAGAAGTAAGACTGCTTTTTTTTATTTATTAAATATCTATGTTTATTATATTGGCTGATAGACAATTTTAAAAATGATGGGGGAATTGCAGGGTCTTCTGGTTGTGGATAAGAACACACACACACACATATTTATTTATATATTTATATGACACAAATATCAAAGAATGAAATTGTCTGTGAATTTATTGCAAATGTATTTATTCTGAACTTTGAGGGTGGTGTGAAGGCATTTGCATGGAGAGTAGGGATTATGAAAATAATGTGAAGCCACCAATGTTCCACCCCAGACATTTTACAGATGTTAAAAGGTCAGCTCCACTATTAACCATGTTAGCCGAGCTCATGCTGTCACTGCTTTCAGTAACAAACAATTTACACTTCAGTCATGCTGAGCTCTTTAAAAGGGTCACATACACATGTATCAATTAGGAGAAAAAAGGAAACGGTGGAAAGCAATTTTTTCTCCCTGGAACATTCAACAAGCCTCTCTGCAGATCAGAACTAATTCTACAGGGTTGCTATAAAGCTGTAGGTATGCAAGTAATAGAAAAAGAAAACACTTGATCCTTCCATACCATATAGTCAGAGCCTCTATATATTTACCTGGAAGTCCTCATGTGCCTTCCGAAACACACTAATAGATGTATGCAGTTAATCTCTGCAGAGATACAGGAAGTATTCATTATCAGAAAGAGATTTATTGCCAAGTATGTTCAAACACAACAGGAATTTTTCATGGCTAACGAAGCTGCCAGTACTCCAATGGAGCCACAGCAACAAGCAACATGAAACATAGTAATAAATAGTAAATTGAAATAAAAAAAAAACAAACAAACATTTGAAGTAAAAGTAAAAACTCTTCCAAGTAGGTGATTCAGCAGATCTGTGCCCCTGTTGCATTATTTACAACCTTTAGGTTTACTCTTCTGTAATTAAATTGTATATCACCATAACCCCAAACCTGAGGCAGTTTGTGTATTGTTACACCCCAACTAATGATGTAATGAAGCATCATTGCAAATTTACTTGGAAACACTAAAAGCTTCTCATCCTCCACCAGACATGTTTGAAGATATAATATTACTGCCAGAAGTTGGGGCTTTAGTTTCAATTACTTGTGGAGGAATTCTTAAAATAGCATCCGTACCTCCTCCTTGACTAAAATGTA
Organism: Arrhamphus sclerolepis; assembly: GCA_037176975.1. Classification (NCBI taxonomy): domain Eukaryota; kingdom Metazoa; phylum Chordata; class Actinopteri; order Beloniformes; family Hemiramphidae; genus Arrhamphus; species Arrhamphus sclerolepis. The sequence goes on along the minus strand of JBAMYA010000022.1, from coordinate 451,137 downwards.
TTTTTTCTAGTTTCAAGGTTATTTAATCAAAAACTAAAAGTTATTTTGTGTGTGTTCATTATGTGAAGTAATGGCTTCCAAGTTTCCACTTCAAACATGTCTGGGATAGGGACTGGCTTCCAAATGAGTCGCGATGTGAGAAATTATTCTCGCAGGTCTACAGGACATCTGAAACTCGGATTTGAGGCAGGGGGAGAGAAAATCTTGGCAGGAGAACATCTGGGGTGCAAAGTTTTAACATACAGGATTCTGTAGAGTGAATGTCCTAAAGTAATTTAAAAAAAATCTATTCGGAACATGGACAGTAACAACTTTTGTGTTTATTTCTAAATTGTAAATTGTGTGCCACTGACAAAAATGAAAATTATCATGGTTTTAGAAGTAGTACAGTCATACACAATGACACCAACAAGTTATAGATAAAAAGTTAAGATAAATATAGTGCAAATAAAGAGCAAACAGTATATACGAGGCATATATTAAGACAGTATTAAATATTAAGTTATTGACAGCTGTGTAAAATGCTGTATAATTCCCATAACCTTATCTTGTTTTACCAAGCAGAAGTGTTATTCTTCTCTTGTCTCCAGGTTCCAGACTACCTGGACTTTATTAGCCAACCAATGGACTTCTCCACGATGCGCACCAAGCTGGAAAGTCATGCCTACCGCTCAGTGGCCGACCTGGAGGCTGACTTCAGTCTCATGGTGTCAAACTGCCTCCTGTATAATTCAAAAGACACAGTATTTCACAGGGCAGCCCTGCGTCTTCGAGACTTAGGGGGGGCCATACTGCGCCATGCCCAACGACAAGCTACAAACACGGGCCTGGACCTGGACTCTGGCATGCACCTCCTAGAGTCTCCCCAGAAAAGAGACTTTTACAGCTGCACCTGGGAGGATGGTAAGTCACAGGGGTTATTGAGAACTGTTTTGCCATTCTTTAGTATTATGTATTGTGGTATGAGATTTCTTTTTTTATGTTAAAAAAAAAATGTTTGGCTGATCACAGTGGGTGTAAATATTAGCCAAACACAACCTCAGATGGACAACAACATCGAACCTTTTTTCCCCATGCCTTTACTGTAAAGCTAAAAAAAAAAGAATTAACAATAATGTGGGTAATACTGTAGTGCAGGGGTCCCCAACTCCAGCCCTCGAGGGCCGCAGTCCTGCATGTCCTGCATGTTTCCCAGCTTGTCATGCAGGTCTGCACAAGTCTGTTAACAACATGTTCATTTGTATCAGGTGTGTTGTGGCACGGAAACATGCAGGACATACAGGACTGCGGCCCTCAAGGCCTGGAGTTGGGGACCACTTCTCTAGTGGGTAGTACTGCAATTCAGTAACATAAAAATCCACCTCTAATAGAACTAAATTGAAATAGTAATTTCCTGGATGGCCATGCAAGGCTGTGGAGGAATTCTGGCTCATTCTTCTTTTCAGCTTTGCTTTACTTCATCAAGGTTTTTGTGTATTCACTCTCTCAGGTTACTGTAGTGGTCCAACCACATCATTTCAGTTCAGTCGACCTTGTTCTGGCCTTACCAAAACTTTGATTTTTTTTAATTTATTTATTTTTTTCCCCATCCATCTTCATGTAGATTTGCTGGTGTGCTTCAGATCATAACCCAGTTTGAACCAAACGTTTACTGGCATCATGTTTGCATCTAGAATACTTTGGTATGCAGGGGAGTTCATGGTCCAATCAGTGGTCCTGTGGCCTGATAACAACCCCAAATCATCACCTCTCCTTTGTCGTGCTTGGTTTCAGCTAAAATACTGGGTTTGGTTTTCACCAAACATGGCACTGGTTATTTGTGTCAAAACAAAAACCTCTTTGGTTGCATCTGTCTCCAGGATATTGTTTCAGAAGTCATGTTGTTTTGCAAACCTCAGTGATGCTTCCATGTTTCTTTTTAGTCACAAGAGGCTTTCTCCTTATGATTCTTCCAAACAAACCATGCTTTTCTAATTGTGCTGTCACAAACTTTATTTATTATTTTCATCTGTGCCTGTAGGGTCCACTCCTGGAAGATTGGCATCTGTCTTGAATGCTTTCCACTCATAAATAAATCTAATAAATCAATCACCCTAATAAGTGTGTCATAGTGAGAAAAAGCTGCTTTGTGTTGTGTTGAGTTGAGTTGTTCCCGGACTAGAAAGACACTATACAAGTATCTTGTTGTTGTGTTCTTCTGTAGAATCTTGAACGAAGAATTGTTTGGAAATGTTTTTATAACCCTCTCTAGATGGATGTACAATAACAGTTGCTCCTCTAAGACCATTGTTTATGTCTTTCCGTTTGGCGTTCTGTTACACATACAAGAATATTCCAGACGAGTAAATCCCCAAAATGCTTTTGTTGAAGTCTGCACATCTGCTGATTCAAGCTAAGCCAACTTTAAAAGCACTTTAAAAACAGCAACCACTGACCAAAGCGCTGAACGTCTGAGTGCTGATGATCAGTTCTTCAAGGTCTGACGATTAGCATCATCTGTCTTGAACCTGCCATCATAAATCTAACTCAGTACGACCCTTGTGGGGTTTTTTTTTTGTTCTTTTTTGGTTATTTCTTGTTAAATTATAGCATGATGAAAAGAAAATATGTTGTTCTTCTGAGGTTGTATTTGCTTTATGCAAAAAAAAAAAAATGGCAACAAGCAGATGACAGTGGGGCAGTACATTTTCCACATGACTGTATGATATTTAGACTTTTATTAGTGGGATATTTGAGGGGCTTATTGCTTGTTGTTACATCCCTCTACATTTCTGCTGGCTCTGTCACAGCAGTACAGAGGTGTGGCACTAATTGCATCATTGGCTCCACCTGTGATTCTGAAGATATAGCCTTCCTGGTGTGGTTCAGTTTAGAGGCTCACCATTCTAGATGTTGCTACTTCATTGTTGGTACTGGTTTGAAGCCTGATTTTATGAATAAATCTTTTACTTTATAACCCTCTCCAACATTTAATGTTGCGGCCCTTGAGCCGGGGCGCAACACTTATACTTACGACAGACTGATAATTCTGTAGAAGTGATGGTTGACTTGTGCACCAACATATTCATACTTTACGTGAGGATAGGAGTCGGGTGGCCCTTCAGGAACATGACTAATACATGGAAGCTTCACAGTTAAATTAACAGCACAATGTCCTCAGTTGACAGTTTGCTGGATCCGGACAACCGACTCCATATGACCGTGGAAGAGCAGCTGAAGGAGCTCCTCGAGAAGCTGGACTTCGTCACATCCATGCGATGCAGCGGCGCCCGGACTCGACGCATCCGCCTGCTTCGTCGCGAGATCAACAACGTCCGCCACAGGCAGGGTCAACAGCAACTCCGCCACAGCATCCTCAATGGACATCTTAAGGAGGAGGAGGAGGATGAAGACGACGAGGACAAAGACGTCAAGGCGGATAACAGCCTGTCGTCCTCGTACAAAGGTGGGCGACGAAAAGCATTGACCTATCAACAGTATAAAATTACCAATGCATGAACCTTTTGAAAGCCGCTTTTTTTCAATGAGACCAGTTATGAACATGAGCTAACGGAACATTGTCCTCAGGTAATTGAGCCAGGGTCCCCCCCACGCACCAACCCCAACCACCCCACTGTCTCCAGTCTAGTAAGTAGGGGCCCACAGAGTCTCGTTAGCCATGGCTGCCTCACAACTCCTCTCTTCCAGTGCACTCTGTGTCTGCACCTCCTTTATACATCACTCTCATGGACTCACCACTCTCCCATTGGCCACGTTCAGTCATGCCATATCATCCCACTTCTGACTACAGACTCGTCCAGTCAAACAGTCTTTGCCACCATAAAGGACGACAGGGGAACACCTGTGATTTTTAGTCATGAAAAACCGCCATGCTACCATGTTGCTGGTTGTGATAGCAGCGTTATTTATTCACTTGTGTTGATGAGGTGCTCCATATTTTTTTACTGAACACCCCAACTCTTTTTGGGCTTGGGTTAGAGTGCACGAGGGAAATCTAGATCATTATGAAGTGACACCATTCTCCAGTGTCGATACAGCACCACCACGTCATACTACATGCACAATAGATATTTATTTCAAATAAATGCTGTGTGAAATTAAATTTAAATCGTCTCCTCGTCTTTCAGAAGACCTCAAATCCACTTCTCCCCCAACACTGGAACCTACAGGACCAGATCCCCCTCCACGACGGGGGGACACACCTCTGGAGCCTCCCACCCTTCGGCCAATCACAAGGGAACCCGTGTCCCCCTCCTGGCCCTGCAAGCGCCTTAAGATGGACAGTGACCTCTCCAGCAGCACCACAGAGAACATTAATTGCACTAAAGCACAGGAGCGGCCAGCGGAGCCCAATTTGCACACTGAAGGGCAGGTGATGCCCAACGGCCTGCCAGCGCCCAGCATCCATCCACGGCCCATGGCCGGGGGGGTTGGAAGACGGACCTCTGTATTGTTTAAGAAAGCAAAAAATGGAGCTAAGCTTTTCAGAGAGCGAGACAGCTCTTTGATGAATGGAAAAGGGCTGCAGGACGAGAGTACAAGTAACAGCCCTACAGCACCCAGTTCTGCGGCCAGCACCCCATCCTCCACCCCTTTATCAACTCCATCCAAGACCCCCCAGAAAAGTCCAGGACCTCTCCCCCTTAATGAACTGTTGACCTCAAGTCAAGATGTGTCCTCAGATACTGAGCTGGAGCTGAATCATACACTGGAAAGTGGTGAGGAGTTTTGTCTAGATGCTGTTATTAACCAGGGTTCGACATTAACGGCTGCCCGACGGAACAACCAGCTTTTATCAGTGTATGTTTTTCAAATTCATGGTGAAATACGTCGATTGGACATAAGTTGTGTTGCTTCCGTGGGGGCCGGCATCTTGTGAATGAAAATACACCTTCTGCGCAGGTGCATGTTTGTTTTCACACTACTTCCGAGGCGTGTCTATGTGTATCGCATCAAGCCCATTTCTGTGCAGGGTTGCCAGATCTCACCGACAATTTCCAGCCCAAACACTACGTCAAACCCGCCCAACTCATTAAAATCCAGCCCAAAGCTCGTGTTAAAACCGTAGACTATTAGAATGGCATTAAAATGAAAAAATATTTATATGCTAATCTTGATTGGTCATGAAAATCTACTGCCTTTATTTTATATACATATAAATATATGTATACATATATTTTGGTGTATAATTGTGGGCAATCATCACACTGTTTCGGGCAGGCAGGGTTCACCCAGTTGGGCAGCCACCTAAAAAAGTTCATGTCGAACCCTGGAAGCATTTCACATGTACTTTAATTTGTAGAGAAATCATTCAGTGCTTTTGTGGAACTTGTTTTTGCTTTCAGATCAACAGAACCTACTGTAAGATCTGTATTATTAAGATGACAAGGATTATGCCTGCTTATATGTCCTCTTTTCCTCATAAATTGAACAGTATGTGACAGTTTGGTGATTTCTATGTTTTACTTTCAGGACTAATGAACGGTTTCAACAGGCGCAAAGACAGCGGGTCCGACTCAGAGTCCAACTCGTGTCCAGTCCTCCAAAAAGAAGTGTAAGACATATTCAGGGCTTCCGGCACCATGTCTCACCTGTACCACACATCTGTCAGTCTCTTTACTCCACACATGCAGGATCTATATACGATCACACATGTGAAGAGTAGAAGTTTCACACTCTAACCAGCTATATTCAGATTTCTAGTTTTAGACTTTTAAAGAGCCTTTTAGGAACTTTTTTCATGCAACCTCTTAATTATTTCATGTGCGAGACTCTCCATCGCTCATGCTGCCCCTTTCTGGCACAGACACAGAGAAAAAGACTTTATACTGCACAGTAATGCCTGTAATATGGATGTGCCCCATTATTAGCAGAATACTGCTGTCAGTATTTTCTCATTTCATTGTAATATATATGAATAAGTTAAAATAATACCTGCAGTTGGTACATTGGTGCAAAAATTAAAATCCTCAAACATAAACAGAGAAGCAAAAAACACTGGAAGGAAACCCCGTAGCTTGTATTTTGTCTGTTTCAGCATTAACTCAGCATGTATTTATAATAAAATGTGCTTTTTTTTTAACAGCAATTCAACACCCAAACGAAGCCTTGGAAAACCAGCTCTTTCTAAAGTTCCTCTTTTTGAGATAGTCAACGGGGATTCAGACTACACTGGTATTTTTTTTCCTCTTATTTTATAATTAATTTCACCTGAAACTCCTTTTTATTTTATGTTTTTTGATTTTCTTGAATTGATTTGAGTGTGTCCTGTTTTCTTGGAGGCAACGGCAGCCAATCACTAGAAGATGAGACGGAGCTGGAGCCTCTGGACCTGGTGTGGGCCAAGTGTCGGGGATACCCCTCGTACCCAGCTCTGGTAATCACACTCTTCTGACCTGAAGTTACCAGCAACCAGATACCATCAGCAGTTGGATCTTAGTTTAATGTTTATTTGTTTCAGATCATCGACCCAGAGATGCCAGAAGACGGACTACTGCACAACGGGATCCCCATTCCTGTCCCACCCAAAGATGTCCTCCGTCTGGGAGAGCAAAGGCAGGAGGAGACCAACGATAGACTCTACCTGGTGCTCTTCTTTGACAACAAGCGGACATGGTGAGTTTCAGACATGTTTACATGTTACGCAGTTTGCTCAAGAAAGAGGTTTGCTACAAAGTTGTCGAGCAGCTGCTTCAATTTAGGGCAAACTAAACGGTCGATGTATGAAAACCAAAAAACAAGTCCAACACAGCCTGTGTCAGTCAGATCAGGGTGACGACAACAACAACGACGACGACGATGGTGGTGGTTATTGGTTTTCTTTGTCAACTTGGGTTTTGTCCTTCTGGTTCTCTAGGTCAATAGGTCTTTAGACTTACAAAGTCGAAGAAAGGCTAAGAATGCATTATCTCTATCCAAGTTAGAGCACGCTGATGGACAGTTGACCTTCTAAATCCCCTGCTGGTCCACACTCAAATTACTTCAATCTCAGTCATGCTTAAGCATGATTACAGGGTTGTAAAAATTACTCAATTTTAAGCCGTAACGGCCACAGCGCAACTCCATGCAAGATTGTGATCTTTAGCACCCCTCTCTGGTTGAGAAGCATAATTGTTTCTTACCTCATCTCACGGCTTCTGTTACGAATTGAATTATGAATCAGAGATCAAACTAAGAACTTTAGTAATACAGCTCAATATCAACCAAACACTCAGGATGTAGAAGGTAAGAAAAGTAAATGACTCAATAATCCAATCGTGCAAGGCTAGGACGCTATCCAAATTTTAGCCCTCTGCTTTTCTTTTGTACGAGGTCGTATAATGTTTTATCAACCTCACATTTATACTTTTCTTCTTTCATCCCTCTTTGTTCTTGTAAGAAACTCACCAGGGGTCTCATTTACTCTTCGTAGGATCTCTGTGTACATACGACCAAAAGCCAAAAATGGCGCACGCAAAAAAAAATCCCGATTTCCAGAACCACACGTGTGCACACCAACAATTTCCCTTCATAGATCACAGATGCACTTCAACGTTTGTGTACAAGGGTCCTCCTCCTGTCCTGCCCTCTACACGCCCACATTCTACCATAAATGGTCAATGCAAAGCTCCTCATGAATATCAATGTGTATTTAAATGAGCCAGTTAATCGGTATTATTGGTTAATAACGCGAACACGCCCCAAGCGCATGAAGCGTCTGGAGGAGGGCGGGTGTTGAGGAATGCTGTTCTGCAAAATCAGAGAGAAACAACTGATGAACTGAAAGAGTAATTTGTGTGGCGTTATGTCTGATGTGTCAAATGCATTTAAAAAAAAAGAGTGAACCATATTGCAGTCTGAAATGTCTCATGACATCCTCACGGAGCCGTGCTCCATGGTAAAATTCCTCCTGAGACCCCAGGGGTCTCATTTAGAAAACATTGCATTGGATCTATCTGGACATTGATACAAACTACCTTTTAATGTTGGCCTGTTCTCCCACAGTGTAGGAAAATCTGATCCGTGGACTGGTCACATTAACAACGTCATCCAGGAGGCAGCACTATTGCGCTTAGCGCTGGCTGCGATTTCTCTGACCTGTGGATGATTTCACAGAATTATGTTGTTCCTAAAAGTAACTTCAGGCAGAAAACTAATTGTTGATTATGTGAAACATATGCCCCAGAGTGGTTAACACTTGTCTTTGAACAGGGATGGCGCAGTTCTGGCAGGTCGGTCTCTCCTATACTGGACTCAGTTCATCAAATAGATCCAAGAGGGAAGCTTTAGTGAGTCTAAACCAGCATATTAGTCAGTTATCATCATGGACCAGGTAATCCAGGTGATCTGTGAAAACGCGTTCCCTCCTAATTCTCCTGTTTGCAAGGTCTCCCAGCAGTACCAGTGCATCCATGACGCAGCATTATGCAGGAGGGTCACCACAGTATTTAAATGTTTACATCAATCAGTCTGATTGTCTCACACCTTGTTACAATCTATGTGTTAATCTGTGGTACACGTCACCCTGGTGATCATCGGGGAGAGGAATGTAACTGAGAAAACTTGGATGAAATGTTGTACAGACTTTGATTTAAGGTTTAAGTTGGTTCATAGATCTTATTTTTATTCATTTGAAAGGGCCTTATAGCTCACCAGCACTAGCATAATTAACACTGGTTTTTACTGATGATGCCAAAGTAGATCTATGATTAGAGTTTGATATGGAATAAAAATTAAATATCTGAGAGGAGTCATGATGCAGCGTAGCTTCAATTCCCCACCTCATCATCTGCGTCTCCAAAACCGGCGTACGCTTGGATCAGAGTTTGTGTGGCGGACCGCACATTCTCACGTCAAGTTTGTTTTTTGTATTTCACAACCTTTGGGTGGAAAGTGGCGTACGCAGGTTTCAAGCCCCGTTTTGTACGTACGCAGTGGTTGTAAATGAGACCCCAGATGTTGATTATTTAGCAAAGATCAACCTTTTGCCGCTCTGCTTAGATGATTTTCCCAAAATCCTTCACATAGACGATGAACACGCTTCCAGAAAAAGTGAATGAGATCCGTACGATGCGACCGGTTTGTCATGTGTAACGGCCTCCTGCTGTCAGAAAATACTTCTGAACAGAAAAGTGGTGACCAGGAGATTATAGCTAAAGGGGAGGAACTTTGGTGCATGCAAATAAAACCTTTGAACCTTACTTTGAAAAAATAACAATAAAATCCGTGATTATAAAAAGATATACTGGTAGGACTTAAAAAAATGGCTAAAAAGTCACACAGAAGTGTTTCCATCATATTTTCTGTACTTTTTTAAAGACCCATAAGAGTAAACTTTAAGTTTTATCTGGTCAGATACAGCCCTTTCACATTTTTACATTCCTCCATAACACCACTATTCTGCCAAATGATTGTCACATGTAAATGTCTACATGTTGCGTACACGCCCTCCTCTACATACAGCGGGCAAAAAAGTATTTATTCAGCCACCAGTTGTACCAGTTTTTCCACTTAAAAAGATGAGAGGCCTGTAATTTTCATCATAGGTAAACCTCAACTATGAGACACAAAATGAGGAAACAAAATCCAGAAAATCACATTGTCTGATTTTTAAAGAATTTATTAGCAAATCATGGTGGGAAATAAGTATTTGTTCATATATAAACCAGCCAGATTTCTGGTTCTCACAGACCTCGAACTTCTGTAAGAGGCTCCTCTGTCCTCCACTCGTTACCTGTATTAATGGCACCTGTTTGAACTGGTTACCAGTATA
>JBAMYA010000022.1:424080-434712 GCA_037176975.1 Arrhamphus sclerolepis | reverse complement strand
ACTACACATCAACACATTAAAACAGAGATGTATTTTAATATAAATACGTGTGTATGTGTTTAAGTGTGTACACACACCATTTACATATATATATATATATACATACATATAAAACACACACACACACACACAGTCCTGGGGATGCAAATGGCACCCATTCGGGAGAATGAAAGTGGTAACACCTAACAGAGCTTGCACATTTCACATAGTCTCATCACATATCAACAAGCCTTGCTAAACGGTATTATTTGTAATTCAGTGATTAGTCTGAGCAGGTATAAATTCCGAGGCTTCTTACGTTGATTAAACGTCGCATTTTCGTATGAAGTCGTGAAAAATGAATCAGTCCTATTAACAGCTTCATGGATGCAAACATATGGTAAGCGGACTTGAATGTAGGTGCCTTAACTTTATCTCAATTTTGGGTTAGTCTTTATATTTTTAGTGGATAATGAAGTGTACCTTTCCGTGATATAATCATTTACTTTGAATAACTAGTAAAGATGTTAAAATGCCGCTTTGTGTGTCAGTAACGGCTGAAGAAGACACATTTATTTTTAAACAAAACAAACAAGCAGTCCAAGACCTTACCTGTGAAAGGTACTGGTATCAGAAGCTGTATCCGGGAGGGAAAAGGAGCTCCTAGTCGCTATTTTATGAACTTTGAGGTAGATTTGTCAGTGTCAGCTGACACGCCGCCAGACTGACGAGTCAGCACCAAGACTTTTACTGATGTCAGCTTCTGAGATTTTATTTTCAACTCTGCAATAGGTTTCCTCAAACATCACGTGCATTCATGGACAAGTGCCAGCATGAGATGTAAAGGAAAAACAGATTGTCTTGAGTTTTCTTTTTTTTTTTTTAAAGAACACTAAAACAGGTCAAATCACTGTGTTGTCACCTTGACTGATAGACAAGTTTGCTCAACAGGATATTTGATATTTTCATTTTCCTTTTGATTTAATCCCTCATTTTTATTGGCTATAAACCCTTGAATTAGGCTAATTCAACCACAGAGAAGTCCCCACCCCACTATTACTAACTACAACAAAGTCACAAAAAAATGTGGGCAATACTAAGTACCTCCTTCCTGGCTTCCTTAGAAGTTAGGAGGCAACAGTCATGTGCTGCTAATCACCAGCCCTTGATAAAAGTGAAGGTAAGTGAAAGTAAAGACTTATATAAAAGTTGATGTTTTGGCAGTTTTCTGCTCTTAGAGCAATCAGTTGTGCATAAACACAATGCCAACAGAGAAAAACACAAGGAATGGATACAGCAATCTGGCAAGGGTTATAAAACTGCTTTCCAACAGTTTGTTTATTCTACATTCTATACGACGCGTATCTCGCTGCAGGCAGATGACGACGTCATATAGCCATCCAGTACCTGCTTTGAGTACAAACGTCCACATGCTCAACATCGCATATGCCCACAGCAGAAATCATCCAAAATGAATCTTTGAAAAGGCTTAAATCATGGCAACTACTGCAAGAACTGTATTTCCCTTCAGGGATCAATAAAGTATTTTGAACCGAACTGAACTCGACTGTCTCTTCTCATTCAGCGTCACCATTATGCATTTCACTAAAAACACCACAGTCATCTTTAGCTCCTCCAATGTTTACCTCGTCATTGCCAAGGCCTTTTAATTCTTGTGATCTTTTCGTTGCTTTTCTTGGTAGCTAGCATTAGCACACTTAGCTTACACTCCCCGTTGGGGTCATTGTAAAACTGAATTCTTTTGTTGCCCCTGCTGTCCCATAGGAAAGAAAATCCATCGTGCGATGATTACACATAAACAAGAGTTTATTTTTCTCTCACTTTTCTCTGACATTTTTACGTTAAGTCTGTCAATCAAACACAAAACTGTTGTAGTAAATGTTTAATAGGAGATGCTGATATTTAAAGGTCTTGGGGACTCTGCTTTGCAATAACTTTGCATTCATTGTGGTGAATGAGTGGTGTCTAGGTCCATTTATTGTTTGCGTCACTGTAATTACAATATCAACCACTAGAGGCCAGTATGGGCTCTTTCCTGCAGCGCTGCAGCTTATGGAGTTTCCTTTAGGTTATTTTCTATATGTAGCTCAGATATCACAACGGAACAAATAAAGTTCCTCCTTCAACATTGGGAAATACAACAGGACAACGAGCTAAAACACATCAGCATTTCAACAACAGGAATGACTCAAAATGTAGACCATCATTACTGGTCAACAGCTGAGAACACCAGAACAGTTTTTTTTTTAATTTTTTTTTATAAATTAAAAAGGTAACAAGTGAGCTTCCAGAAGTTAATAACGCACATTTCATTCCATGACTTCTTTTTTAACCTCCCCCTGATGCTGTAATTTCAGAATACAATGAAACAGTAAAGTGCCTCATTTTCAACAAAAGAAGTGGAAAATTGGGCTTTATTTTTTTTAAAGTAATGGCACAGTGAAAAAAAATACGCCTTGTCAGATTGTACAATCAGTGCTCAGTGTAAATGAGTTCACCCCCTTTGAAAAGTAACGTTTTATACAGTATCTCAATGAAAACAATTTCCAAAATGTTGACAAGACAAAGTTTAACATATTTAACTTATAATGTAAAAGTAAGGTAAAAAACATGAGTCCAGTGGTGGCATGCTTTGCATTACACTTGGTGATGTATGGCTGGAGACTCATTCCATGAAGTTCTCTACACACTGTTCTTGAGCTACTCTGAAGGCCACATGAAGTTTGGAGCTCGTAGCGTTTGACTGCAGAAAGTTGGCGACCTCTGCACGCTATGACCTCAGCATCTGCTGACCCTGCTCCGTCAGTTCATGCGGCCAACCACTTGGCTGACTTGCTGTCATTCCCAGTCACTTTCACTTTGTTCTAATCCCACTGACAGTTGACTGGAATATTTAGGAGCGAGGAAATTTCACCACTAGACTTGTTGCACAGGTGGCATCCTATCCCAGTATCACACTGGAATTCACTGAGCTCCTGAGAGTGACCCATCACAATTGTTTGTAGAAACAGTCTGCATGTCTGGGTGCAATGGAACACCTGATTTCAATTATCTGATTGGGTGAGTAGGTACTTTTGGCAATATAGCGTACATGGCTAGGTACTACTTTGGAGGTAATGAAATGCACGGACACATGTTCTGATATATTTCAAGAACAAGAAGTTTTATTGATGACGGGCCAGAACATCTACACTGGAGGAATACCTTCAGACGGTTAGACTCTCTTATTTACATAACATTTCCACGAAGTCATACAAATACTCGGTAGGCTCCATGTCAATGTATAGATATAATACATCAAACAAAAACAGGAGATTTAATGTTTTATAAAGCAATTATCACAGTAAATCTACAAATGTAAATGGATGATAGAAAACAAATAACCAATTGCTGACTACCGCAAAAAAAAAGGTCCTAATTCAAAATCTGTACAAGCAAGTCCAAATCCCATCATACTCTGAGGGACTGCAACTCTTCCATGTTTCCGTCCTCGCGAGTTCTCCGAAGCAGACGTAGTTGTTGATCATTCTTTCGAAGGCAATGATGAGATAACAGTTTGTCTAGAAAACCTCATTTTTGTTGTTTAATGCTGACAAAAAAAGAGAAGTGTGGTACATGAGGAAGACAGTTTTTTCTTTTCTTTTTAAAACTTCTCTTGCTTTTCTTTCGGTTGGTTCTTACTTTATGTGGACAATTTTATCATCTGTTTTCAACCGTTTGCGTCTGGGCTGTATGAAGTCCTCGTCAGAGTCGTCCGTCTCGTACTCCTTTTCTTTGTCGTCCGTCGACTCGGGTTCCGGCGTGTCGGGGAAACTCTGGCCCGGGAAGGTCTCCAGCAACTTCTCCTCAAAGTACAGACTCACTGCCTTGCCAGATATCGCCATCTCTGATCCCACCTGCCAGAGGAGGAAGATGTCAGAGAAGAAGGAGGGTGGCAGGAGTGATACAGAGGAGGAAGAGCCATGAGGGTACCGTTGAGTGGGAGGGATGAGTTGAGGCAGGAAGGAGGAAGAGGAGAATGAGGAGACAAATTAGATTTGGTTAAAACTCCTGGTGGCAAGGCGGCACCAGCTCAACCTTGCTGTACAGAGCAGAAATATCCTGCCTTCCTGTCCCACTGTAGCTCCATGAAGCATTTCCGCATTTCACTTCAAATTTCAAGAGTCAAAAGACTTTTCCAAAACACTTTGCTAACCCCAAGTGACCAGGGACTCATTAACAAGGTTAGCTGTGTATAATCTCACAGCCAGAATGCTGAAAATTAAATGAGAAACAAGCCTTCATCCCTGGAGTTTATTCATATCATGAGTTGGTAAAGCCTTGATTTCATGAAGATTAGGAAAAAAAAACAAAAACAAAAAACACAAATAAAAGCCCAGCCTGCAGCTCACTTGTTCTTAAAAGATTTTTAACAGATACAAGGATGTGCTAGGCTTTAATACTGAACTAAATTCATGTCTGTAGAGGATAAATGACAGTATGACATGGGAGGTTAAGTGCACCAAGATGATAAATACTTGGTGGTGTCAATTTTCCATTCAGGGGTGATCAACATCAACAGCAGAAAAGGCCACAATATAAATTGAAAAAGCTCTATTCTGAAAATCTGGAGGGTTTTTCTTTTTCCTTTCTGTCTATAAGGTATCCACAATGTTTTCCTGCATATTAACAATATTAAATGTGAAAAAGCTAAACTCCAAGATTCTTTTGTCTCTATCACACCAATGCATCCTGAGTCAGCTGTGGAGTAGCGTACCGTGACACAAACGATGCATTCTCATCTTACACTTTTATCAAGTTACCTTCATATTTCAAAAGGACTCATTCAGGAACACGACAAATTTACTTTAAAGAGATGACGATGAAATGGTTGAAACGCTGTCCAAAGTGTTTACAGATTTTGTTCGAGCCATCGGCTGTTCTGCAGCTGCTCCATGAAGACCAGCAGGATGCTGACTCAGTCACCACTGCTGACTATTTCATGTAGCTCCACTGGTTAACGCCTCTCGATTCACAGGCGGGATCAGCACTGCTGTGAAAGAGCTGGACATATTTTGATATGACCAGCTCCTGCTCCCAGTCCCATGAGCAGTTTGGATCAAGACTTAGGACTGAACAGACAAGTGACAAGATCAGCCAGTCAAATTCAGACTGAAGAAGAGGCTAAATGACCCTAAATATCCATTTAGCTAGCCTAGAAATCTAGACGTGTTTCCAGTAAATTTACATTTTCTCAGCAGGTCCCTCTGGTTATCCTCTGTTGGAGCTCATTAAAAGTGCCCATAAATCCTGGGGAGCCAATCAGATCAGTCTATCCTTGTAGAGCACCTCAGAGGGCTTAATGCAATGATGAGAGCGTCGGAGACGTCGTCTGGAGTGTTGTTAGCTTCTAAAATGGACAAGACTCTGAGGCTGAAAGGTTTACCAGTTCAATCTCATACGAGAGGAGAGCACACACTGAACGCACCAAAAAAACTACAAAAATGGAGGAAAGAGAGATTCAACCAGTCCCAACTTTATTGAAGGCAAAGATTGAGTTTTTACCGAATACCCGGGAAGGCCGAGCTTGACATGAGCTTCACGCTGTGCAAAGATGACAAAATGAGGATTAAGCACTTTGGGAACACCACAAATGCGCAGGGTTCACATTACCAGGTATCACCTGGAGTTCAGGGACATGGAGCAGAGTCAGCGACCAGCAGCAGACTGCAATGCTTCACCAAACTCTCTGCAAACCCCGAGCAGGCAAAAAAAAATAAAAAAATAAAAAAATAAAATAAAAATAAAATAAAAAAATTAAAAAAGAGAAAGAAAAGAAAAGAAAATAACCATGTCTATTGCCTGTTTCATTATCAAAGACTTACAAAATTACAGTGGAGAAGGAGGGGTTCATCTGGATGTTGCAGACAGTGGAGCCAAGGAACACCATACATCAAATGGTTTTGAATTGAAAATTGATTTTAAATCAAATCAGCGGTGCAAAACTCAGGATTGAATCAAATCATGAGAGAGTAAACAATTTCCACCCCTACTGAATAGGTCGCCTTGTTCGTCGCTCTTATTGGTTGTAGCTAAGCAACTGTGTGAAGAGAAGAAAACCAGCTGTTGGTCCCGCCTCCTGGAGGAGGAGGAACGATGCCCTGTTTTCAGACCCTACATCTGTCTGGACGTGGGTCTGATCTATCAGGCTACCCTTTAGCATCAATGAGTCTGAACGTTAATTCAGTGTCCATTTAATGGTATTAAATTGACATTTAAATGTCTGTCTGAACAGTCATATTTTGTTGATCAGTGTTGAATAAGCAGGTTTGATGTCTTTCTGCTACCAACCATCCCCCCCAAAAGTATGGTGTCAATGCAATGGCAAATATACTGAAACGAAAAATCCAAAGTCAAAAAAGCAAAACCTAGAATATGTAACCAAGAAATCAAACTGAACAAATAACCTCTGATGTTATACTTTCTAGAATTGCTGATCACTTCTGCTTCTTGATGTCTCAGTTATTCCTTTTACTCGCTTTCAGCAAAGTGGTCTTCCATGCGTTACATTCTTGAGCAACAATCTTTAGAACAGAAAAGTGAAAGAAGAGCTAAACAACAGCAGTCCAGCAGCAGTTAACAGATCTAGAAATCGAATCACAGACTTTGATTTCTTGGTTTACAGATTCTGGTTCCTGGTTCAAAGATTTTGGATTCTAATTCTCAATAAATATGATGAAATGCCATAAGTAAACAATTACTCGATAAGATTCAAATGAATCTCTATATCGAAAAGAAAAAAAACAAAAAAAACAAACATTTAATGGAAATAAGAACTTAAATTAGCAGTTGAAACACACAGAAATTAATTATAAAAATCCATTCTTGAAAGCAAATCGCCAACTTTGTGAAAGATGGTTCAAACTAAAAATCACTTTCCACCCACAATTTATTTGCAGTTTGAAACTCCTTGATTGCCAACCTTGATGCTTCACATGATTTTTTTTTTTTACACTAAGAAGTGAGAAAACATTTCTTGGAGCCTCAGTGGGAGGTAACAGGACATCTGTGCTCTTCTTTTAAACGACTTACCTGCGTATTAATCTCTTTCTCCTCATCATAAACCTGGATTATTCGTGACATCTAAAAAGGGGCAATAACATTACAACAAAGACAGTGAAGCAGCAAGGGGGAAGAGAAGAGTTCACAGCACAAGCAGATTATAAAATAACAGGTAGGATCCATCTATCGTTTTTTTTATCATCAGTGATTGAATATAAAGTGTGTATCATCAGGTCACTACAGCAGAAATTAACAGCAAGTACAGGTTATAAAGTCTACAAAGATTGTGATATAGTTCACAGACAGTCTGTTTAAATAATGTTTCATTTAAAAGAGGTTTGATATCTTTTAAAGCTTTGTTGGTTAAAAATAAACACTACAGTTAAAGACTGACTCAGTCATGTTACTGTGACTGAAAATAATTTCTGAAGCAAGTACTCTCAGAAACCGTCATTTACATTATCAAATGATTTCAACGGTACAACCATATTTAGCAGGGATTAGTCATTTTACTGCTGCATCCAGATAATGGGATGTTACTGTGGTTCTGATTAAGAATCTTGTACCTTGTCTATTCAAGGGTGTCCAGGTTGTGGAATTAATTAAAGGGCTTGGATTTATTAACCTATTAAAACGCACCATAAATTTGTTGTCATTAGCGGCCCCCACGTCACGCTGCATGAAATGAGGATTTTACTTGCTGTTAATTTTGGAAACAGAATAAAAACAGAGTGAGGCTGTGCTGTAAGAGCCTTCAATCACCGACCGCGTACGGAAGAGACATTCCTGAGTTTCAGACATGATTCACATTTGGATACTGGAAAGTACACGACATCAGCATTTAAAGTGTACCTTTTGGCAAAAACCATCTTGGTAACAGACCAAGTGCAAATGTACATATCTGCTCCAGTGCAGATACTGTGAGTAGTCCCAGTGCAGGGAAGCAACCAGAACAAATGTCATCAGTCACACTTCAAAGTTCATTATTGCCTTAAAGAAGACGTGAATTATTTACAACATATATATGTATATAAAGTGACCATTTCCATCCATTAACACACAAACTTGTGGTTGATCATTGTGATGCAAACAGTGTTAACAAGGTTCCTGCAGTGAGTCTGAAGAGAACACAGGGATGCCTTTTACCCCCCACCCCCACCCCCCCGTCGGTGTTAGTGTATGAAACAAAGCACACAGCTGTCTTTAAGCACCGCTGTCAACTTCATTTTCAGATATGTCATCTTCAAAGCTAGGTTAGACCAATATAATTCATGAAAAAATATGATGTACAGCTTCCCAAAAAGTTGGAACACTTTGCAAAAATGTAAAACAGAATGTTAATGATTGGCATCTCATAAGCCCTTGTTTTATTCACAGGCGAGACACAGCTAACACGAGGTTGAAACCAGTGGAACCAGTCATGGAAACACATTTTCTGGTGCACTTCACAAAATAGATGCCGTCACGAAGAAAGAACATGATTAGAAATATTGAAGCAACATCTCAACATCAACCAGGAAGTTACATCTGGAAGCTGCTTGGATGCAAACAGGTCCTCCAAATGGACAATGACCCCTAAACATACCACCAAAATCATTGTGTCTATTTTTATATGTAAACTTCTGGTTTCAATTGTATACAAATAAGTTAAGTAGAAACACCATTAGTTTCCTTTTTCAAAAATCTTCCAATTTCATTACAATTTAGATTCAATTCTCAAATTCTTTTGAATTCCCTTTAACATAATTTTTTTAATTTTGTGCTCTTTTCCAGTTACAAATTTTATGTTTTCAGATTCAGAACATCACGACGAGGCTGAGAACTTTCCTCAATCATGTTGCCTTCAGGGAACGTAGGTACTGAGATGTACGAAACAACTCTTTCTTAACGCCATTTTCACTTGACTGACAGTGAGAAAACTGACTCGCGTGAAGTTCCATTTAGCAAGTCGTACGTAGCTCCAGTCTCGGTATAAAGCCATAAGCTTTGTCTGATTTTGCTGTTCAACAACTACGATTAATGCTTTGAAACCTACCACTTCAACATATGGAATAGGAACCTCAAAAGCCAGAAACTTTGTGGAAAAATGTGATTTGTTTCCCAGGGACAACCTTCCGAGAAGTGAGAAATATCATCCCTTTTTGAATGGATACTGTGGGCCAGAGCCAGAAGCTTTGACATTTGCAAATCATTACGTTCTGTTTTTTTATTTACATTTTACAGTGTCCCAGCATTTTATTATTATTTATTATAATTATTGAGGTTGTACAACTCTCATCTTCTATTGTTTGAAATAATGTTTTGAATTAGCGATTGGCAATTCAAATTTCAAAACTATACCAGTCTAACTGCGTCTGCATGCACACAGAAGAAGGTGCCATTCCCTTAAAGCAGGCGGAAAACTCATGCTGCTCACCTCGTTGTACTTTGCACAGTTTTTGAAGATAAGGCGCATGTCAGACACAAACTCTTGGAGGGACTTGTAGTAATGGAGGCTCCGTAACTGGAGCTTCTTCTTTACTTTCTTCAGGTCCATGGGCTGCTTAATAATCTTGTAGTAGTTGGGCACCTAGATTGAATAAAAGTGGGTAAACGTTACATCTCTAATTGTTTCAGATGAAAAGGTTTTCCTTTTCCTTTAAAATATGAAGCACAGTCAAGTGCAGCTACAGTTTCAGAATTGAAGTTAAGGTTTTAGGATGTGTGAGAATAATTTGCTATTTCTTTGTGTATGCATAGAAATATATATAGGCAAGAACAAATAAAGGCTTCATCTTTTTATAGAAATAGTACTACTTTAAGATACCTTTACTAAGGTTTGGTTATTTTGCTATATGGTAGCGTGTATATTAGTCAAACAGTAAATATATTAATCTTGCTGTTCATTCAAACCAAAGTGCTGCAAGTAGAAATGGCTCTTTTCCACAGAAACTGACTAATTCATCTGGACTGAAATTCCTGCAAAACGGAGAAAAATTCCATTTTAAACCCTCCTGGAAGGGAACGCCCTATGGCTCATTTTCAGACCCACCTCTTCACAGATGTGGTCTGGTCCATGAGGCTAGCTCTTTATTGCTTTGTCTAAACAGATCTAAAGTGATAAATGATCCTAGAAAGAAGAACTGATCAGTTAGTGATGCTAGAACACGCCCTCGTAAAAAATTAGCTGGTAATCGTTCGTTAGTGTTGGGAATTTCTTACAGTGAAGGGCTGTCAGCATTTGTGATGAGAAAATCTCAAGCATTTTATTTATTATCTTATATTTTAACATTAAATAATTCATTTTACTTTAATCTTTCTACTCTAGTTAGTTTATGTCAGTATTTCTATGTACCTCATTTGAGGTCACTTTTAGTTTTTACTCCAGTATTTATTTATTTATTTGCACATTAAAAAAATAGCAACATAGTAGCAAACAAGTAGTTTATGAAAATGAGCTGTGCAGGTGAGATTTAGAAAACCCCAAGGGGTTTATAAAATTAACCTCACCTCATTAACAAAACACACAAAAAAATTATAACAAAAAACAAAGATAAATAATACAACAAGGGATATGCAAAATTAATTCAAAGAAACAAGTAAAGTTGAAAA
>JBAMYA010000022.1:400519-423980 GCA_037176975.1 Arrhamphus sclerolepis | reverse complement strand
TTTATCATAAACATGAATCCATAACTTGACTTGTCACTATTTAAAACTTTGGTTGATTTAAGAGAGAAAAGAGGCCTCTTTTGAATAAAGATATGCATAGGATATTTTTGTGGAATAAATGAATTTGCATATTCTTTGTTCAGAGTGTTATAATTTCTTCCAAGACTAATAGTGCATCCTATGTCTGTACTTTGATGTGGTTTATGTATGTGCATAAATATCCATCCACAGTTATATCTATAAAAAAAGAAAGAGAAAAAAATACTCTGTATCTCAGGCCAAATATAGGATATTAAAGATGCTGAAAATCTGCATCTTTTCCTGTGAGCTTGGTGTCTGGGCTGTTTTTCTGATGAAAATTACTTTTTCTTTTCAAATTCTTATTAAGCAATAGCAAAATCTGCAAAATATTGGTCAAAGGGCACACCTATTAACAAGATGTGCAAAAATACAACAGAAATCCAACGTGCAGTATTGAGATATTTTCAAATGATACATATTAAGATGCGTGCAATTAGGAAAAAACATTAATTTATAAGAAAACTCTATATAATTGTATAAGAAACTTAATAAGAAAAGGAAAATAATAATTGTTGGCATAAACTGAAAATCAAAAAAATATATTCTTTTATGGTTCTCAGAGCAAAAGGATTGTAGAAAAAGCGGAAAATGTAATAGCTCTAATCATCATTCAGTTGACCTGAATTACATCAACAACAGGCATAACGTTGCAAGTACTCATTAAGGACGAAGTATATAACTGACCCTCCACAGCAATGTGAATTGTGAAAGAGCTTCATACATATGTTGCCTTCCATGACTTTCGGATATATTCACCTCAGGACTTCATGTATAACTACAACGAAGTTATGTCTTACTGTGTGTTACTGTGTGTTTTGTTTTAAGAACCAACATCAGTGTCCTATTAAATCCTGACACTTATTTTGTTAAGAGTCCGTTGTAAAGAGAACAGAATATGCTCAGAAAGTGGCGTTTTGTACTCTGGACTCCCTGATGACCGAGCTGTGAGGGTGCACGCGAACGCACCGCCAGTGACGTTCACCCCTACGTGTCTCTACATAGCAGGCGCGGCTTCGCTTTACACTTCAGACAAAGTGAAGCACAGTCATCGGAGAGTACTTTAAAGTACATATTAATATCCAGCGAGGAAGATGTCCGTCGTTTGCCTGGGTCGAAATGTCTTGGCTTTTAGGAACTCCGGAATGATGGTGGTAAGTTAAAATAATAATAATAATAACAGCCGTTATTATCCGTAGTATTGGCTCAGAGTGGCCACATCACATGCTGATACAGCTCTCTTGTTTCAGAAACTCTTGAGCTTATGACTTATTACAGAATAACAAAACCGGTCCACTTTATATGTGTGCTGCAAAATATTATAACAAACCAAGAAAGTTACTATAGACTGAGCTGCTGGGTAGCTTCATTACTCCTTTAAACTGAAACTTAAATCTGCTTTTTCTTTCAGTAGAGGATACATCTGCATCTATCTGTGGCTCAACTAAGCAGAACTACTTAAATGAGTGTTTTTAAGTTCATCTTTCATTGTCCTTAAAGAGTCAGTTAGGTAATCACAGGACTGCTGTGATGTAACACATCCCTGTCAGTTCATGCAATCTGACACCAGGGGGAGACTCAACACCCTGTTATGGAACAGGTGTCACGAACTAGGCACGTCAAACATAGAGATATAAAGATATATACTTATATATAGTCTTGCACTGAAATGTTTTTTCTTTCTTGTGTGGTGTAAGTTTATCAATGCACTTCAACATGAAGTAAAAATTATTTTGACCCATGTAACATAAGTAGTTGTACATTTTCAAGAGATGACATAATCCTCATTTTAGTCTTGGTTAATATAAGTAACACAGAGGTCACATTCTGATGTTTTCCTTTCTATTTGCTATTATTTAATTCTTTCACATCTGAAAGAATCTGTTTTACTTAGATAATTTAAAAAAAAATGTTTTTTTTCCCCAAAGATAGTCATTCATGGATACATAATGCCTTCTCTTGTTCGTTCCTTGTGATACAGATGGTGCGGTATGCTCAGACGGCAGCTGCTCCGGCTCCTGAACCCAGGATCAAGAAGTTCCAAGTTTACCGCTGGGACCCTGATACAGCAGGAGACAAACCCCGAATGCAGACATATGAAATTGATCTCAACACGTAAGTCAATACCGGACCAACAAAACGAACGTTAGTGAGCAGAATTTTGTTTGTATTTTCACAAATTAACTCACAATCTCACGTCTATCTGACATACAGTTGTGGTCCAATGGTTCTGGATGCCCTCATCAAGATCAAGAATGAAATTGATCCCACACTCACATTCAGACGTTCTTGCCGTGAGGGTGAGTTACGCAATTATTAATGCAAAAGAATTCCCACTTAGATCATTAATACAACTCCAATTCCAAAAAAGTTGGACACTGTGTGAAAAAAAAGTGAATAAAAAGAGATTGTAATAATTTGCAAATCTAATAAACCCACATTTTACTCCCAATAGGACAGAAATGAACATATCAGATGCTGAAACTGAGACATTTCACCATTTCAGTCCACTGACTTTGGTAGCAGCAACACATTTTCTCAACAGTCCTGGGCCTTTGTTTTTGGATTTTTCATTTTGTGATGCACTGAGGGTGTTTCTTTGGTAAAAGGTCTGGACTGCAGGCAGGTCAGTTCTGCACCAGGACTCTTCTCCTGTGAAGCCATGCTGCTGTTATGGATGCAGTATGTGGTTTAGCATTGTCTTGCTGGAATATGCAAGGCCTTCCCTCAAAGAGACATCTGGATGGAAGCAGATGTTGCTTCAAAATCTTTATGATGGGGCCTTTACAGATGTGTAAGCTGACCACACCACAGACACTAAGGCCATGTTGACAAGCTGAATGGTTCTTCTTCTCCTTCGCCAGTTTCCAAGAAGAATTTTCAAATTTTGACCAGTTTGGTCACAGAACAGTCTTCCATTAAACCAGTGAGGGTCTGAAGATCACGCACGTCCCGTTTGACCTTCAGCCTTGTCTCCGAACATTTGTCAGAAACTGTTCTCCAGTTTTTAGATGCATTTTGTCTTCAAACCTCTGCCCATCTTTACATCTGAGCAGATCTGCTTCTATGAAATGCTCGTTTCATATCCAGTCATGTTAGTTGCCAATTAACCTCATTAGTTGTCAGATGCTCCTCCATTTGTTGTGTTTTTTTTTTTTTATTTGTGCCAATTACATTTCCACCCTTTTGTTTCCCCTGTTTCAACTTTTCTTCAAAATGTTTTATTGGGAAGAAATCATGGGTTTATGAGATTTGCCAGTTGTTGTGTTCTCTCTTTTTTGGATTTCAGTCATCTTTTTTATTTGTACATTTCTTCAGGTATTTGCGGCTCATGTGCCATGAACATAAACGGAGGAAACACGCTAGCATGCCTCAACAAAATTGACACCAACATTAGCAAGCCCACCAAAATCTACCCGCTGCCACACATGTACGTCGTCAAGGATTTGGTGCCTGTAAGTACTGCAGAGGCCACGCAAAAACTTGCATCAGCACAAGAGGATGTGAGCAAAATACATGGAAACAGCATGTGTGCGCTTGTACATAAGGTATATAAACATCTGCATTTCTGTCATTATTTAACCAGGATATGAGCAACTTCTATGCACAGTACAAGTCCATTGAGCCGTACCTCAAAAAGAAGGATGGAGCACAGGAGGGGAAGGAGCAGTATTTCCAGTCTGTGGAGGACAGGCAGAAACTGGTAAATGAACCCAATAAAGTTCTCCAGCTCTTTTCGAATGAAGTGGTCGACATGATTAAAAAAGAAGGTTCAACACAGCGTCACACGCGACTGAGAACTTCATCGCTTGTACAATAGATTCTGTTTTGACAGCATCACATCAGCCTTGTATTAATATTCCTTATGTTATTTTATGGAATTACACTTAAAGTGGCAGCATTCTGTGTTTTCCGTGGGGTCGTGGAAGGCCACAGAGACAGAATTAAGCTGATGTTTGTCGGTTTTAACTCAACAGGACGGTCTGTACGAGTGCATCCTCTGTGCTTGCTGCAGCACCAGCTGTCCCAGCTACTGGTGGAACGGAGACAAATACCTGGGACCTGCTGTCCTCATGCAGGTGGGTGAAGACATCGTCAGAACATCTGTAACATTCTGTATAATTGTTCAAATTTATATCCCAGTTATTAAAAAAAACAAATGACAAAATAATTCATAACAGACCTTAAGATAATTGAAAAAACAAGAAAAACATTTGATCAGGAGACAAATGTGGAACAGACTAAGTTTTAGCCAATTCAGGACATCTTTGTCAGCTTTACCTGCATTTTTATGAGTTTTATAAGTTTAAAAATAACATCTGAGTTTGTATGTAATCATTAACTAATGGAGACTGATGACAGTCAGCATTTTCTTTGAGCTGAGGTCGTATTTTTCAAGCTGTGAGCTACCCTGCCAGCTACACATGACACAAATTTAGACACAGGTAGAGATCTATCGAAGGCAGTGAGTGTATTTCCAGATTTCAAAAACACTTAAATAGTGTTTTTTTTGTTTTGTTTTTTTTCCACAGGCCTACCGGTGGATGATTGACTCCCGAGATGAGTTCACTGAGGAACGTTTGTCTAGACTTCAGGACCCCTTCTCTCTTTACCGCTGCCACACGATCATGAACTGCACTAAGACGTGCCCCAAGGTACGTTAAATCCATCCACTGGCACACGTGCACATTTCATTGACATTTTCAGCGTCTCACAGTCTTGTCTGGCAAACTGCTCTACAGGGTCTCAACCCAGGAAAGGCCATCGCAGAGATCAAGAAAATGATGGCGACGTACAAAGAGAAGAAAGCAGCAGCTACATGAACAACTGGAAATGGAAATGGCTCACGGTCCATTTCTGACACCTCAAACAGTTAGAAAGAGGACGTGAGCCAGCCTCAACCTCTTTGCTACATTAGCACTTTCTATGATTTTGGTGTGTGTGTGTGTGTGCGTGTGTATGTGAAGGGAATGGAAGACTGAAAGTTGTGAGTGAAGTAGAAACAAAGAAAAAACTGTCAAGCAAAATATATATTGTGCTGCAACATGGTGGACCACAGTTGTGCTGTTTGTCTGCAGAGCTTAAGCATCAGCCTTACAAGACATTGTAATCATTCGGGTTTCATTAAGTTATGTATTAAATATCATTCATATTATAATAATATCATTAATTTAATATCTGTGGAGCTCTGTATGGAGATCACGTGGATATGGTTTAATTAAAGAATAAACTGCTCTTGTTGTCTGCTGTCTCAAGTTATGTAGCAATAAATATAATTGTCTTGTGACAAAACAACAGCGAAAACAGTCGAGCAATGTAAAGGAAAAACAGGGGGCATTGTATTCACCAAGATAAATAATGAGCAACAAGAGTTTTTAGATGAAAAAACAAAAGCAGCATTAACAATTCTGCAACCATCTTGGAGCCAACCTCTGCTTCGTTGTCATTGGTATGTTCTCTACCGGTGGAAATGGCTGTAACTGGGAAGGTACCAGACCTGTTTCATGAAAGTGAAGAGGTCACTAAAAGGTAGCCTGAAGGTATTTTTTTCACATAGGTTTGGGTTGGAGATGTTGGAAAGTTAGGAGTCATTTAAGAGTCAGTAAGATTCTGAAAACAAAAACTACAACCACTAGAGCTGCCTCTGAAGCTACAAATCAAAAACAAATGACCCTGAAACCCTGAAACACCCTTTTTCAGGTTTAGCTGAGGAGTCAACAGTCGAATGACTTTGTTTGGGTCACACACACAATGACCGGGTGGTATTTTTCAGGTCTTGTCACTTCCACAAGTGATTAATATATATACAATTGTTTACTATCGGTGTGTAAGGAGAACTTCAGGTAATTTCGAAATAAAAGTTTCAGAAAAATATCCACTTTTTTATTTTATTTGCACTTTTCCAAACAGTGCACATTCAAGTGAGCAATTTGTCCCTTGCATGTTTAAAATTGTTTATTTATTAATTTATTTAATTATTAATAATTATATTCATGATAATGTCTACTTTAAAATGTCACCCTGCAATAGGGCTGGGCAATAATCTAAAATTGATCGAAACCAACATTCAGAACCTATAACCCTCATAAACTTGCCCATTTTAATCATTTAAACTATTTAATTTCTTTGAAATATCCATTTACATACCATATGTAGTTAATCTGTGTGTTTCCCTTAACTTATTTTAAAACAAAGATATGCGCTCTTTTATTTGAAAAATATCCCAGCTTTAATATCTGAGTTGAACATATCTGAGGCACAAAAAAAAAGCCTTGTCAGTGACCTATGAGTGCATAAAAATAAAACAATAAAATAAATATATAATCTGAGTAATTTGTTGAATTAATGGTGATATTGATTGGTTATAGCCCAGCCTTACCCTGTAACATGGATAGAATGCGGGCCAATAAACGTGTTGAAATGTTAATGCATTAAAATAATTGCGGGTTAAATTTTAAGGAGAAAATCATCCATTAATCTGTGGTCAACACTGAAACCCCTCCAGGTCAGGACAGTTAACGGGGGCGGAGGGATCATAGCCGTTTATCTGTCACGCGTGACAATTTTGGACGATTAGACTTGCCGTAGAAACGTGAAGCTGCAGTTGCTTCTTGTTTTGAAAGCAGATTTTCTGCTCGTTAGTGGTTAAAAGAAAGGCTGCTATCTACCAGAAACTTTAATGTGGAGGACCCTGTGACCAGAAAATGGACTGGCGTGGTGAGTGTTTTTGAACTCTTTTTCTTTTTCAGTCACCGTTTCTTCCTCAGAGCAGGTTTTAAACTGCGGGTTGGATAACCGTTAGCTACTGCTGTCAGCCCGGTCGATCAACTGAGATCTGCTCTCCAAGAAAATCTAAAACACTTAAAATAAAATAAAAAAGAACAAAATAAAATAAAATATCGGAATATTTTCATACCCGGTGCTAGATATCTAGATGTGGCAGGAATCGGGTTGGGGAAAAAAGGTTCGTTAAGACCTAATTTACAGCTTAATTGTCGTGATCAGACTTGGCGATCACTTCTTGTCATTGAATTTGACAGAATTACAAAAATAAATTAATTTCCCCAATTATGATCCGTAGTCTTGCAAATGACTACACAACTGACAATATACACACAGACACTGTAAGGGCGTTCACAGACTTTTTTTTTTTTTTTGCGGGGGGGGGCAATAACATAGAAAAAACTCCAACTTTGGTTTATAATCATAACATTTTGTTGTGAAATAACAAAGTTCACCAAAATCTAAGCTTTTCCATCTAAAATTGCAATTTTGTTTGTTGTTGTAAAATATAAGTGCAAAATTGCAAATTTCTGACATAAAATTATGACTTTATATCCTAGAAATCACAATTTTTTAGCTGGAAAAATGCAAATTTGGCCATATCCCAACTTCGTCATTAAACGTAAAAACAATTTTGCCATTAAAATTCTGAAGTTGGCAAGACCACAACTTTTTATCGGCAAATCAGGACATTTAGAAAATTGCAACTTTTTGACAAATATTCACAACTTTTCCATTTTTTGCACATTTTTATTGTAAAAAAATTTTACGGTGAGAGTGCAGCTCTCAAAGAAATATGACTTTTTCAATAAATTAAAATTAATATTGTCACTTTTTGTCCTAAAATAATACACTTTTTCAAAATTGCATTTTTTTGGTACAAAACAAATGCAAAATGTCCTTGTTAGAGCCATTAAGAATTAGTTTGCAATTATTCCAGTAGGTGTCCCTATAGAGCTAATTGAGGGCACTGTAGGAACTGTCTTATCAGGGGACAGGTGGTGCTTGACGGAGGGAGCAAACATGTTTTTGACCGCTTTCCTGTCGCTGTTACTTCACTATCTTGTATGAGTTCTACTACTCTTCTGCTACTCACTTTTTCGTTCACTCATCACAATTAATAGAAGATTAATAGAGTAAGTGACACGGCGTGCGCGTCAGTGCCCGTGAAGCAGCCCCTCAGTGGTTTTAAGTGTAGACTTAGCCGCTACAGTCCTGAACTCACAATGTTTGTGTTGAAAAATTGCAAATTTTACAATATTGCAGCTTTGTCATAAAAAGCAAATTTGTGTCATTAAAATCTCAAATTTCACAAAATCGCGACAATTTAGCATCAAAGCGTGACATTTTCACATAAAATTAGAACATTTACAAAACTGACTGTGAGGCTAATATTCCCAGTTGTTTCTTGAAAAAAAAAAAATCACACATTTTGCAATCGTTTGAAGGTGTAGTTAATCCCTTCTGGATGTTCTTTGCAGTTTCTTTGGGATTTTCATATAATTAATATTGATATTGTACAAACCAAGAATTATATTCTGATGGAAACTGGTCATATAATCCAGCCCTAGTTTAAACTGTGGAAATATCATTTACCACCAGCCAGTGATATACATGAGATAAAAACGATTCAGATTAGATATCTTGCCTTGACATATCCTGCCAATGAAGAGCAGTGGTATTTGGGTCTGACGATTGTTTTTTGCATCATCAGCTCAGATGACTGTCTTGTGTCTGTCTCATCATTTGTGCAAATACAACATTTCCTCGTTTTGACTCGGCAGAAATTTGGTACGTTGGAGGGTGAAACCGAAAGGCTGGACTTTTTAAGATTTGCTTCACAATTCCCTGAACAACGTGCACCGGAACCTTTAGAGTTGACATTTTCCTTTTAGGAGGAGGCCCTTAAAAGAACAATGTTGATTCATGTCTGGGACTGGACTGGTTTGCAAGACTGCTTTCAGTGGCCTCGAATTCCTGTGGCTGTTGAGACTGTCAGCTTTGGGTGAGGTTTGCGAACTGGCTGCTGGAAATGAGACGTATGAAACTGCTTTACATATTATAATAGCAGATGTGTGTTTTGAGAGGGCACTTGAAATAGTCTGACATGTTTTAAACTATGAAGAATGACAGAAATTTCTTAGTTGGTGGGGTCTGATTGATAAATTTGATACTTTTGGTCGAGACTGGCCTAGTTAAATCACAGCCAGCATAGGATTTTGGGCAAAATAACTCAGAAATCTCATAAACACATAAACACATAAACATCCACATGATTATACAAGAGGCATTTACATGAGCCATAAAGCATTTGCATGAGGTTTCGGCAGGTCTGTGTATGTAGACAGAGCAACAACATGAGATCCAGGACAGCACATGAATGAGGCCTAATTTTAAAATGTATGTATTTTAATTGCATGTAAAACTTCGATGCATTTTAATTACACAGATTTAACATAAACTTAATGTGATGCATAAATGAAACATTTGACTGAGAACGAGTGTATGTATTCAATATACTGAATTGTTCTAAGTATTGGAAACAAATTAGATATATTAATGATAAATACATATATTTATGATGTTTTTAAATCACATTGGGCTTATTTTATATGCAGTTGAAATACATAAATTTTAAAATTATTACTTAATATTTCTGAGTGTACAGTTCATCTAGCCTGAGTTGTGACCTTTACACCAAATATGACTCTTTTTTTTTTTTTAGTTATGACACTAATGTTAAAAAAGAAAAAGAAAAAAAAAGTCAACCCTGGGATTTAATTGGTCGGTCTTTTGGTGGCTTTGATTAATGTCCATACATGTTAAAATGAAAAGAGAAACTTAACTTCTTCTGTGGTCATCTTCTCCAGAAGATTGTTGGTTTGTTGATGTCGGTTTTTTTCTCTCATCTGTCTCACAGTCCGAGACGTGAAAACAAGTAAAAATAAATTTAAAAAGACGCTGATTTTGCTGTCTTTTTAATTTTTTTTTTTTTTTAATAATTCTGAGTTGATATGGCGCTTCTATGGTTGATTTGCTCTCGGAAAGGCAGAGGATTCCTCCAGGCTCGACGGTAAAAGCCGGTTGAACAAGTGTGCGCTCGTGCAGCAGGACTCGTGACTGCGCTCGCGCGAACTGTAAGGTATGCTTCATCGACAGCAGCGCTTAAATATTCAATAACCTTGATTTCTTGAAAATATTTCCAACATACTTACGGATTCCAGCTGACGGTAAGCTAAGTTTGTTTCCAGTGGGTCGCGAAGGCGAAAGGATTTCTTTCGGTATTTTTCACATAATTGAAAGCGGAAGTGAACGTCCACAAAAAAAGAGAGAGAAAGGTTTTTTACGGCACTTTAAACTGCTCTTATCTTCTGTGTTGCTGCATATTAACAAAACTCTGACTTTACAGTGATAGTCATGAGCATAAGAAACAGGCAGTGCTTTATGGACATTTACTATCCTCTGTAGACTTTTAGAGCTTTTAAAAGTTAATGTTTTTCTTTGGGCTCAAAGTGTCACAGAGAAGATGCGTTTACTGACCTCATTAGTTTATTGAGACTTTGATCTTGCATATTTCTGTAGTAATGTTTGCAGTGGCGGTTGTAGTCTGTATCATACCCTGGAAAAGACCCTCATTCAAAGCACCCCCACCCTCCTCTTCCACAAATAATTGTATTATGGCTGGCTAATTAACTGAAACTGACATTCAGAACCAATAATGTGATCCTGCTCATGGCAATTATTTCTCTGTTTCGACTGTTTGACATAAACCTGGTTCTCCTAAAATCCACATTTCCTTTGTTTTGTTCACATTTAAGATGAGATGACTGGTTACCTAACCATGCCACAAAGCGGTCCACCAGTTCTCTGTTCTCAGTCTCGTCCATCAGTGATTCACCCCACAACTAAAAAGTCATCTTGCTATTTCTGCAGATGACAAGACTTGTAATGGAAGTCTGAGGTGTACAGAGTGAAAAGGAATGGTTGGAGTAATGTAGATTTGGCCACACCTTGGTTTTTGTGCCCTCTCTATTAGATTTATGTTGGTTAATTTTTGTTGGGTTTTTGTTTAGCCTCATGGTTACACTCCTTCTCTTGCATTGAGAGCTCCTTGTCAACCAATCAAACGGCGTCAAAATGCCAAATCAATGCCCGATATCAACTCCAGAAATTTTAATTCGCTTCATTTGTCTTTAGCTAGTGAGAGAATGGACCACATCCGACCAACTAACTGCTTTTCAGTCAAATGTTCTGATTTATTTGAGCCCCTAAAAATGATCTGACTTTGGTTAAAATGTTGTTTATCCTCAAACAGTTAATGCCACATTTTTATGCAACATGACACTCAAGGTGAAAGTCTACACTTTGATTTTATTTGGATTGTCTTCTTTCAGATCCATTGTGATTGAGCATAATGCTAAAATCATAAACATTCTGTCATTGTTGAAATACTTATTGATCTGACTGTAACTGCGTCACTACATTCATCACAAAAACTAGAGGATCGTGCTCAGCAGTTGCTGAAAACCACGATCTCCGATCACAAATGCTGTCTTATGTTGGCGCAGCCATCGCTGTGATTATGGAGCTGGCTGTGGTTTCTCTCTGGATCATTCTGGCTGTGACACATCCATTTTTGACGCTTCTGTCACTGACTGGATGTGGTGGATGTGTGTGTATAGTGATGTTTGTTTTCATGGCATTGTAATCGTGGACCGTATTTGCTGAATATGTAAATTGTTTAAGACCTTACTCATAAAAACACATTTTATTAATATAAATGAAGTGGAAATGCGTATTAGGAAAATATGATGCAAATAACTTCTGCTTGCATTGTGGGTCGTCTTCATTAACTAATTTCAAATGCTTGTGTGTGGAGAATGCATTTCAGCCGTTACCACCTGTGATATGTAAGTGCAGTGAAATCTAAAGATCCTTACTTGATGATGCTACCACATTAATCCAAAAAGCAGGGATTAAATCCCAACCCATCTGAACCGAATCCCCACCCCACTTGGCTGCAGTGAAAGATGTCTCTACCTTTTAAATTCCTGCTACTTGTGCTTTGTTCTCCTCTTTTCGCCTCTATCTGTTTCATAGCTAGTGGGTGGGAGGAATCAGGGATGTAGAAATTAGTAATCACATAAGAGGTACAGATCTGTGCTGTGCGTTTTGTTAATATTGACTTTGAAGGTGTGTATTGTGCAAAGGATCTCTCAACAGTTTGTATCCTGTCTTTCAGATAGTGTGGTGGAGCCGCAGAGCGGACTCCCCTCACCCAGTCCTCGAGACCCCCTCCTCAGTCCTGACTTCCACATGGTAAGAGCCTCATTATTGTTTATCTTAACCTGCAAATAGCGTTGACTGTATCAGGAAAAAACAGAAGAAAGAAGTAAAGGTGTAGAGTCTGAGGCTGTAATGGTTGCATGATTTGTACATGTCACATGTTGATGTGCACCAGCTTCTGTGATTTGTTATTGAAGGGCAATTGGTCCTGAATATTTACTTGCTCTGGAAGGTGACAGGGACCAAAAATTAAATGT
Source organism: Arrhamphus sclerolepis (assembly GCA_037176975.1). Classification (NCBI taxonomy): domain Eukaryota; kingdom Metazoa; phylum Chordata; class Actinopteri; order Beloniformes; family Hemiramphidae; genus Arrhamphus; species Arrhamphus sclerolepis. Next base: position 411,576 of record JBAMYA010000022.1, on the reverse strand, counting down.
CAAATTAGTCCTTGGTTGCTTTTTTTTCCTGTTTTCCCACGCAAGTCTGTGATTGGACCTTTTAAAAATAAATAAATGAATAAAACAATGACAGTTTAATATGCGATGTATTGTTATTCATCCAGGGTTCTATTTGCCAATTGTAAGACCTGGCAAAGAACTGAAAGATAATCTACTTTTTTTTTCATGTGACTACGAGTGTGTGACAGGGTTTATGCAAACAAATCTGCTTGAATATGACACTGAGCTGCATCTGAATCTGAATGGCCTGTGTGATTATTTGCTCCATCAGGACATTCAGGGGTATAAGTGGGTGCGGTGGAGAGTATGGCTGTGTCGTCTGGCTGCCCTGCTGTCCTTGGGTCTCCTCCTGATTGTGTTTCACTGGCGCCCACGACTTGCTGTCCTTGCCCGCTGCTGCTCCTGTCCTCTGGCCTTGGCAGATATTCTGCTAATAAGAGTGAGGCAATAAATCCACATGCACAACTCAAACCTACTTTACACCTGGTATTTGAATCTGTGGAATATGTAGACTTTATTTGGACTTTATTAGCGCTGATTCTGGCCTGTTGGTGACTGCAGTTCACCGAATGGTTGACCATAGAGCACGTGTGTATAATTTAAACATGAGGCCTACTTCATTTTGTCTTAGCAACTGCTGTTTGATTCGGTACTGACATCAAAAAGTAGAATAACAGGTGTAGTTAGCGGCCAGGATACTGTAGAGCAGCTGGTTTAAGTCAAAAAGTCATGATGTAGCGTTTGGAAAAGATTTGACAACAAAACGTTGCCAATTTTTGTCAAAACTCATGGTTTTTGTAAAATTTACTCTTTTTTTTATATATCAAATTCATGATTTTAAGATAAAAGGCTGAGAATGTAGAAAAATTTTCAATTTTATGACATTTTATGTCAAAGTGTTGCAAAAAAGTTGATATATTTCAACAAACTCTAATTTTAAGTGAGTGTGAAATTTGGGCTTGTATTATTAAAAAGTCCTGGTTGTTCAAAAAAAAAGTCTCAGTCTTTCAAAATTGGCAATTTTATAATAATTTATTTACAAAAAAAAGTCATCTTTTAAAAAAATACTGATTTTAGTATAGTCTGTTTTATGATTGCAGTTTTTGTAAAATTTGTGATTTTATGCCAAAATTTCACTTTATGAAAAAAAAAGATGATGTATGTACCCTTTACAACTTTTTTGTAATTTTTTTAAATTTGCAATTATACAGGTAATTTTTTTGAATTTTATTATTGTATTTTATTTTATTATAGAAGCCTCAGGAAATCTGACACCACATCAAGTATAGAATAACCGGCCCTTTAGCGGTAACCATGGTGATGATGTGGCCCAGGATGAAACTGAGTTAACACCCCTACCATAGTGGTTTATAATAGAAAACTAAATCAATCTACAGCTAATATAAAAGATGCAGTTAATTTACACTTTCAAGGTATCACTGAAACATTAAAATAATACAAAATCAGAACAGAAAAACGACACACGTGAACTTGGAGTCAATATTTTTTAATAACTGTAATCCGCCCCATATATAGTTACATAATCAACAATTTTATTTTATTTGTAGCCCCTATATCGGTGAGGATAAAAATTTCAAGGCTCATAGTTGGATTTGGATGTGGTCAAAGTACTACAGATGTTCAGAGTGGACAATGAACGAAGGAGAAGGGCACCACCAAGTCCAAAATAAGTTATTTTTAGCTCGAGTTGTGCATCAGCTTGGTATAAACGTATAATAGTTTTGTTTTAACAGACATATTACAGATGCTCTTAGATGAAGTTAGCGTTCTCAGATGTTTTAGTTGTTCCTCCATGGGTGATTGTTAGCTTACATTGATTCAGTCACTGCATCAATTTAGTTCATTTCAATTAAAAGAATAGTTTATTTATCCTGATTGGAAATTCAGCATGATGTGTACAACATGATGTACTTAGTCACGGTCTTCTGATGCATTTACTTACTGGAAAAATTAGATTTATTGCTGCGTGATTGGCCATTTGCTCGTTAGAAGTGTATTGAAGAAATCTGTCTGTCTCATGATCGCATGCTGATGAATCAGAAGATCTTTAGTTAGTAGCCTGCCTTGCCTCACCAATTTCTGGTTACTGCTTACTATCCAGTTCCTTTGCTCTAAATGTGTTTATTTCATCTTTATTATGTTTAAATTTCCTGCACAAATGCCACTTGGCTCACTAGACTACTTGTGTGTCTGTTTCCTGTCAGTCACGTGCTGCATTTCTCATAATGATGGATGTATTTATATGATATTTTCCTTTAGGACAGTTTTGGCCAGCAGCATGTGGTGGAGGTTCTTACAGAGGAGATGGAGGAGGGCAGGTGAGGTTGATCCCAACAAGCATCAAGCTTACATTTACTGAGAGACTTGTTGGAAAAGACGAAAGAAAACTCCATGTAGACTCTGCTTACTTAGTCGTTTCTCTCCAGCTTGGATTTGTTGGGACAACTGGAGGACAATGAATGGAGAGACACAGTCCAGTTGTACCAGGAAGAGGTAAAGACTGTTGTTGTTGTTGTTTTTAACAGAATATGTTGAGTGATGGACTTAGCCTGAACACGTCTTTTACTGTGTTACAGAAAACGTTGCTGCGGTATTACCTCTTCGAAGGACTGCGTTACATTTGGCTGGACAGGAAGGGAGCTTTCTGTCGTGTTAGGTACTGTAACCAATTGGCCTTAACGAGAACTGCCTGATGGTTACTGTCCAAAAACTGTACTGTACATTTCCTTTGTTTCCGTACTCTATGGCACAAGTGAAGTAGAAAGAAGAAAATGCATCAAATCACATTCTTTCAGAAGATGTTGACACACTGGCTGCATCAGAAAGGAGCTCCCTCATCATATTTCCAACTCTCTTTTCTCTGTCTTCAGTGTCCTCAATGAGGATTGGACTTGTAAAGACTTGTATGGCTTACAAAAGGGGCTTAGCCCTCAGGAGCAGAGTCTGAGGTAGGAGGGGATGAAATGAGAGAAGAGATTTTTAATCTGAGAAGAAGCGGCTGGTAAACTGTCACGTGTGATCTTTCAGGAGACGCTTGTTTGGGGTCAACCTCATTGATGTGCCTGTGAAGTCTTACGTGAGGCTGCTGTTTGAGGAAGTGAGTTGAAAAATATCACATATATGTATACATTTGTTTAAAAACGTCTCTAAAACTAATGTTTTGGGGTGTTTTTGTTTCTTTAGGTCCTCAACCCATTTTATGTCTTTCAAATGTTCAGCATCACCCTGTGGATGATTGATGTGTATTATTTTTATGCATTTTGCATATTAATAATCTCCATTATCTCTATCAGTATCTCACTATACGAAACTCGAAAGGTGAGTCTTCAGACGGTTACATTATATTATTTAACTGCTCTTTCAGCCCTGGATATCATATACTAATAATACAGGCTTTGTCCTCACTTTACAGCAAAGCATCACACTTCGAAACATGGCCCAGCTGGTTACAAATGTCACGATACGAAGACACTCAGGAGGTTAGTGTTTTGGAAATGTTCTTAAATATGATTTTTTTTTTTTTTTCTGTCTTATTAAGTTCTGTTTGAATGTTTAATGGCAATTTTGACACAAATCCTGCAGTGAGTTCATAGTGAAAAAACAGAAATAAATACAAAGGCCTTAATGAGAAAGAGTTACTTTTTTCTGTAATAATTAGTAATAAACAAAATATATAAACTGAACTGTCACTGGCTGTACTGATGGTGAAAATGGAGACCAATGAACAACAGAAGTATGTGAGTTAACTAGTTGACCAATATCTCAGTTTACTGTCTCCTTGATTTTGTAAAACATCGGCTTTGCCAACGTCCGTTACAACAGTTTTATCTGATAAGTTAAGAGTTATTATTGACGGATAAAAAAGTACCACAGGCTATGTTAGGATGTACAGCTGTACCGTCTGCAAGAGTTCCTCTCTCGAGGAGGAACTATCATACAGCCTGTGTGGCAGAAACACATAAATAATCTCAATTTATTTGTGTATTTCCTCCTTGCGTCACTTTAACAGCTGTAAAGAAAAAAAAGTGAGACTGAAATTCTCTCTCAACTAACTGGCACACCATTTGCTTTACTGACGCTCTAAAGGGTGTAGAGACGATTGAGACGTTTTGTCACATAATGCTTGGAAAATAGTAAAATAGAAAGGTTAGGCTGATAACAAAAACAGATTATTTTGTGCCAGGGTCTGAAAATATGTAACTTGGTGAGCTGTTCAGATTTGCGTGGTGTTGTTACAAGACAGATCCAGTTCAGAGCAGAATTTTTCACCTTCACCATCTTTACTTCCAGTTATAATCTCCACCACAGCTGCAAGTTTAATGGTGCATTCCCACTCTGGAGGAGTCACCTGTCCATCACAGGGCCACATGTAGATCAACAACCACTCACCAGTTAGAATGACTTGCATGTTTTTGGACCCTTTGAACCGTGTCTGGACTGGTTGAATCCTCTAAAACCCAAATCTGACCACTGACCTCAAAAACTGACGACCAGGTAAACAGACCTGGTTGACAAAAGGGCTTTCTCCGTAAATCCCTCTGTATTTAAACTAAAGCGTGTCACATATTTCATTTATGTCTCAGGAAATCACGTCTGAAGTGACTCCTTTAACATCAAAATCTTCCAGAAAAATCCTAAAACCATAATTTCAAGTTTTCAGTGTTGTAAACCCAGTCCTTTGGCTTTATTGGATTATAAAGTTGTGGCTGTTCTTGTGGCGCTATGATGTTAAATCCAGACCCGTTCACTTGAACGTTTGCTTCATCTTCTCAGAGGAGGAATGTGTGAGTTCAGTGGAGCTGGTTCCTGGCGACTGTGTCATCATCCCTCAGGAAGGTCTGCTGATGCCCTGTGATGCTGCCCTGCTGGCTGGGGAGTGTCTCGTCAATGAGAGCATGCTCACAGGTAATCAAAGGACCTGCATGGCCTGACTGAAGGAATTAATTATGTTTTTTTTTTCCCTCTTAACCTCAACTACAAGATTCCTCTAAGTTTCTTCAGTTATTCGGGTGTCTTGACCACTGAGCTCTTGCAGATTCTTCCAGAACTTTCACATTAGTTTCAGTAAAGGGACGTTTGCCACTTTGTGTAGAAGTTTGAGATTTTACTCAGTGTTTAAATTAAAAAGTTGTTTAGTACAGCAACAACGTCCTCCTCCCTGGACTTTTCACGTACATCTTTGCCGTTCTGTGAGGTTAATTGTCCCAGTAACATAGATGTGATCTCTTCAATTCTCAACTGTTTGTATGCTGCTTCAATCAAATCTCTTGCTTCAGTATTGTTCCACAAATATTATAATAATTTTCTAGTGTGCTTGATACAAATGACACATGCAGAAAAGGTATCTGGATCACAGACGTGCCATTTCAGAGGTTTCTTGTGTTCACATGAAAGTCTGATGCAAGATGTCATCAAATCAGAGATTTACCAAGTCGGATTTGGACAACGTGGTTCACATAGTCTTTGAGTCGAAAATGGGCCATCACAGAGGTCACAAATTATCCAGAGGTTAGTCATGACTATAATTTGGTACTGCCACTTAAGGACATAAAAAGCGAAATGCAAAATATAGCACATAAAAAGCACAGAATCAAGACATATAATAACAATAAAAAATGGAATAAAGGGACTAATCAAATGCTGTCATTGAGCAAATCAAATACATTGGCAAAATCTTTAAGATTTGATTTTAAAAGTAGAGCTGCAGAGCTCTAGGAGTTAATCCCAGATATATGTGCATAAAATGATTTATTTTAACCCGGGACACAAAACAAAACGGAAGATTTGTTTCTTATATGAACCTGTTATTTGTGAAGGCTCTAGCTTTAGTTTTCTCACTCCTGAATAAAGATCTGGTGCACATTTGTTTGTGCTTTTCCTTAAAAGGTGTTGTTTTTGCCATTCATGTGTCCAGGTGAAAGTGTTCCAGTGCTGAAAACTCCGCTTCCAGCAGGAGACGGGACGTACAACTCAGAGTCTGTGCGCAGACACACCCTCTTCTGTGGTACCCAGATCATTCAGGCCAAAGGAGGAAGGCCAGGAGGCAATGGAGCTGTTGCTGTGGTCACAAGTACTGGTTAGTGGATAAACTCGCAGGACGCACAAACACAGAACAGAGGTGACACACATTCCTGCCAATGATGTCACATTGCAGATGTGATGAAAGACTTCTTTTATTTTGTCTGCAGGTTTTTTCACTGCCAAAGGTAACCTGGTAAGCTCCATTCTGTACCCTCAGCCAATCAGCTTCCGATTTTACCAAGATGCTGTCAAGTTCCTGCTTATTCTAGGTTTCATTGGTAAGCTTGAAGAGAAATATATTTACGTGCAAGTTTTTCACATTCAGACCTTTTTCTAATATTACCCTTTCTGCTTCAGCTATTAGTGGATCTATTTACATTTTTGTGGTCCTGTTCAGAAGCAATGTAAGTGCTACGGTGTTAGGACATCATATTTCCTCCATCTTCAACATATAAATTGTAATCGGGTGCTAAGGCTGGATGTTTGTCCAGGTGACCTGGCTGGAGCTGATTATTAGAAGCCTAGATGTAGTGACCATTGCAGTGCCTCCTGCGCTGCCTGCTGCCATCACCACGGGAACCATCTATGCTCAGAGCAGGCTGAAGAGCCGAGGTATCTTCTGCATCAGTCCACCGCGCATCAACGTCTGTGGAAAAGTTTCACTGTTCTGCTTTGACAAGGTGAAATTATGTTCACGAGTTTGTACGTGGAGCAGAGCCGCCGTCTTACATGTCAGCCTGCAGTGTAGTAAGAGGGCATGTGTGTCCCACTCCAGACAGGAACGCTGACAGAGGATGGTCTGGACGTGTGGGGAGTGATGGAAGGGGGGCCTGCTGGTTTCTCAGAGCTGGTCCCAGAGCCAACACTCCTTTCGCCCGGGCCAATGCGTTCTGGCCTGGCGTGCTGTCACACAGTTACACTGTTGCATGGTCAGCCCCTGGGAGACCCCTTGGAGCTCAAGATGATTGAGTCCACTGGCTGGGTATGATACTATAAAATCTATTTACGTTGTTTGATTTTTTTTTTTTTTGATTTTTTAAATTTTTTATAAGAGCTACTTTAACTTGGAATGTGCTATTCAGCGACTTACAGCCAGATGTACTAATTTATTAATCCCATCCAAACACAATAGCATATTGTGGACATTTTTTTTGTCTTTCATACTGAAGAATGATGAATAAACTAGAAAATTACAATTTGTAAACATATGCCATTGCATTTCATCACTGGGTCTGTGATGTCACAAAATGCTGCAAATCTGAACTGCTTGTGTAGGATGTTGTTTTTAAGTTAGGTGGAACACAACAATATGACATCATCTGTTTTGTTTGTTTGTTTTATTAGAAGATATAGTCACTTCAAACACCCAATATATGCTTTTGTGCTTTTCTTTCCACATGTCCCCTTTAAAAACATCTTATTGTTTGTACTTAAAAGAATGTGTATTAATATTCTTCTGAGACGTGTTCCAACACTGGTGCCTCTGTTTTTTCTACTTGCCCAGACTCTCCAGGAGCCGGATGGAGATGGGGATGAGCTAGATGCAGAATTCGGAGGCCACAAAGTTTTGGCTGTCATGAGACCTCCAACCCACCAGGCTCAGGGAACTGTAAATATCCCTTCAATGAATGTGACTTGCTTGTTGGACTTCATGTAGGACTTCATCTTCCTCTTGTAATTTAAATCAACTGTGCCGTAGCCCCTTTTTAGTGGGGAGACATTAGAAGAATTCATTAACAGCAGTTGTAAAGAAGGACAGGAAAAAAACCTCAGCCCATCAGTGGGATTCCATTTTTTTATTAAGTTTTAAAATCCCGTGTCTGCCTGAAGCCATGCCTTTGTTTATTTTTTCACTTTGCTGTCAGTCCACCAGTGAGGCGGTGGCCATCGTTCAGAGGTTTCCGTTCTCCTCGGCCCTGCAGAGGATGAGCGTGGTGACGGTTGCCCAGGGTGGGCGCTCCGCTCTGGCTTTCATCAAAGGCTCCCCCGAGATGGTGGCTAGCCTCTGTCGAGCAGAAACAGGTTTGTTTTCCTGTATGTGTGTTTTGTTTTGTCTATTTTTGTTCTTTGTGATTTGGAATTAAGACATGGCAAGGCATGTTTATTTGCACGGCACATTTCAGCAACAAGGCAACTCTAGGATTGCATTACATTGAAATTAAAATGGCTTAAAGTTAAAAACTGAAATGGTTTAAAAAAAATTCAATTCAATTGAATCAAAGGCATCTATAAACAAATGGGTTTTAACATTGATTTAAAAGAACTGAGGGTTTCAGCGTTCCTGCAGTTTTCTGGGAGTTGGTTGCAGATGTTTGGAGCATGAAAGCTGAATTCTGCCTCTTCGTGTTTGGTTCTTATTCTGGGGCCACAGATAGGGCTTTCACACTGGCAGGGCTCCGTGCCGGTTCCCGAACGCAATTTTGAACCGGCCAGCGCATTCAGACCAAAATAGTAGCTGGTTCGGAACCTGAAAAGTTGGTTCACAAGCGAACCAAGAAAAACTGGTTTGCTCCGTGACATCACCAGTGGGCGTGTATCACAACATGTGTTTTAAAAAAAAAAAAAAAAGTGGTCCGCGGTAGAAAACAAATGTTTGGTGGCCAACTGGGCCAACTGAGTTCCAAACAAAGCTGGAAACAAACACAAGGAAAAGCAGCTCCATGCTGAACAGGTGGAGGAGACGACCAAGGCTGGTTCACCTGCGCGCCTGATCAAATTATTGATAAACTCCAAAAACTCGAGGAAGAATATAGAGACAGCAGAACAGAGCTGGACGTGGGGATCCAGACCCGTCAAAAGAACTGTTGGACAGCGTGATGGTCAGAGACCGGCAAACCAGGTTTGTTTACTGTTTCCGTAGTAACGCGGAGTAACGTCCTCCCACTTTGGTTTCTCCCTCTGAACTGGTGTGAACTGTGAACACGGCCTTGTTTGCCAGCAAGCACCAAGGTTCTCAGACTCCAGAATGGAAGCGGAGCCAGAACCAGAACCGTGTCTGTCTGAAAGCCCTAAGAGTAGACCTGATCCAGATGACCTGAGTAGTCTGAATGGTTGCTGGGGTAACAACAGGCCTCTCACATATTTTGGCCCTAAACCATTCAGCGCTTTATAAACTAACAGAAGTATTTTAAAGTCTTTTCTCCAATACAGGGAGCCAGTGTAAAGACCCCAGAGCAGGGGTGATGTGATCTACCTTCTTCGTGTTAGTGAGGACTCCAGCAGCAGAGTTCTGGATCAGCAGCAGCTGTCTGATTGACTTGACTTTTTAAATCTTAACATTGCAGTAATATAAATGTGCTGTATTTCCAGTGCCAGCTCAGTTCTCCACCACACTGAGGAAGTTCTCCAGTGAAGGCCTCAGGGTTCTTGCGCTCGCCTGTAAACCTGTAGATGTGACTTCTGACTTGAGGAACATTGAACGGTGAGAACAGCTGCAGCTTCTTCAGCTTCTTTGTGGGTGGGGGCAAAGCTTTCTTTATACACAATACAAATACATAGATCATCTTTGTGTGCTGATCCATCTGCTGTTCGTTGGTCTCCAGAGATGAAGTTGAGAAAGATATGCAGTTCCTGGGTTTGCTGATGATGAAGAACCTCGTAAAACCTGAGAGTGCAAAGGTTATCAACTTCCTGAGATTGGCAAACATTCGCAACGTGATGGTCACCGGTGAGAATATTCTCTCTTTGTAGCTGTTTTGTGGATTTAAAAATGATTGCAGATCCATTCGGTTGCCAACAACGTCCTTCACCTGACATCCTTAACATTTTTCACGTAGGTGACAACATTTTAACCGCAGTAAATGTAGCCAAAACCTGTGGAATGGTTGGATCTGATGAGAAGGTGATTTTTGTCATCGCTACACCCCACACTGCCCAGTCTATGCCCACTCTAAGATTCAGCCTGGAAGACGGAGGGGCCGTTGGTGCCGAAAGCCCCACAGATGGGATCCATCAGGTTGGTCTTTCCTTATATATGCCTCTTGAACATCCTGCTCAATGTAGTCAGACAACCAGCTTAAGAGCAGTAGAGCATTAAAAGCCACGTTTCACTGAGCGGTACAGAATGCTTTGGGGTTATGTAGCTCAATTTTCTTCACGTTTCTGCTGTCAGAGGTTGAAAAGAGCAGATTAAAGGGCAAAAGGTTATATTAGACGCCGGGATGAAATTTCTGAATTACTGCAGGTCCACAGGTAATGCTAGTCCCATGTGAAAAGGGATAAATGCAAAGAAAAACTGTTAATCAGTGAGGATTAGTGGTTTATACAGCAGTGACAGTGCGTAGCAATGATCAATAGGCAGAGGGGCAGAGCTTCATTGTGATTACGAGAGAAGAACGGGTGGAAATGGAAGTTGATGGTGTGATGAGGAAAGAGAAAGCATTCAGTCTGGTGAAAGATGTATAACCGTTGTGAAATTACAAATCAAATCAATCTTTATTTATATAGCACTTTTCATACTCTTGTTGTGCAAAGTGCTTTGCATAATAAAATCAACAATAATATATGAAAACTCACAAAGTCATACCCACAGAGCACACATACACCCCTCAGCATACACACTGAAGATGTAAACATAGACATCACAGACATAAAACAAAAACATCTGGCTTGGTGCTGAGGTGAGGAACGATATCTTGGGGATCTGTCCACACCAGGAGCCCCACCACCAATGACCAATGAGGGCGTCACCATGGGAAAAGCACCCAGATCAGGGCCAGCCGGCATCGACACCACAGCCAAGGCTGCAGCGCAGGACCCCCCAGCGATCCCGACCAGGGTGCCCCCCACAGCAATGACCCCACAAGCCGAGTAGGCGTAGACCCTGGTGTGGAATTAAAAAATAAAAACATGAAATCAAATAATTTAAAGATAAATATTTAAAATAATAATAAATAACTAGATTAAAAAATAAATAAATATCTATCTATCTATCTATCTATCTATCTATCTATCTATCTATCTATCTATCTATATATATATATATATATATATAT